>LPNX010304669.1:186386-369196 GCA_001517045.1 Pseudotsuga menziesii | reverse complement strand
CATAAAACCCCTAACTCATAATATTTTAATATATCTTATATTTTTGTAGTACATCTCTTAGGAGGCCCATTTTTTACCTCAAATTCTCTCTAATGATGTGCATCATCATAAATTAACAAAAGATGTTTTTGAAAATTTGAATAAGAGTTTTCTCCAACCATGTCATTATAAAAAAGTAAATCTAGGAGTTCCATACTCCTCATGTGGCACCATAAAAAAGAACGTTTCACCCATACTTCATTGAGACTAATGCTGCAAAACATGGAATTGTAGGATGTAGGAGAATGAAATAACTAAACCAAATGATCAAAAAGTGCAGAAGTTTCATCATGGGAAGGATCCATATGGGCAGTATCATGCATGTCCTTAAAAAGTGTGAAACCTTTGTCATATATTGGTTCCAATGTAGAGGAATCATGCTCTTCTTTAAAAATCGCATAACCTTCATCAAGAAACAATTCAAGTTACTCTTCCACCACATAAAGTATATGAATATTTTCAAGGTCATATTAAAACACATCAAGCACATTCAAATTTCCACATTTCTCATGATCCACCATGTCATGAGAATCCTCCAAACAATCTACCATTTGACAATCTGAAACATAGGAGAAAAAACAAGTGTCTTGCAACTTTTCAAGAAGTTGCTCATTTTGAATTGTGAGCTTATGATTATCCTCATTATTCTTCAAGTATGCATCATGTAAAAATTAATTAAGATCAACCAATTTTTTTTTATAAAAAATCAAAGACATGAAATTACCTTCAATGTTGCACATTGATCTTTGAATCTTCTCTATGTCTTCAAGGAAGGATGGATCCTCCAATGAAGAAATTTTCCAACAAGAATTTGACACCAATGCTTTAGTGTCATGTAGTATTCTAAGGGCCTCTTGGATCTTCTTTTCATTCATATTTAAGAACCCTTCAAGAAAATGAGGCTCTTGCAAATGAACCTCCTCATCTTCTTCCTTCTTGCTTGGAGCAACTTCATGAAGGTCAAGTGGTGATGGGGAAGTTGATATTGTTTCTTCTTCAATTGATACAAGGTCTTTATTTTCATGTTTATGAGGAATTTGGCTTGCAGTAATATTTTGAAATATGATATCTATGTCACCAGCATAGATGTGTGAGAACCCATTAATAGGTACTCCTTCATAGTTCAAGCATCCATCATTAAATTATCTTTGTTTCATTTCCAAGGTAGAATGTGTCTTGAAATTATATTCAGTATTTTCAATAGAAACTTCTTCATACTCATGTGATGTCTCTTCATATTTTTAATATTCACTTGGAAGTGAATTTAGATCCTCTTCATGAACTAATCCTTCTACTTCACCTATTTCAAGACTAGGTGGTTCATGGGTCTCCCCCTTTCTCTCCTTTAAGCAAGATGATGCCTTTTTCCCCTTGGTTTTATTAAAATCAATATATTTTTTCCAACTTTGGATAGCCAACAATTTGAATTTTTTCAAAATATTCTTGTTCATGTCTTCAATTATAGGTTCAATGATTTTTTTATGCTCCTCACCATCATATGAGGTACCCCTTTCATCATTAGTCATTGTTTCCTGTTCAACAAAAGAACTTTTGGGTTTCAATATCTAATGGCGTTCCCTGAATTCTTGTCCTAATGAATATCAGACCACATAAGGTTCCAAGATCATGCTATGATACCACTGTAATTTCCCTTTTTGTAATTTTCTTAAATGACCATTTTTTTCACTTTTTCCCCAATTTTGAGCTTAACTAGTTTTGATGTCTAGACCTCCAAATTGGCCCAAATGCTCCCAAATTTTATCTGAAGGTACATGAATGATATTAGTAATTAAATATTATTTTAATATATGTTTAATGACCCCCAAATTAATTATTCAAACTTTTTTAATGTTCTGTTCAAAGTAGGGTTCTTTACTAGCAAATTGGGGCTCCAATTCCTCCTGGGTAATTGTCAGAAATAACTTGACAAATGATCTCAAAGTCACTCAAATTTATGAACAAAGTTTGGGGATGTGTAAGGTGTTCGAGTACACAGGGTACTCCCAAAAGGCCGAACACCTTGAGCAACCGCTTCACACAAATAGATCACAGATCAACACATCGATGTTTGTCATGTGCTTAAAACCCTCGAGAGGGAAATAGTCCACAACCCCATCCAAATAGATACTTGGAGCAATTTATTATGAAAAAGAAATAAATTTACATGAGCTTCTCATAATTGATCAACTAGCCAAGGAACCTCTATGCTCTTTAAATAGAGATCATAGACCAATTGGGTGTTAAGCCACAGATCAATGGTAGGTATGATCTAAGAGAAGTTGAACTGTCGGATCACTCTATGTCTAGAACATATCGTGAATGTCGGATTAGAATATTTACAAATGCATACTAATGCATACTAAAGAAACACATTTTTACCTAATGGATATATTATACAAGTTGATCTTAACTAACTCGTAAGTGTCTAAATATCCTAACATCCCCCCTTAAGAACAACTTGGGATAGGATTGAAGGATTTACAAAAGTGACACTATTACGAGAAGGAAGGAGGCATTAGAGCCTATCCCCCCTTAAGGACACATTCTTGAACTCCTAACATAGACCAAATTTTAGAAAACTTTGCTTCTGTAAGAGACTTGGTGAAGATGTCTACAACTTTATCATCTGTAGGGCAATAGAGAACTTCAATAACACTATCATGAACAAGATTTCTGATGAAGTGAATGTGTAGCTCAATGTATTTGCTGCGCTGATGTAGAACTGGATCTTTGGAAAGCTTGATGGCACTTTGATTGTTGCACCAAAGTGGAGTAGGCTGGTTCTGCTCAAATCCAAACTATGAAAGGATCTATCGAAGCCATAAAGCTTCCTGATTGGAATTAACTGCATCTCGATATTCTACTTCTGTTGAAGAAAGAGAAAGAGCTTGTTGTTTCTTACAAGCACAAGTGACAGGTCCAGATCCCAAACTGAAAACATAACCTGCAGTGGACTTTCGATCACCAGGATTGCCATCCCAATCTGAATCAGTGAAACCAACCAACAAAGGTTTCCCCCTATACTGTGATGAATCTAAAACTGAATTGTACCTCAAATATATTGAAGTATTCTTTTTGCTTCTTTCCAGTGACTTTCATGAGGAGTTTGCAGATAACGGGAAACACGACCAACAACAAATGAAAGGTTAGGATGGGAATGAGTCAAGTATAAAAGACTACCAACAAGCTAACGATACAAGGTGGCATCTACTTCATGGGAAGTACAAGTGGTAGAAAGTTTGACTCCAGACTAGAAGGGTGTTATACCAAAATCTTGTCATCATCATGTGATAAGACATTTGACATACCTACTTGCCCTGAATCCCAGCTTCTGGAGTGGAAACCAAATGGTTTTTTATCGATCTGTCATACAAATTCCCAGCACCGCGTATCCCCCTTTATCCAGGAGTGGTACCCCTGCTCGCACCGCCTTTCATCGGTTGTCCACAAGCAGTGCCACCACCCATTGCCCTTGGTCAATAGGCAGTTATTACCAGAACCAATCTGTCATAGAAGGAGAAGTGCGGTACCCTAGGTAAAAAGGGAAAAATAGAAGTTTCTTAAGGCTTCTAGATGATAAGCCTCATGTACTGCCTTATCCCTATTGTTGTGGGTTGGTTGAGCTCGAGATCCCTCATCCTAGGATCTTAGAGGCCACCTCACCCACTAATTTCTCTACCATCTCTATCCATTAAAGCCCTATAAATATGAGCTCATGGCCATGGTTGAGGGGAGAACATTGAAGGTATTGTTATGCTGTTGGATTGATTATTGGCCCAAGATCATTTGGAGAGAGCATAAAGAGCTAGAGTCGAAGATTTTGGGGATGAAGAGCTGGTTTCATGGAGATGCATGTCAACACTAAGTCTTGGTTGTAAAATTATTCATATTTCTAATGCAAGTTGATTTCTATCCCACATATGATGTTGTTGTTGTGATTTCACATATATATGTTGCTAGATTCCTTAGTCACTAGCATAGACTAGTAGATCATATTCTGGTTTCTTTGATTCATTTTGTGTTAAGTCTTTTTGTAGGTACACAGGTGAACTGTCAAAGCCTTGTATTCCATATATCTACAGTGTCTAGGGAGAGTCTTCAACCTCTGTCCTCTATTTGTTCTGTATCTGAACCATTCAGACAAGTGGAACACCTTGCTGTCTATAGGAGGTGAAATATTCCAGCTAACAAAGGGAGAAAGGGTTGGTTTACAATATTCCATTGGGAAGTGACGAAGAAGGTCACACGCATACTTAGACTGGGAAAGAAATATTCCTTCTTTGGTTTGCAAGACTTGGAGACCAAGAAAATAATGCAAATGTCCTAAGTTTGACATTTCAAAATTTTGCTTAAGACTGAATTTCACATGGGTTATAAGTTTAGGGTCACTACCAGTAAGGATAAGATCATCAACATAAAGAACAAGTATGATGATATGGTTTCCTACTTTCCTGGTATAGACATTGGGGTCAGAAATGGCATCTAAAAAAACCAGTGTCAAGGAGAAAGCTATCCATTTTGGCATACCAAGCTCTAGGAGCTTGCTTAAGGCCATATAAGGATTTCTTAAGGAGACAAACAAGGCTAGAGTTATTCTGAACATATCCAAGAGGTTGGTCCATGTAAATTTCCTCATGTAAATCACCATGTAAGAAGGCATACTTGACATCCATTTGATGGAATTCCTAGTTATGTAAGGCTGCAAGGGAAATAACAAGGTGGATGGAGTTCATTTTTGCTACAGGAGCAAAGGTTTCATTGTAGTCAATCCCTTCAACTTGGAAAAAACCTTTGGCAACTAAACTTTCTTAAGTCTTTCAACACTTCCATTTGATGCATACTTATTTTTGTAGACCCATTTACATCTGACAAGTTTTCTTCCTTTTGGAAACGGAACAAGGTCCCAAGTATCGTCCATCATTAAGGAACCATATTCTTCATCCATAGCTGCATCCCAATCTAGATTTCCTAAAGCTTCTGCAAAAGTTTCTGGATCATGATTCTTGGAAACTTTAGCCAAAAGGGAAGAGGCTCGCTAAAACTAAGAACATGTTTGACGTTGATCTCTAGGATCACCGGCAAGATCACCAGCTACTTCACATGTTGAATGGACCCATCGAGGAAGTATTGGTGCTGGTGCAATTGGAGGAACATGAGCAGGTGGAGGTGGATTTTCATCCTCACTGTCTTCATAAAAAACTAGAGTTGGAAACCTATCAAGGAAGTTGGGAGAAGAAGAAGAAGAAGAAGGCACAATCGTCGAATCAGGCTCGTAGGCCAAAGATGGCACACCCACCAAGTTAGCCTTGCAGGCCAAGAGATTTTCATCAAATTTAACATCTCTTCTAATGATTATATCATGAGAATGTGTCTGAAGAAGTCTATAACCTTTTACATTTTCAGAATATCCAAGAAATATGCACTTTTCACTTTTAGGCTGCAATGCTTTCCGTTTTTCATCTGGAATGTGAGCCCATGCTTCACAACCAAACACACGAAAGTGACTTACATCTGGTTTAATTTTACTCCATTCTTCTTCCGGTGTTATACCTTGTAAAAATTTAGTGGTTGTGTGATTAACTATGTAATTTGCACAATTTATGGCCTCAGCCCAATATTGAAGACTTAGTCCCTTAGATTGGATCATACAATTAGCCATTTCTTTTAAAGTGCGGTTCTTTCATTCAGCTACACAATTTTGTTGTGGTGTATATGGAATAGTGTGCTGTTGTTGTATTCCTTGTTTAGTGCAGAAAGTAGTGAACTTGTTGCTAACATATTCTCCTTCATTGTTAGATCTTAACTTAATAATTTGATGACCATATTGTTTTTCAACAAGGGCCTTGTAGGCCAAGAACATGTTAAATACTTCGCTCTTAACTTTTAGGAAGTAAACCCAAGTGCGTCTGGAGTAGTCATCAATGAAATTTAAGAAATATTTGAAACCAGAAAAAAATGTAGATGGAAGAGGACCACACAAGTCACTATGCACAAGCTCCAAAGGAACCGAGGCGTGCCAAGAGGCACATTTATCAAAACTGTCCCGATGATGTTTTTGAGTACACAATCGAAACAAACACCATCCTTGCAAGATACCATCAGAAGACCAGTCACCATATTGTATTTACATAGTTGTTGCAATGAGCGATAATTTAAGTGATCAAATCGTTCATGCCAAAGTTTGCTCAAGTTATCACCATGAGCAACAAACACTAAAGGAAAAGGTGATGACCCAAAGTTGTTAAATTTGTACAACTTGGTAATATCATCAGCACTTCTAGTAGTAAGGACATTTTGAGGATTTTTAAAATCCTTGATTACAACTTGGTGAGGTGTAAACATCTCAGTTTTACCTTCACCTGAATGGGTAATTTGATAGATAGATAACAAATTGTAGGAAATTTTTGGAACACATAGTACATCACTGAAATGACCATTTTCTACTGGAGCTATTTCAGATCCTACAACACTTAGAGATTTATCATCACCAACAAATATTTGTTTGGTGTTACATTCATGCATAGTAGAAAATATGGTTTCATCCTTTGCCATATGATAAGATGCTCCGGAACCAGAAACCCTTTCAAAGTTTCAGCAACACCGGTTTCAAATCTATATAAAAGCCGAAAGCGGCTCTTCATAAAAGCTCTAATACCATGTTTGGGTACACAAGGTACTCCCAAAAGGCCGAACATTTTGAGAACCCGCTTCACACAAATAGATCACAGATCAATACACCGATGTTTGTCACGTGGTTAAAACCCTCAAGAGGGAAACAGTCCACCGACCTAGCCAAATAGCTACTTGGATCAATTTATTATGCAAAAGAAAGAAAGTTACATGAGCTTCTCTTACATCATACCTACCATTGATCCGTGGCTTAACACCCAATTGGTCTATGATCTCTATTTAAATAGCATAGAGGGTCCTTGGCTAGTTGACCAATTATGAGAAGCTCATATAACTTTCTTTCTTTTGCATAATAAATTGCTCCAAGTAGCTATTTGGCTGGGGCCGTGGACTGTTTCCCTGTCGAGGGTTTTAACCATGTGACATACATCGGTGTGTTGATCTGTGATCTATTTGTGTGAAGCGGTTGCTCAATATGTTCGGCCTTTTGGGAGTACCCTATGTACACGAACATGGTATCAGAACTTTTATGAAGAGTCGCTTTCAATTTTGATCTAGATCTGGAACCGGTGTTGCCGAAACTTTGAAAGGGTTTTTGGTTCTAGATTTTTTGTGTATTTTTGGCTTGTGGGAGCTGTTCCATTGCATCTAGAGCACTGCTTTCATTGGGAAATAATTTTCGTTTCATCGAAAACCATTTCTGTTTGTTCCAGAAACACCCATTTCGACAAATCTGAAGGTATAATGTTACAGTGACAGATTTGTTTTTTTAAATCTCTCATATCTTATCAGTTTTATTATTAGATATTTTTTTGTTTTAGTCTCAGACTGTTGCCTTCCCTAACTGCGTATGCTCTTTTCCTTGTACCTTACGCAATCTCGGTGAATCAAAAACAGTCAGGGAAAGTTTTTTTTTTCTTGTCTTCTCGGCTACGTATGATCTTTTCCATGCACCTTCTCCGATCACGGCAAATCAGAAACAATGAGAAAACTTGAAAAAGTAGACTTTTTGAGTAAGCTAACCAAGATCTAGCCCCATTGCATGGAAAAAGTTTTTTTTGTGATTTGCAGAAAAAAAAAGGTAAGCACAGAGAACAAGAGAGAAGAGTTAAAAAAAAAAAAACCCTTCCTCCTTCCATTCTTTTATGTACCTTTTAAACTTAGCTCACTTGGTCCAACGTTGTTTTATTCCTTAATAGGTCTAGAGTTCAAGTCTTATTAAGCTACTTTTTAGTGCATGCAATTTCTATTTTCAAGTTACTTTATTGTAAAAGTGCATCTCAAATAAATAAAATAAAATAAAAAGTGAGTCACTTAAGTCTTTTAATTTATTGCTGCACTATTTAAAAGTAACATTATTGTAAAAATGAACCTCACTTATTCTACAAAAGTGATTCACTTCAAAGCAACTTTATTGTAAAGTGATTTTCAAAGGTTGATCTTGGGAAGAGGGGGGTTCTTTTTTTTAGTTGGTCAAGTTAATATCTGCCACGTCACTATTGGGGACATCTTCAACATTTTCATTGATCAAGCATAACTTCATCATCCAAAATCAATTTTCAGTGCCGTTATTTTTAAAACCGCATATTTTTTTGAGCTCTTTGCAACTAGACAGTTAGTTTCTATTTTTTCGGCCATTATTTTATAGTACGACCGCCCCTTGTGATATTATACTTGCAAGTTCTAACTATTTCTTATGGAAATATCGTATGGAGGATGTTCTACGAAGTAAGGAACTTTTCAGGATAACCTCAGGGAAAGAAACAAAACCCACTAATGATGATAAGAAAATTAAATGGGAAAATAAATGTGATGAAGCTCATGGATTGATTGGGATGTCAATCTCTACTGATTTGTGATTCCACATATTTGGAATTGATGAACATGATAAATCTTGGGAAAAGTTGGAATCTGTGTTTGGTAAACACAATGAAATTTAGGGTCATCAACTTGGGAATGAGTTGCTTTCCTTGAATCCAAATGATTTTTCATGCATTCAAGACTATTTATGTAAGTATAAAACTCTTAGACTCTTATGTGCAGAATGCAAGACTAAGAAAGAAGACAAACAATGTATTTATCATATTCTTTCCAAACTTGGACCTGCATATTCTATTTTTGTATCTACATTCTAGTCCATAAAGAATCCTTGACTGCAGCTAGCTATCAAGAGCCTAGTCTTGAATCTTTTTGTGATTCCTTAATTAGAGAGCAAGATAAGCTCATTCATCTTGGAATAATTAACAATGCAGATACATCTGGGAAAGCCTTATTCTCCCAATAGAAAGAAAAGTCCAAGTCACCCAAGAAACAGAATTTTTGCAATAATAAGACAAACAATAAGGGTCCCAAACCCTCTTAGTCAACTCCTTCTTTAAAAAATGACAAAGGATCCAAGCAAAAAGGAAATGAGACTGAGCGTCATTGCAATTTTTGTGGGAAAGATAATCATCATGAATCTCAGTGTTTCAACAAGATGGCATCCTTGGAAGCAGTAATGAAGAAACACCACATCAGCCTAGATTCATCTTCAAAATCTAACTCTCATCGACATGCACTTTGTGCTTCTGGTTACTCTTATACTGCATCTTCTTCTTCTACTTCAATTGAATGGCTTATTGATTCTGGAGCATCGTATCATATGGATAAAGATGAAGCCATATTTTCTACTATGCATGAATGTAACACCAAACAAATATTTGTTGGTGATGATAGATCTCTAAGTGTTATAGGATCTGTAACAGTTCCAGTAGAAAATGGTCATGTCAATGATGTACTATGTGTTCCAAAAATTTCATAATTGATCAACTATCCAAGGACCGTCTATGCTCTTTAAATAGAGATCATAAACCAATCGGGTTTTAAGCCATGGATCAATGGTAGGTGTGATCTAAGAGAATTTGAACTGTTGTATCACTCTATGTCTAGAACATATCGTGACTATTGGATTAGAATATTTATAAATGCATACTAATGCATACTAAAGAAACACACTTTTACCTAAAGGATATATTACACAAGTTGATCTTAACTAACTCCTAAGTGTCTAAATATCCTAACATAAGTAACATTTTAAAAGTCTCATATTCATCAGGGTTTAGTTTATATAAGCTATTATTACTCTTTCCAAAACAACTCCCCAAGTCACAATTTCGACCCTTGGGGAAAATGCACCGAATCTTCTCCCAGTGCAACAAAAATGAGTAAAATGGATTCCAATGCTTAAGTACTGAAAATGAAACTTTAAATAGACATTAATTACCATCCATCCATCATACATGTATCATATATACATTGCTCCATTCTAAATAATATGTATTACCATAACATATATCAAAATAGAGTGGTAATGGTCATTGTTTGCTCATTAAAGGTCATTTTAACATAAAACTCTTGGTAATTTCGACTTGAAAATTTTTGAGAATGAATAAAAGAGAATATTGAACTGATTACAATCAGAAATTTACAATCAAAGGCTCTCCCAATTCAAAATCATCAGCATTACAATGGTTCACAATAAGATAGTGGAGAAATGTCCCTATTTCTTCATTGTTCAACATTTTGAAATGAATTATTTTGGGTATTTCAACATGAGAGTCTTCAGAACATGAAATAAAGAGAATATACATTATAAAATAAGATAATTGGCATTATAATATTCTCCAAAGATATCAATATCTCACCCAAAGCGCAATCCCTCCATTGGCATGAATATAGTGTGAAAATTGGAAATAGTTGAGAAAGAGTGCTACAATAGAAGAATCCACATGATTTCCTATATCTTACACTTGCAAATAAAACTCCATTAAATCTTCGTGAAATAACTAATTGGCCTCTCTAAAGACCAACTTGGATGGGAATCTTTCACCCTCGAAATTGGCTAAGGCAAGAAACCTAGTCATCCACTAGCTCTCCAAATTCACAAATGACAATTTCTCAAATGATCAAAATCCATTATATTGGTTGATTCATGTATTTTATAAAATTTCTTAGCCTTATAATGTTCCCAATCCATCCATAAAATCAATCCAAGTCAAATTACGGTGTGTGCTCATGAATTGACATGTGTCCCCTCTTTTCTAGCCTTCCACCTTCCCCAAATTTGAGTAGGAGCCCATTAAGCTTCCCAAAATCATATGAGAGCTCTCTTGGATGGCATATTTTGACCTGAAATGTAATATATGTCATATTTTAGCATTCAGCTCTAATTTTTGCATAGGTTTCATATCAGCTTCATCATTGGTGTCATATATGTCATAAATGTAAGGAGAATCTAGCCAAGTGTCCATGAAACTCGCATTTGGATCTTCCTCTCCCCATGTAAGTTACAATTCATCCCAAATTCAACATATGAAGTATATGGACAAGTATATTAAACTTACAACCCATCCAAAAACATTAGGCTTCCCATAGATTCGAGATTGCAAGAGGAGGATGCCATTTAACATAGGAGTTCTAGCTTGAGTGGGCCCCATAGTCTCCATGTGTCTCCATTCTCCATAGACATTTCATTTTTCACTTTAATTCATTTAATTAACTCCATTAAATAAATGATTATTCCTTCTAATTTCTAAACACCATTTAATAGCTCCCTTATTAACTTCCCAATGTTTCCACCCAACCTAGGGAACTAGTAGGAGTGATAGAATTTTCCTACTATGCAATTATTAAAAATGGTGACATTACAAATTGGTGGAATGGAATACAATTGGTTGCATATGATCTTAGAGACTCAACATGTACAAATATATTACCCATTTTTTTTACTATTTCTAAAAATAGTTGATAAACCTAATGATGCATGGGAATAGACTGTTTGAGTAAAGTCATTTATGACTTTGCTAGGTCAAGGAAACTTAGGGAGACCTAGGGTCTCACATGTTTCTAATTTTCTTTATTTTGTTGATATCCTGAATAAAGAAGATAAGGATACTAGATCATTTTCCCAATGTAATTGATAGGGTTAGTTGAGCATTTCCAGAATTGTAGAATCTAGTTAGTGATTTGTCAACTGAGTCTCGCATGTTATAGGATCACATAAGTAGAATTGAAGTTGTATTTAGTTTAGGTGATGAAATTTAATTAATCATCTTTTTGGTAGCTCAATAGAGATAGGGTTAGAACTGCATGATGATTATGAACTCTTTGACAGTGTGATGAATACCGGGGTTGTATAGTGGTGTTAGGACATATTGACTTGTAATTCGATATCACGGTCAATAGAGGAAATTTCAACTCAGAAAGGGCCTCCTAACGAAAATAATAAAATAATATTTATTAATTTTGGAGGAAGAAAAGAAAAAATTGTTTTTTTGTTCTTATTTTTGATATATCTCCTTGATTTTTTACTCAAATTTTGATCGGGAGAGCTCATTGGTCATCATCACATTTTTACAGGTATTTCTTTTTTTTTAGGGTAGTAGGGATTGTCAAAACTATGCAAAGTGGGTACTCGTTGGATGAGGAATTTAATTCTACATCCAACAAGCTCTCCTGATCGAAATTTGAGTAAAAACACAAGGATATATGTCGGAAATACAAACAAAAAAAGTATTTTTTTTTATATACCTATCTCCAAATTTATATTAAAAAATTGCTTAAGACCTACACTGTATTCATTAGAGGAAATTTAAATTTAAAATGGGCCTTTAGAAAATAATACAAATTCCATGGCATCATGTATTAGCCAATCAAAATGCTTTAAAATTCAAAAAGGGAGCACCTCTCAAACAATTTTTTAATATAAATTTGGGGATAGGTATCATAAAAATAACTACTCTTTTTGTTCGTATTTTCGACATATCTCCCTATCTTTTTAATTGAATTTCAAGCGGGAGAGATCGTTTGATGAGGAATTAAATTCCGCATCCAACGAGTACCCACTCGACATACTTTGATGGGCCCCGCTACCCAAAAACAAGAAATACCTAAAAACACGTGATGATGATGTCATCATCACATTTTTTCAGGTATTTCTTGCTTTTGGGGTAGCAGGGCTCTTCAAAAGTATGCCGAGTGGGTACTCATTGGATGCAGAATTTAATTCTGCATCCAACGGGCTCTCTTGACTGAAATTTGAGTAAAAACACAGGGAGATATGTCGAAAATATGAACAAGAAAAATAGTTTTTATTTTCTTCCTCCAAAATTAATAAATATTATTTTATTAATTTTCCTTACGAGGCCCATTTTGAGTTGAAATTTCCTCTAATGTCAAATTCAAATAAATTTCATTGGCTAACACATGATGACATGGAATTTGAATTAGGGTCGAAAGGCCCATTTTGAGTTGATATTTCCTCTAATGGAGAAGGTTTGTGTTTTTCAACTTTGTTTTGTCATTACGATAAGGCTAGGGGCACAGAGGGTAAGTAATATACACAGAACATGAGCAAAGAGTCAAGGAAGGTATAACTAAAACACAAATGAGGTGGGTGCTATAACCAAGAAATGCAAATATTTTAGTGGAAAAATGGTGGTGGTTGCTAAAACTAGAGGAAGGAATAAAACTAGTCATAGCTACTTTTAACTCTATGTTTATATATATATTGTTGATTTATATATAATACATTGTTTTATGTTTTAAAGGGCAAGCCCGAGAGGCACTTTGTTAATGTGTTTTTGCATTTAGTTAAGGATGCTTAACTAAGAGGCAATGTATAACTACATACACTTGTGATGAAATTTTGAGAAACCAAGTTACTAATTTTTTATGCATTTTTTCTATTCATGCTTGTGCATGCATTTCATCTTATTATGGCCATTTCCAAGGAAACTTATTCAATTAGTATCATGGGGAAATGGCCTGTGAGGGTTGGAAATTTGGGTTTCATGTGGATAGATACATTGTATAAAGGGAGGAGTTCTTTATTTTTTCAATTTTTGTTGCATTGGGAATTTTTTAGTACTTGGAAAGGAATTTAAATTGTGACTAGATTATTTCCATTTTTCTAAATAATACAAAATTTGGTTGTTTTAAACTATTTAAAAATCATAGTTTAGGTTTAGAATTGACAAAGCAATGTTATGGGTGAATGAATTACCTGATTAGATGACAATTCATCTGTGGATTGGCCTCCCCTCCAACTGAATCAGGCTTCTTCAATACTCCACAACACCTAATTCGCTCCCGATATTCGCGTTCCTGATGGTAGAATGCATCGCGGGTTTGAGACGGTGTATATAAATTAAATTTAATTTTACAAATCACGTATGCATTTTATAACTACATATAGTCATTAGAGGAAATTTGGGGTCTAAAATGGGCCTTATAAGAAAACACGCCAACAATAAATTTTGTGAGTTGGAATAGAAGAACCAATAGAATTTCAATAAAATGAGTCAACCATAATGGTTGAATTGACATATTTGTCATAAAAGAAAACTACTTTTTTTGTTCGTATTTTCGACATATCTCCCTATGTTTTTACTCAAATTTCAAGAAAGAGAGATTGTTGGATGCCGAATTTAATTCTACATCCAACGAGTACCCACACTGCATAGTTTTGACGGACCCCGCTACCCCAAAAATAAGAAATACCCAAAAAATGTGATGATGGCATCATCATCACGTTTTTTCAGGTATTTCTTGTTTTTGGGGTAGCGGGGTCCGTCAAAAGTATGCAATGTGGGTACTCGTTGGATGTGAAATTAAATTTTGCGTCCAATGAGCTCTCCTACTCAGAATTTTAGTAAAAACACGGGGAGATATGTCGAAAATACGAACACAAAAAGTAGTTTTTTTCATTCTTCCTCCAAAATTAATAACTATTATTTTATTATTTTAACTATTATTTTATTAGTTTAAATATTATTTTATTATTTTCCTTAGGAGGCCCATTTTAGACCTCAAATTCCCTCTAATGGTACATGTTTTTTAGTTATCTACCATGTACGCGATATGTTTTCCTATCTTAGATGTGACATTTACAGCCATGCTTGGGTTTAACCATAGCAAGTGCTATGTAGTGGAAACACATTAAATTTTTTTGTAACGTGATCATGTTTTCAAAAAATAGGATTGCATCTAAAAGGTCCCTCATCTTCTTACACTGACCTATAATTACCTCATATTTTTCAGTGACATTGGACTTTGATGATGGAGAAATTAGAGAAACCAAGGAGGAAACCAGTAGAGCACAAGGGCTTGCTCACACAGACAGGAAGAGAAACACTGAACACATTGAATTAATGAAATGAAAGTTACATGTATAGAAAAATATATGCTAATTTAGATCCAATAAATGTGGATCAAATGCTGCAGCATAGGGTCTATTCAAACAAGAAACCTAGATATAGAAAACATACGAATATAATTATGCATTATATCTAATGGACTCCCTTAATACAGATATGGATTCTTGAAAACACCTAATTTCTTCCTAAGATCCTCAAAGTGGATCCTTCCAACTAGTTTAGTAAAAATATCAGCAACATTCTCACTTGTATTACTATAGATGAGCTCAATTTATTGAGTCTCAATCTTTTCTCTGACAAAATGCTGTTGCAGCTGAATATGTTTGGATATGGCATGATAGACTGGATTGTGTGCTAGCTTAATTGAGCGTTGATTGTCACACTAGATTTTGGTAGATTGTTTTTGTTGTGTTCCAACATCTTCAAGAATGTGCCTCAACTAAATGGCTTCATAAGTAGCACTGGTTAAACCTTTGTATTCATCTTCTATGGATGACAAAGAAACAATTAGTTGTTTCTTACTGCTCCATAATATGACTCCCAAACCAATATTAAATGCATATCCAGAAGTGCTTTTTCTGTCATTAGGATTTCCTGCCGAGTCAGAGTCATAGTAACCTACCAACTGAACATCAGATACATCAGTATATAAAAAGACCATAATTAACAGTTCCTTTTAAATATTTTAGAACCTTCTTCGCAGCTTTCCATTTTGTTTCACATGGCTTATCCAATAAATGACTAAGGATGCTAACAAATATAATAGGTCTGGCCTTGTAGTAGTGTTATAGTTCACACTACCCACTAGTTGACGATAAAAAGTACTATCATCTTCTTTAGATCCATCACTTTTGTATAATTTGGCATTTTGATCGAAAGGAGTGGATACAGATTTGCATTCACTCATTTGAAATATGTCAAGTATTTCCCTTGCATATTTCCTTTGAGTGATGAATGTTTTACCAGATTCTCTCTGAAAAGCAATGCCTAGACAATAATGCAAGTCACCAAGGTCTTTCATTTCAAATTCCTATGAAAAAATACTTTTTATATCTAAAACTAATTAATATGCTCGACCTATAATGATAAGATCATCCACATATGGGGATATCAAGCAAAAATTTCCCTGATTATCTTCTTTAATATATAAACTTGAATCATTTTTACTTTTGAGAAATCCTTGTTGTTTGAATAAGGTGCCAATCTTGATATACCATGATCTAGGAGCCTATTTTGGTCCATAGATAGCTTTCTTTAACTTGCACACAAGCTGCTCCTATCCTTTTTGAATCATCCTTCAGGTTGCACTTGTTGATGTATTTGTAACTTCAGAATGTATTCACTAATATATCTTATAATGTATTTCATTGTACTCCAATGGTCCTATAAGTAGAATCATTAGTATAATAAATTCATGTAAAGTCATAGAGGTTAGGACTTCATTGTAAGTTGGGACAATAGTCCCCACATTTGAGGGGTACTAGGGTTATTAGACGCTTCTAGTGAGGTCATCCCTAGTAAATAATTGTCAAGTGGAAAACTAGTATAAATAGAGAGTGGGGCTCTCTATTTGCAACACACACACTCACTCAACTGTAGTGCATGAGTGAGAGAAGAGGAGTTCACACACGTGAGAGAGTGAACAAGCGTTGCAGATCATCTTTGTGTTTTTGGGTTTTACTTTTGCTATTGGTGCTCATTCTATATCTAAGGAAGTTTCGGGGTTTCCTCCTCTATGTTTTCCTTAAGGAAAACTCCTTGTGTCTCTTATCTCTTGTGATTATTCCTGTGCATGTTATTCTCTCAGATAAGATCCTAGATCATATTGATTAAATGATGAAAACCTAACATGGTATCAGAGCTAATTGAGAAGAAGAGACTGTGCAGCTATAGAATCTAGGGCTTCTTATTTTTTTTGGTTTCTCTCCATAGATCATCAGAAAAATGAGGCTAGGATAACTCTCCATTGAATAGCACATCTTCCTGTAAAACAAGTATTTGATTCTAGGCATTTTAAGTTTTTGACATGTCACTACTGTGGGAAATTAGGGATTTTCACAGAAGAGGAATTTTTGAGTGAGCCCAGTATAGGATTTCTCTCCTCCTCAAAATCAAAATTTAGAGACCATGAATGGAATTTGTGGTTGGGTAAAAATATAGGAAAATCAAACCCTAATTTCACCCTAGATGTGAAAACCCTCAATTACTAAAACTAGTAGTTTTGGTATATTCTCTATATATTAAGATTGGAGAAGAGTCATGAGACAAAACATTTACAGGTCTAAGATAAATTCTTGATGTACCCTGTGTAAAAATTTTAGACTCATATTCGCTATATCCTAGGAGATATGATTCCTCCAAAACAGGGTTCCAACCTCTCCCTGGATTCATCCCTAAACATGACACCTAGGGAAAATTGTTATATCTCAGTATATAAAGATCCAAATGAAATTTTTCCAGATTCTCTAGATAGGTAAAAAAAATTACTTTATATGGTAAACATTTCAAACCCTGAAGATGAAAAAGTGATATGTGGCAGTATGTAGAGGTTTACTATGCTGAACAATCTCGAAACAAGTCACCTTGGGAAACGCTCATAAGTCCCAACTGGTGAAATCAATTATGCTAAAACCTATGGTGTTGGAAGGAGGATAGACAATGCTACCTCAATGTGAAATTTTATACATAGGAGAGCAGTACTTTTGGATATACTGTAGAAACAATATCAGACATTTCTACAAAAGAAATTGGAAAACTAGGGCTTCCTATTCCAGGAGCTTCCCTCCACTATTTTCAGAAAAGGAGTACATTGGACACCTAGACTTGAAGAGTCTCATCTTTCTATCCAATCAGAAGTTTAAAATTCCAGTTTTTTAAAATTAAGGTTTCTCTGAAAAATCCTAGATCATCCAACTCTGAAACGAGGATGGACACCTCAAATCGGTAAGATCTAAATTTTTGCTATTTACATTCGAGGTTCTCATTTCAAAATCACAAATCACACCAGCTTGATGACAAGCGCAGTGAAGCTCAACTTCCAACCATGGAAGTATACAATCTCACTGGTTCTTGAAGAAAATAAATTCGACACCTACATATGTGGAGAGGTTCCAGTTCCAAAGGGAGATGAGGCTAAAGCCTTACACAATAAGAACTTGGCCAGGCCAAGAGGATTATTGTTGATTATATCAAGGATCACCTTATACCGCAAGTGTATTCCTTGAAGACACCTAAATATATGTTTGATTCCTTGACCAAGCTATTTGAATGGAAGAATATAAATCATAAAAAGTATAGCAACTCCGTGATCCTTGAAGAAATTGACTTAGATCAATATTTCAGTGAAGAAGATATAAGATCCATAGGGAGATGAGGCTAAGGCTAGAGCCAAGAGAATTATTACAGATTCTATTAAAGCTCATCTCATTCCTCATGTGTGATCCTTGAAGACATTAAAAAGAATTGTAGGATGTTATTATGAAGCAATCGAAGAAGAATAAGATATTGTTATAACAAGATCATGGGACTAATTCATTCAAGGAATATGTGCCAGAAGGAAGTGATTACCTTCAGTAGAATCTAGGAAGAGAACACACAAGAATAAGCTTGACTCATAATAAGAGAAGAGAAATGGGAGCAACTAAATATCAAGCTCTCATTATCCAAAGAAGATCCCTGAAGCGATGAGGAATACGAAGGAATCAACACTTAAAGAACCTCTTATCCATCTTAGCATTTGAATAAGAAATGATGTTGTTATGAATGAAGAAGATGACGAAGCTGAAGGATCAATAAGGAGTATACCCACGAAATGAATAAGGATAAGTATCCAATTGTCATTTCATGATATTATTTTGTTATGCATTTTTTATATTCAGTTGATGTGTTATGCATGATAGAATGTTTGCATTAATGAAAGTATACTACTAATATGCATGTGATGGTTAAATGGCCCATGGTTCTATACAAATCTCCATTGCTACTTATCTAGAATGAAACCTCTTTGCTGACATATTGGATTAGTGCACAATATCAATGATGTCATCATAGAGAGGGAAGGAATCTAGAAAGTTTCCATGAGATATGGATGAATGCTGTATTTGGCTAAAACATTTGAATGATTATATCTTTATGCAGAAGAAATTGCCATTATGAATATGCCTTATGAAATGTTTCTAACCATACAACTAATCCATTTGAATTGTAGGAAAGATCACATACAATCGCCTACAAGAAAAGAAGGATGAGACTTGTTCCGAAGAACAAGTGACGACAATTTGAGAAATAATCCAAAATGAAGAATGCTGACTAGAATGTGATGTCAACGACATGAAGGGAAGTCCGTATTATCTTCCACATGGATCTACAAGATCCAATATGCAGTAGACAACAACATCGTGGGATACAAGTAAATATTCGTAGCACGAGGCTTCTCATAGAAAGAAGGCATAGACTATGAAGAGAAATTTGTAGCCACTAGAAATCGAGACACGTGACAGTTAGACTCATGTGAGCAAAGAAAGAAATAAGGCCTTGTATGAGCTTAGAAGGAACTCATGGGATAACACATACATGAGGAGCTTGAAGATCACCTAGAGTGATGAATATCTTAACCTTTGCTACAAGGTTGAAGATGAAATCCTATAGATGATGACAAGCACACAAGTGGGTGCGAGAAGAAATTTTGAAAATGTTCAAGATAGAGGATCTTGGTATCTAGTGACCCTATATGGATACATAAAATATTAGTAGTAGAGGAAGCTACTTGTCACTCTAGTAAAAGATACATAGAGTATGAAAGCCAGAGGGGGAATGATGCTTCACTTAGATCCCAGGAATGATGATTTGCTTAGTAAAGGAGTGATTGCAGAAGATCCCAAGGTTTGACATGGTACGACAGGATGGACATATTACTAATTTACTGATTTACTGAGAGTAAATCATATTCTAACCTTTAATTCACAGTTGAAGGAGGAAGACTAATGATGCTCCTGTTATATGTTGATGACTTGTTCCTAATAGAAAAGAGGAACTCTTTAAAGTTACAAGAAGGAGATTTGTTGCCGAGTTCGAGATGAAGGACTTCAATATGATGAACTACTTTCTACGCATGGAGGTGTGGAAAAATGCAGATGTAATTTCTTTGGCATAAGGGAAGTACACAATGGATATCCTGAATAGGTTTGGGATGATGGGATTCAAAGACATGACCACACCTATGGCATCAAACATGAAGCTATTGAGTGATGCTTCATCAGATTTGGTTGATGATACGATGTATTTTCAAATGATTGGGTCCTTAATGTACCTGACAAACATGAGACCAGATATTTTCTTTGATATGAACACATTGAGCCAGTTCCTGACATATCCGAGGCATGTTCATCTGATTGCTGCAAAGCATATTCTAAGGTATATGAAGGGTACGCTTGATTATGGGCTCAAGTATGAGGTGAATCAAAAGATTAACTTGGAAGGTGATGTTGATTCAGATTGGGCAGGAAATTCCATTGATAGGAAGAGCACTTCGAGGTGCTGCTTTAGTATGGGATCATGTGTGATCTCTTAGTTTAGCAGGAAGCAATCCTGCATGGAATTGAGTACAGCTAAAGCAAAGTATGTCATAGCTTGTTCAGCTCGTTGTAAGTCAGTGTCGATGAAGAAGCTACTATCTGATTTATTTGATCTACAATTGGATGTTACTTGTATATATTGCGAGAACCATAGCTGTGTGCAGAGGACCCAATGTTCCATTACAAGTCAAAGCATATCGAGATCAAATATCACCATATTAGGGATATGGTGCAGAGAGGAGCAGTGAAGCTCCAGTATATTGCGGCTGACAAGTAGATATTTGATGTGTTGACCAAGAAATTAGCCAGAGTGAAGTTTGAATACTTCAAAGAGAAGCTTGTTGTTCTCTAGTTCAAGGTTCCTTCCAAGGGAAAGTGATGAGTTCATATGTGTTTCTGACATGGTTGCAGGAGGTGTTTCTGACATGGTAAGATGTAAGTGTAGAGTCCTTCTGACATGGTTGTGCAATGTGTTTCCCACATGGTTAGATGTAAGTGCAAATCCATTCTCACATGGTTGGAGGATGGGTTACCCACATGGTCAGATGTAAGTGTTATGCATGATAGAATGTTTGCATTAATGAAAGTATACTACTAATATGCATGTGATGGTTAAATGGCCCATGGTTATATACAAATCTCCATTGCTACTTATCTAGAATGAAACCTCTCTGCTGACATATTGGATTAGTGCACAATATCAATGATGTCATCGTAGAGAGGGAAGGAATCTAGAAAGTTTCCATGAGATATGGATGAATGTTGTATTTGGCTAAAACAGTTGCATGATTATATATTTATGTAGAAGAACTTGCCATTATGAATATGCCTTATGAAATGTTTCTAACCATACAACTAATCCATTTGAATTGTAGGAAAGATCACATACAATCGCTTACAAGAAAAGAAGGATGAGACTTGTTCTGAAGAACAAGTGACGACAATTTGAGAAATAATCCAAAATGAAGAATGATGACTAGAATGCGATGTCGAAGACATGAAGGGAATTCCGTATTATCTTCCATATGGATCTACAAGATGCAATATGCAGTAGACAAAAACATCGTGGGATACAAGTAAATATTCGTAGCACGAGGCTTCTCATAGAAAGAAGGCATAGACTATGAAGAGAAATTTGTAGCCACTAGAAATCGAGACACATGACAGTTAGACTCATGTGAGCAAAGAAAGAAATAAGGCCTTGTATGAGCTCAGAAGGAACTCATGGGATAACACATACATGAGGAGCTTGAAGATCACCTAGAGTGATGAATATCTTAACCTTTGCTACAAGGTTGAAGATGAAATCCTATAGATGATGACAAGCTCACAAGTGGGTGCGAGAAGAAATTTTGAAAATGTTCAAGATAGAGGATCTTGGTATCTAGTGACCCTATATGGATACATAAAATATTAGTAATAGAGGAAGCTACTTGTCACTCTAGTAAAAGATACATAGAGTATGAAAGCCAGAGGGGGAATGATGCTTCACTTAGATCCCAGGAATGATGATTTGCTTAGTAAAGGAGTGATTGCAGAAGATCCCAAGGTTTGACATGGTACGACAGGATGGACATATTACTGATTTACTGATTTACTGAGAGTAAATCATATTCTAACCTTTAATTCACAGTTGGAGGAAGACTAATGATGCTCCTGTTATATGTTGATGACTTGTTCCTAATAGAAAAGAGGAACTCTTTAAAGTTACAAGAAGGAGATTTGTTGCCGAGTTCGAGATGAAGGACTTCAATATGATGAACTACTTTCTACACATGGAGGTGTGGAAAAATGCAGATGTAATTTCTTTGGCATAAGGGAAGTACACAATGGATATCCTGGAGAGGTTTGGGATGATGGGATTCAAGGCCATGACCACACCTATGGCATCAAACATGAAGCTATTGAGTGATGCTTCATTAGATTTGGTTGATGATACGATGTATTGTCAAATGATTGGGTCCTTAATGTACCTGAGAAACACGAGACCAGATATTTTCTTTGATATGAACACATTGAGCCAGTTCCTGACATATCCGAAGCATGTTCATCTGATTGTTGCAAAGCATATTCTGAGGTATATGAAGGGTACGCTTGATTATGGGCTCAAGTATGAGGTGAATCAAAAGATTAACTTGGAAGGTTATGTTGATTTAGATTGGGCAGGAAATTCCATTGATAGGAAGAGCACTTCGAGGTGCTGCTTTAGTATGGGATCACGTGTGATCTCTTAGTTTAGTAGGAAGCAATCCTGTGTGGAATTGAGTACAGCTAAAGCAAAGTATGTCATAGCTTGTTCAGCTAGTTGTAAGTCAGTGTCGATGAGGAAGCTACTATCTGATTTATTTGATCTACAATTGGATGTTACTTGTATATATTGCGAGAACCATAGCTGTGTGAAGAGGACCCAATGTTCCATTACAAGTCAAAGCATATCGAGATCAAATATCACCATATTAGGGATATGGTGCAGAGAGGAGCAATGAAGCTCCAGTATATTGCGGCTGACAAGTAGATATTTGATGTGTTGACCAAGAAATTATCCAGAGTGAAGTTTGAATACTTCAAAGAGAAGCTTGTTGTTCTCTAGATCAAGGTTCCTTCCAAGGGGAAGTGATGAGTTCATATGCGCTTCTGACATGGTTGCAGGAGGTGTTCTTGACATGGTAAGATGTAAGTGTAGAGTCCTTCTGACATGGTTGTGCAATGTGTTTCCTACATGGTCAGATGTAATTGCAAATCCATTCTCACATGGTTGCAGGATGGGTTACCCACATGGTCAGATGTAAGTGTAGAGCCCTTCTGACATGGTTGTGGGATGTGTTACCCACATGGTCAGATGTAAGTGCAGATCCATTCTAAAATGGTTGTGAGATGTGTTCCCCACATGGTCATATGTATGTGCATAGACCTTCTGACATTGTTGCAGGATGTGTTCCCCACATGGTAAGATGTAAGTGCACAACCCTTCTGACATGGTTGCAGGATGTGTTCCCCACTTGGTCAGATGTAAGTACAGATCCCTTCTGACATGGTTGTGGGATGTGTTCCCCACATGGTTAGATGTAAGTGCAGTTCCCTTCTGACATGGTTACATGATGTGTTCCCCTCATGGTCATATATAAGTGCAGAGCCCTTCTGACATGGTTGCAGGATGTGTTTACCACATGGTCATATGTAAGAGCAGAGCCTTTCTAACATGGTTGTGGGTTGGGTTCCTCCCATGGTCAGACATAAGTGCTATAGAAGATGAAGAACTACATGGAGGCTAGGCATATAACCAGCATGAAATAGGGATGGCTCTGTAGAACTTCCTATGATGAGTATAATTGAGAGATAGCACCATTTGCTCAAGATAGTGGGAGCAATGATGATGATGATGATCCATAATTGATGATGATCCAGTAATGAATACTTGTTCTGATGAACTGTGTCAAAAGAATACCTTCCTAGTTAAGAGGGAGTGTTCATGTATTTGTAACTTTAGAATGTATTGAATTGTATATCTTATATTGTATTTAATTGTACTTCGATGTTCCTATCGGAAGAATCATTAATATAATAAGTTCACGTAAAGTCATAGAGTTTAACCCTTCGTTGTAAGTCAGGGAAATAGTCCCCACATTTGAGGGGTACTAGGGTTATTAGACTCTCTTAGTGAGGTAGGCCCTGGTAAGTAATTGTCAAGTGGAAAACTAGTATAAATAGAGAGTGAGACTGTCTATTTGGAACACACGCACTCACTCAACTGTAGCACATGAATGAGAGAAGAGGAGCTCACATAGGTGAGAGAGAGAACAGTTGTCGGAGATCATCTTTGTGGTTTTGGGTTTTACATTTTCTATTGGTGCTCATTCTATCTCTGAGGAAGTTGCGGGGTTTTCTCCTTTATGGTTTCCCCAAGGAAAAATATTTGTGTCTCTTATCTCTTATGATTATTTTTATGCATGTTATTCTCTTAGATAAGATCCTAGATCATATTGATTAAATGATAAAAATATAACAGCACTAAGTATACTTCCTCTTTTAAATCCCCATTTAGAAAATAATATTTGACATCTAACTGGTGTATTCTAAAATTATTTTTAGTAGCTAATGCAACTAACAATATGATAGTGTTTAACTTAGCCACTGATGTTATAGCTTATTTTACCACTCTAGGTGAATCACACTTGTATGGACTTCCCTTGTCCCTCTGCAGACTCCTTAGACCCCTTGGACCATTTTTTGTCCTTTGATGTTTCCTAGACCATCCTTAAAAACATTCGTAAATTCATATATGCAACTTTTAAACCCCTAATCGCGTATATACATGGGTTTGACCACTAAAACCACGTACGTCGGGATGTGTACAAAATCAAAATCCTTTTGGAGTTTTCCTTGACATGGATCCGACTCACTTGACTCCTCGCCTTCCCTATGCCTTGAGATCGCTCGGATTTGACCTTTCATCACCCCTTTGAAAAGCTATATAAGGAACGCTTTGATACATTGAAGGCATATGAGAGAATTGAGAGCAAAGAAACTATAGTCCATTGTTGCCGAAACTTGTGCTTGAGTCTGCATCCCTTTGTCCCTTGGAGCACTTTTGTGTTCTTCCCAAGCTTACCTTTTGCTTGTGAGCTTGCTATCGAGAGATGGAGGATTGAGGTGGTGGAGGCCCACGTGGGGGATTCAGTTTCTCTGATTCGTAGACGTGACAACAGAGGTTGTATCCATTGTAATCTCTGATTTTATATTAATAGAAATATCTTTTGTTGTCCAATAATGTATGTTTGAATGAATATTTCATCCATGGGTGATTTCAAATGCTTATACATTGTTGATTATATATTCTAGAATAGATCTAACACCAATATATATAGTATGCTTGTCTTGTTTACTTGTTGTTGAGGAAGTTATTCATCAATTCAAGCAGAAGTTGTAAAGCTCAACATGAATCTACTTCAATCGTCCAGAATAAGGTACAAGGTCTGATCCTTTAGTGTTAGATACTTAATTTCTATTGCATATCGGAAAGGATTGATTTATGGAGTCAAGCTATTTATTGTGGTACCCCAAGCCATAGGAATTTATCTCTGTAACAACTGATGCATATGTCTCTTTAAATTCAATCCCCTCTTGATGAGAATAACCCTTAGAAGCTAATCTTTCGTTGAACTTGTCAATATTACGATTTGCTTTATGTTTATATTTGAATAGCCATTTTGATCCAATGAGTACTTTATATTTGGGTAATTCTACTAAATCCCAATTTTTGTTTCTCATAATAGAATTATATTCTTCATTCATTGCAGTTACGTATTCTTCCTTATCTTTGGCTTGTTCATAATTTAATGGTTCTATAACATTCATTATACTAGTCATCAAGGCATAAGCTCTAAAATTTACTGGAGGATGATTTTGACAAGTTGATCCTTTAGGTACTACAGTACCTGTTGGAGTTCCATCCATGATTCTTCTGTCTTATGGTGTTTCATCATCTAAGGTAGTATCACTCATGCTTGATTCTTGTTCTTGAACCTGTTGTTGTTCTTGCACCTTCTATTGATCCTGCACTTTTTGAATCATTTTATCTATTATGACATGCTCATCTGGGATCAGTCCTTGATCGTCATTATTCATCCTGTTACACATATCTGTATTTTCAAAAAATTCAACATCTCTACTAGAAATCAATTTATGTGAATAGGATGAAAGAATTTGTATTATTTCTTATCATCGGAGTAGCCAACAAAGATACATTCTATGGATTTTGCATCCAATTTCCTTCTCTCATCTTTAGGTATGTATGCAAAATCCCTAGAACGAAATATTCTTAAATGGCCAATTTTAGGTTTGTAGCCATAAAAGAATTCAAAGGGGGTTTGAAGTTCTAGTTTCTTTGTTGGAATCCTATTCTTTAAGTACACAACAGTGATAATTGCTTCATCCCAAAATCCATTAGAAATGTTCTTACCTTGGAGGATGCTGCAAGCACATTCCACCAATGTTCTATTTTTCCTTTTAGCAACTCCATTTTGCTGAGGTGTATCAGTTACTGTGAATTGTTGTTGGATTCCATTTTCTGTACAGTATCTTCTAAAATATCCATAAGTGTACTTGCCACCTTGATCTGATATGAGGATTTTAATGTATTTTTCTGTCTGCTTCTCAACTTTGACTCTGAATTCCTTGAAGTATTTGAATACATCGCTTTTACTTCTAATGAAGTAAGCCCATCTGAACCTGGATATGTCATCAACAAATATCAAAAAACACTATGCACTATAGAGTGATCTTTTCTGCATAGGTCCACATACATCAATGTGTATTATTTTTAGGATTTTAGTCTGTCTCTTCTCTTCATGGTTAGGGAATTCATTTCTGTGTTGTTTTCCAAGTGCACAAGCAACACATTAAATATGGTCATTTTTAATGACAAGAAGACCCTCAACCATTGAATGTTTCTGTAATAACATGATATCATTGTGATTGAGGTGTCGATACCTTTGATTGCATAGTTCGACATCTAAAATAGCTATTGCCGCTAGTGCCTGATGGATTCCATTGATTGCTTCCATCTTGTAGAATCCACCAAGTCTCGATCCTCTTGCTATAACCTTGTAATGATCTTGGACATATTTGGCATGGCACGTATATTTATCAAATTCAACTTTCATGTCATTATTGGTGATAGCATAAACATATATTATATTCTTTTTGATGCCTTGGACATACATGACATTATTTATATGTTTAAATTGTCCATCAAGTAGGTTAACACTTACCACTCCATAACCTATGACATTGTGAGACCTTTTATCACCTAGATAGATGTGTGTGCCATCAGAATTTTCATAATACTCATCGTACCAATCTTTATTATAGGACATATGCGAAGGTGCACCCAAATCTATGAACCATGCATTTTCATGATCTCTCTCAGCAGACAAAGAATGTTAAGATATAAACAGTCTTAGGTTTTTACATCCATTGACATCCGGGGTTTATTTTCTAACATAATTTCCATTATGTTTTATGTATATGTTGTTTGAGTCATTTTTTATCGTTTTAAAACAATATCTAGCTACGTGACCTGATTTTCCACAATAACGGCATACAACCTCTTTATTAGCACTAGAGTCATTGTGTGACATACCTATGTGTCTTGCATGAAACTTGCCTCTGTGTGGATTCCAGTGATTTCCTTTATGTGGGTATGTGCCTCTTTCCATCAGTGTCTGATCTGCATACTAATATTCCAGCTCATAAATATTCATTCGCTCTTCTTCTTGTATCAGGATTCCACCGAGCTCTATAAATGTAGGAGGGGTATGTCTTGCTACAAGAGCTGAGATGAACACTTTGTAATTTAGAAAAAGACCTTTTAATGTGATTGTTGGCCAATTTTCCTAACTTGCGTGATCTAGTTTCTACATAGCCTGCTAACCCAACAAATGCCCGAGATACCAGCCCGACAAAGAAAGCCCCATCGACAACACCTGTGAAGCAGGTGCAGTCTCACCCGAGATATCTCTTTGATGGGTAACCACCAAAACCATGTTTCTATGATTGTTGAGGGATTATAGCCCCTTGGCTCGTAGCCAAGGAGCTCAATGAAGGAAACATGATGGTTGGATAGAGGATCCAGTCTTACGCGATTGAGCACAAATACATGTCATCACGCTCGACTTGACCTTCCTTTCAACCTCACAAATGGCGCAACTTGTGTCTTCCTTATTTATATGGATTAACCCTTAGATATTTATCATGCCATTCTATTTGTTGGTGGTGACTCGGCTTAGTCTGTAGTCGCAAGGGTATTTTCATCTCTTCTAAATCTCCCACTATTGCCCTCCTTTCTGAGAAGTTGGTAGGGAATAGGGTCTAGTACTCTTGCAGGAGATCTACGATCTTTGCAACTACTTCAGCATGGGAAAATTTTTTGACATTGCTGAAGTTTGGGTTCTTTGATGATCCAATATACACTTGTTTGATTTTCAGGGGCTGGGGAAATTGAGCACTTGAAATGCTATTTCTTCTTTCCTCTCTTGTGCCCTCTACTTCTGGTTTGCTAATATTAATTGGATTATCTCCTAGGTCTCTGGTTATACTGTATTGCTGAATGGTTGCACTGCATTGGTAAAAATTAGCCTCTTTATTAGAGATCTCCTCAACTATAGTCCCTTTTTCCTTCTAATATGCAGCGTCAATTTTAGCGTGTTTGTTAGCAAATACAACTGTATGCACAACCTGTTGGGCTCCTTGTCACAACTCCTTAGAGGTATAGAAGGTCTTAGGTGTCATATCCAAGGTGTATATGAAACTCTCATAGGTGGGTAAATCCCTTGACTCAATCTCCACCCATCGCACAGACCTTCTAACTCTTGCACACCTTCTCATAGAGACTTCATGTAATCTATGTTGCCAATTATTTAAAGCCTATCCTGAATCAAATGTACATGAACTCACGCATTTACAACTCAGGTTTCCATCTACTATTGTACTAGTATAATCTTCATGCATAGCTGTAACATTGTATATCTGGTCGAGATAGTCACCCTGCCCCTCATTATAGACATGATCAACGTATCTTTGTCCTTCGAATGGATATATGGGTTATACTACCCTCATTTCTTCATCTTCAAATGAGAGAATCCTTTTATTCAAATTTATGATGGTCTGATTGTCTATGGCTTAGTCTATTCCCAGTAGTGTAGGGTAAGGGTTCGTGTCATCTACAATGTTAATGACCTCAAAATCTGTAGATGTGCACAATCCTTTGACATCAACAATTACATTATTTAGCTGGCCAATGGGTAGGACCTTTTCCTTATTAGCAAGTAGCAACTAGATAGGAGACCAGTCTAAGCGCAGCTTGCCCATACTTTCCCATGTTTGTCTTGTCAAAATATTGACATCTGAGCCAAGATCTATGATATAGTCCATGTCATAGTCACCTATCTATGCATTCATCCTCAATTCACGGCCGCTTTTACATTTCTTTCATACTTGGTTAACTTTCTTCTCTAGTTGTGGCTCTATAGGAATCTCGTCTATCATTGCTTACATCTTGTTGTGCCCCTACCCAACAGCCTTTAAAAAATATTATTTCATTAAACAAAATTGTATTTTGTTTTGATGAAATGTTTGAATTTCATATAGCGAACTTAAAGAATTAAAAGTCACTAAAATGGTGACATTCCAAACATGAAATTCAATGTTTTTAAAGAAACCTTTGCAAACTATCGATTCGTTGACAAAATTACTATTTTGAAATTATTATTTTGAGTGGATAAGTGTTAATAATTTGTCATAACCTAGTAGTGATTTCTTATCAAAATATTTATCATTTAATTTTATTATGTGATTTTGTTATCATAAATGTTGATAAGGTTTTGAAATTGGGAGGCTGATTATGGTATTGATGACACCTTATAAATGGGTAATTTTGATTCAATTATTCAACTTGGTAATTCTGATTCATTTAACGATGGATATTGAAAGATAAAACCATGCATTCAATTAAGAGTTTGAAAAATATTTTACTAAGCTTATCTTATTATTTTTGCTACATTATTAAAAGTGTTGAATAAATAAAGATCAAATAAGTATATTTATAATTAATAGACTTTATTTATTTTTTATTATTTATACAAAATAAATAAATCTTTTAATTATTTTGTATAAATATAATAAATAAATTTCTTTGATCTTTTAAATGTTTACCTAGAAAAATTAAGTATAATTAACACTTTATTTTAATTTTATCATATTTACAAAAATACCAGGAATTAATGTGAATTTTATAAAGGCTTAGAAATGAGCATACTTTTCATTTTTATTGAAGATTATTGTCTGATTTATCTATTGGTTATTTGAATAACGGCACGTGGTTATCAATGAAGATTGAAGGAGCTATTAATTCAATGAAAAGGTTTATGAATTTTGGGATCCTCATATTAAATCAGCTATCTGTTCTCCGATGTTGTAGAGATTTGAGAGATGCCAGCCGAATCTATGGATTATTATATTACTAATAATGATAAAACAAATATCCTATAGATGCTAAAATGTTTTAATTACACATATTGAAATAAATCGCAGATTTTGAAAACGGCAAAAGAGCTGGAAAGATCATTAGTTAAGCTATTTATTTTCTCATGATTGAATTCTGTTTACACTTCTTTCTTTTATTAGGTTTTTTGTTTTTCATGTGCAGATGCTAAGGAGATTGTTATGATTCTGGAAATTGCTAGGAGACGAATTTTATTCTCTGTCAGTTATTAAAAACACGTCCTCAATTAACAGGTGTTTTTTCAGGCCACGTTTTGAGCAAATGGAGATAGATATAAAAAATCCGCGACATGGGTTTTTCTCAGAATGGACCCATTTAGTTGTATTGACGAGGATTTTGCCAAAAAGTGATGGATTCTGGGATATTTCGGGGGTTTTATGGACGCGATTTTTGCAGTTGCGGCCGGCAAAATTTCGTCTGTGTAAAACCTAATTTGGATTCCGTTTTTGGTTATTTAAGCAAATTGGAATTTGCTGAAAAGATGTGAACATGGGGGCTGCCAAAGCTGAAGAGATTTCTCTCTTGTAAGCTCATCAAACACTGCTGCCAGGAGGTCGATAGTTGATGGAGAGGAGACAACAAGACTGTGGTTTGATTTATCTGCAATTTTAGACAGCTATCTGTTTTCAGCTACGATATATTGAACTGGTGATATTTTTAATATATGTTTACAGTTTGTATACTTGGCATATAGTTTTGATATCTATCAGTCTTGTCATTTCTTTTCTATTTTATCTATGTTTGTTATAATTCTCTAAAGAATTTTGCAAATATACATGTCTTGTACGATTATCGATTTTTAATCTTGCTGATATGTCATGTTGTTTAATTAATGATCGATATCATTGTTTATATAATATGTAATGATTACTGTATGGTTTTGTTAATGTTTAAATTTATTTAAATGTTATCAAGTGTATTCATGCAGTATTCTTATCAGCATAATTCGATTTCAGGTTTAAGATTCTTTTCACTCTTGATAAGGATAAGATCGAAAATAGATTAATATGTTGTTTCTTTTAAATTATTTTATGGAAAACAGCCATTGAATTACATTCAAGTTCTTTCCTGATTTTTTGTAATTAATGTATATTTGTTAATAATGCAAATTTTATAACTCATTTAACATGTTTGATTAATTTTTGATTATTTATAAGTTCAGTTAATTAAATAGATTAATTGTATAGATTTAGTTCATTTAATTATATTAATATTTCATTAGTAATCAGATTAACTCATTTAATTTGTACATTTGTTAATAAGTTTGTTGTGTATATTCGTAGGTATTTGATAGATTTAACAATAGCTTTGTTTTAGTTTTAGACTTTCAAGCTAACAGAGCCTTTAAACCTGTCGGAAACAACCATCCCAAATAGCTTGGAACCTGCTCTAAGGATCTCGGTGTGGGTTGTCTTCCCCGTTACATGTATAGTCACATATGCGCGTCAACATTGGCGCCAGAAGGAGGGCGTGATCAACAAGAAGGCCATTTTGAGTTGGTTTATTTTTTTGATTTGATTTGATTTATTTTTATTTTGAAATGGCTGATATAATTGATTTAGATCATGCTTTCAGTTTTCATACATCTGGTGAAAGTTTTTCTCCAGAGATGTCTAATTTATTGCGAAGATTGAGCTTCAATGGAGAAGGTAAGAAGTCTGCCTCTCATCATCTTTCAGATTTTAATTCTTTTTGTGATTATATAGATTTATTTGCTGAGGTTGAGAAATGCAGACTTTTTGCAGCTACTTTCGAAGGAAGAATTCTGATTTGGTTTAAGTTTTTTCCAGCAAAATCCATTCATTCATGGAAACATTTCACACAGTTATTTCTTGATGATCATGAGGATTATAGGTGTAAGAAACTTGAAATTGAGATAGGAAATCTTCGTAGACATAAAGATGAATCTCTTGATGATTTCTTTTCCAGATTTATGGTAATATGTTGCAGGTTTCGTGAAGAGTACCAGCTGTCCGAAAGGGATAAAATGAATTGGTTTCTTTGGCTTATCTCTCTCTCTGATTTTCATGGTTTGGAAAAGAATGAAAAATCTGCAATAGATAGCATGCATGTTAGTTCATCCATTCAAGTTGATATCGAATCTATTATGCCTAATTCCATTGTTGAAAATGAAATTGTTGAAAATGAACAAATCATAGAATTTCATGACATGCAAATTCAAGAACAAGATAAAAGGGATGATGATTCATCTCTTACATTAAGCGATAATTTTGAAACTCTTGGTGTTCTCAAGACAATGGAAGATAAACCAAAAATTCTTAATTATTCAACTGAATGTGTTAGTGGTGATATCATTTTATCATCTTCCTTTCATGATGAGTTAGTTCCTTTAATTTCTTCACAAAATTAATTAGATCAGAGTTTTGTTAATGATGCTTCTATTAAAGTAGTCAATGAAACAAATTATAGCAATAGAGAAGCATTTACCTTTTTATACTCTGACTCTTACTATTCTCTGTATCCTGATGTTTTTGCTTATCATAGACTACATTTACATGTTAATGATTTTCTAAGGAATACTTCATTATGGTCAGATTTTGATAGGATACAAGGAAATACATTTTTTGAAGATGAAGGATATTTTGAGATCCATTCTGATGTATTTCAAATTTGTCATGAAGAAGATCCTAATTTTTCTACTATTTTTACTCATCAGACTCATGCATGTTCATCCATTTTATCTTTAGTCAGTAAAGATTATGATTCAATCTGTGATATTGAATGGGATACACAATTGAAAATTAATTTTCCTCATTGCAACATGATATACATATCTGAAGATAATGTCATCAATTTTAATCTTCACGTTAGAAGACACAATGACATATTTATTCTCCAAATAATGCCCGAATGTCATTTTGTTCTTTTTGAATTTATTCGTGATGATATTGTGTCTAAAGATACATTTTTTATTGATTCTTTTTCATGAATGTTGAATCATATTTCTGATAAGAGTCTTTTTAGTCATGGTTCTCATGAGGAATCTATCTCCTTCCAACTTGATTTTTATGATCTGATTTATGCATGGTGGGAAGAATCATTTAATAAAAGGTTTCCGTGTCGTCTTTTATGCTTTGTACATACAAAATTTGATTTAGTTTGTTTTCTTCATTTTGAATTATTCTCATTTCTAATGCTGATACATGATTTGTTTTCTCTGGCAGGTTTCAAGTTACGTGAATGGCTTCATTGGAAATTTTCATTTACTTAATTTGTATATATGTTATTTTATTAGTTTAGGTTAGGTTTATAATTTTGAATGATTTATGTTTGTTTACATTTGAATAAATGCAGGTATATGGAGTTGTGGCAACATCATTTTAAGAATGAGATGACGACATCATTAGCAGGGAAGTAGTTCTTTACTTTCTCTTATTTTCTTTAATCGTCTCATTAAAAGAAGGAACCTTTCATCTTTTTATAGCTGCATACTCATTAGGATTTATTTCGTTACTTTGATTTCTGAATAAAACACATTGAATTGACATCTCATCAATAATTGAAAAACAACTTTGACTTAATTTAAAAACTAAAAATAGGGATAAAAAACATTAAAACATGTTAATCTATTTTAATATCTCATTTTCTTTTGCTGGTAATTAGTCATATGTTGTTTAAACCTATTTTTTGTTTGATGAGATCTTGATTTAATTCATGTGTTCTGTGTGTATGATTTAATTCAAAATTTCATTTTCTTTAATAAGAGTTTTCTCGTAGATTTTGAAATCCTTTGTTTTTGTAGTCTGCTCAAATAAAACTCATGTATATATTGGTTGTTTTTATTTTTCCTTTGATTTTTGTGATTCTTTTGATTTTTCAAAACGAGGAGACATGATTCAAATCTTAGAATGTTTTTATGCCATGAAATTGAAATCTGATTATATAAAACTTGAAGAAAGCAAGACTTTTAGAAATCTGTTCTTATCTCAGAAATAAAAGAAAAAGAAATTGAACTGTTGCAAACAAAATTACTAGACAAAAATTTTCACTTTATTTCTTTTCTTTTATCATTATCCTCAAATTGTTGGATTTAATGGATATCGAAGTCATTATTACTAGGAATTCTATTACTTATTTATAAATCAATTCTGGGAAATCGGTTGCAATTTAATAATAAAATCAGTTATCTATAGATCTTTTACGCTATCTTGCTCGTAAAGAGTTTCCTATTATGTTCCCCCATTATAAATATGCAAATCTCTTATAGATGAGCACTTAAATGCTGAATATGAAGACTTGTTTAAACTTATTAGCTTGGGATATAAGCCGTTGGGTAGAATGGGTTAAAAGACGTACTCTTTCGAGGCTATGGACGCCTGCGGGTAGGAGGGCTCCGTCTGTGGCAAACTTGGATTCCAAATCATAAATTGTTATATATATAAAAATCTATAAAAATCCAAGGTCATCCTACACTCATGAAGAGGTTCCAATGCAGCTTACCCATTAATAAATTGAGAAGTTCTAAATATTCATGTTTTATCTTATCTTGGGACTAGAACGATAGGATGTATGGTTAAAAGTCAACCCTTTCGAGGCTATAGACGCCTGCGGGTAGGAGGGTCATGACTGTAGTATTGGGATCATATCTTTAAAAAACTGGTCGAATATCAAAATTGTATTGTATTTCCCAGGATTAATTTCTTTTGGAGTCTTATGTTTTCTGAAAAAACTTAAAATTCGCACCATTTTTTAAGGTAATCTCTGGATAATGATAAAAGAATCGAATCTGGTATTAGTTTGAAATCTAGTCTTATCACAAAGCACAGTTCTTTTATCTTCAAGAAAATGCTAATCTCAGTTAGAGAAAATTTTTCTTATCTTGCTACATACACAAGACAAATTTCATGTTTTTACAGAGATAACTGTTTCGCCCAGTCAGTCGCCATCTGTTGTGCCCCTACCCAACAGCCTTTAAAAACATTATTTCATTAAACAAAATTGTATTTTGTTTTGATGAAATGTTTGAATTTCATATAGCAAACTTAAAGAATTAAAAGTCACTAAAATGGTGACATTCCAAACATGAAATTCAATGTTTTTAAAGAAACCTTTGCAAACTATCAATTAGTTGACAAAATTACTATTTTGAAATTATTATTTTGAGTGGATAAGTGTTAATAATTTGTCATAACCTAGTAGTGATTTCTTATCCAAATATTTATCATTTAATTTTATTATGTGATTTTGTTATCATAAATGTTGATAAGGTTTTGAAATTGGGAGGCTGATTATGGTATTGATGACACCTTATAAATGGGTAATTTTGATTCAATTATTCAACTTGGTAATTCTGATTCATTTAACGATGGATATTGAAAGATAAAACCATGCATTCAATTTAAGAGTTTGAAAAATATTTTACTAAGCCTATCTTATTATTTTTGCTACATTATTAAAAGTGTTGAATAAATAAAGATCAAATAAGTATATTTATAATTAATAGACTTTATTTATTTTTTATTATTTATACAAAATAAATAAATCTTTTAATTATTTTGTATAAATATAATAAATAAATTTCTTTGATCTTTTAAATGTTTACCTAGAAAAATTAAGTATAATTAACACTTTATTTTAATTTTATCATATTTGCAAAAATACCAGGAATTAATGTGAATTTTATAAAGGCTTAGAAATGAGCATACTTTTCATTTTTATTGAAGATTATTGTCTGATTTATCCACTGGTTATTTGAATAACGGCACGTGGTTATCAATGAAGATTGAAGGAGCTATTAATTCAATGGAAAGGTTTATGAATTTTGGGATCCTCATATTAAATCAGCTATCTGTTCTCCGATGTTGTAGAGATTTGAGAGATGCCAGCCGAATCTATGGATTATTATATTGCTAATAATGATAAAACAAATATCCTGTAGATGCTAAAATGTTTTAATTGCACATATTGAAATAAATCGCAGATTTTGAAAACGGCAAAATAGATGGAAAGATCATTAGTTAAGCTATTTATTTTCTCATGATTGAATTCTGTTTACACTTCTTTTTTTTATTAGGTTTTTTATTTTTCATGTGCAGATGCTAAGGAGATTGTTATGATTCTGGAAATTGCCAGGAGACGAATTTTATTCTCTCTCAGTGATTAAAAACGCGTCCTCAATTAACAGGCCTTTTTCCAGGCCATGTTTTGAGCAAATGGAGATAGATATCAAAAATCCGCGACATGGGTTTTTCTCAGAACGGACCCATTTAGTTGTACTCACGAGAATTTTGCCAAAACGTGAAGGATTCTGGGAGATTTCGGGGGTTTTCTGGACGCGATTTTTGCAGTTGCGGCCGAAAAATTTTCATGTGTGTAAAACCTAATTTGGATTCCGTTTTTAGTTATTTAAGCAGATTGGAATTTGCTGAAAAAAGGTGAACGTGGGGGCTACCAAATCTGAAGAGATTTCTCTCTTGTAAGCTCATCAAACACTGCTGCCAGGAGGTCGATAGTTGATGGAGAGGAGACAACAAGACTTTGGTTTGATTTATCTATAATTTTTGATAGCTATCTGTCTTCAGCCTACGATATATTGAACTGGTGATATTTTTAATATATGTTTACAGTTTGTATACTTGGCATATAGTTTTGATATCTATCAGTCTTGTCATTTCTTTTCTATTTTATCTATGTTTGTTATAATTCTCTAAAGAATTTTGCAAATATACATGTCTTGTACGATTATCGATTTTTAATCTTGCTGATATGTCATGTTGTTTAATTAATGATCGATATCATTGTTTATATAATATGTAATGACTACTGTATGGTTTTGTTAATGTTTAAATTTATTTAAATATTATCAAGTGTATTCATGCAGTATTCTTATCAGCATAGTTTGATTTCAGGTTTAATATACTTTTCACTCTTGATAAGGATAAGATCGAAAATAGATTAATATGTTGTTTCTTTTAAATTATTTTATGGAAAACAGCCATTGAATTACATTCAAGTTCTTTCCTGATTTTTTGTAATTAATGTATATTTGTTAATAATGCAAATTTTATAACTCATTTAACATGTTTGATTAATTTTTGATTATTTATAAGTTCAGTTAATTAAATAGATTAATTGTATAGATTTAGTTCATTTAATTATATTAATAATTCATTAGTAATTAGATTAACTAGTTTAATTTTGTACATCTGTTAACAAGTTTGTTGTGTATATTCGTAGGTATTTGATAGATTTAACAATAGCTTTGTTTTAGTTTTAGACTTTCAGGCTAACAGAGCCTTTAAACCTGTTGGAAACAACCATCCTAAACAGCTTGTAACCTGCTCTAAGGATCTCGGTCTGGGTTGTCTTCCCCGTTACGTGTATAGCCACATATGCGCGTCAACACATCTTTACAATAGCATCTTTGTCTTCCATTAGTGTTAAACAACTTGACAAAAAGGTTCTTAGCTTACTAACCTTTGGTGGGGTGTTCTTTTGCAATATGTGTTGGAACCATTCAAGCATGTCCTTCACTTCCTTGGAATTCGATGGTACTTCTGGGCTTATGAATTCCAAATGCACATCCCAGAATATTCCTTTCTATTTCTAGACGGTTAGTGGCTCCTTTTTCTGTGCCACTGGCCTCACTTGTGGTTGTGGTTGTTCTTGTGGGTTATCTTGTGGTTGTTGTTGTGGGTTACATTTCTTTCATACTTGGTTAACTTTATTCTCTAGCTGTGGCTCTATAGGAATCTCGTCTATCATTGCTTACAACTCTACAATAGCATCTTTGTCTTGCATTAGTGTTAAACAACTTGACAAAAAGGTTCTTAGCTTACTAACCTTTGGTGGGGTGTTCTTCTGCAATATGTGTTGGAACCGTTCAGGCATGTCCTTCACTTCCTTGGAATTTGATGGTACTTCTGGGCTTATGAATTCCAAATGCACATCCCAAAATATTTATTTTTATTTATGGATGGTTAGTGGCTCCTTTTTCTGTGCCACTAGACTCACTTGTGGTTGTGGTTGTTCTTGTGGGTTATCTTGGTTTGCTCAAGTCGTCACACCTCCTTGAGTTACGATAACAATGTTCAAGTCTCACGGCTTAGCCACGATCATCTGAACATTCGCATTTGCATTTGTGTTTGGTTTTGGTACAGGATTGGGTCCTGTGATGGTTCGTTGTTTCCATTTTGCAATTAGCTAAGGACATTGTTCAAAATTATGATCTTGTCCCTTCCAATATGAACATGTTTTTGCAGGCTCTAATAAATATATGGAAAAGTGACCCAGTTGTCCATAGTTTTAGCATGTAACTTGACCTCTTCCCCTACCAAATCCTCGTCCTCCCACTAGTGGAAAATGAGAGATTAGTGACAAAAAAAATGATCAAAATCCACATATCAATGACCACTTTTGGTTTGGCGATCGCTGGTGGCTAATTTGCAGTCTTTTATTACATGACCAAAATTGGTCATTTTTATTTTGGTTATTTATAGCTTGTCGGTTGGTCATTAATTTAGTCATATATTTGAATCAATGACCAAATATATGACCACATTTGTAACCAAATTAATGACCACATGACAAGCTAGAATATGACCAAATTTGGTCACATAATAAAAGACCATAAATTAGCTACCAAAACTGATTTTTGGTCATTGATATGCGAATTGGTCATTTTTCTGGTCATTTATATCTCATTGTTTGTCTGCATATCTCTCAATTATTGGTCATTTTATTTGTAAATTTTGGTCATTAATCTCATTTACTGGTCACTAATTTAGTCATTTTTGGTCGCTTTATGTATGGTCATTATATTTTAGTAGTTTTAATGTTGTCCATTATTAATCAATATAAATTTTTAATTTGATATTACGTTTACATTAAAAAAAGAATCATACATTTATTCTCATCTAATACACATGCGAATTACGCAATGTCACATTATAATTAATTACAACACTTGTAAATAATATCTAATACATATGTAAATCATGCAATGTCACATTAATTAGTTAATAATTACAACATTGGTACATAATATAAAGTACAACCATATATATAAGTTTTAAACCACAAATTATATTATATGAAATGTCAAAAATATTACAATAAATATGAGTTTTCTCAAAAACACATATTAATTTCCATTCCATATAACTTTATAGCAAAATCATCACTTTTCAAAATATTACAATGGCTAAACCATCATACTTGCACTTGGTTGCAAAACCATACTTAGATCCCACATCAACAGCGTCAAAACCATACTTAGATCCCACGTCACCAGCTTCAAAACCACACTTAACAGCTTGAAAGCCTCAACATCAAGGTCTTCATACTGAATGACAAATCCTCAGTAGCGGGCTCTTCATACACAATGGCCGACTTATAAGTTAAGCTCACTCCTACAAAATCCAATAAAAAAATATCACTTATAAAATAGAAAAACAATGAACTATAAATTAGAAAAAAAATGAAGCAAATTATTCATCTTGTTCAACAGCTAACAACAATAACCAAGATCATGTGCAAAATAGAAAAATCTAATATAACAAATTCAATTTAAGAATTGGTTAAAATTAAACTTGAATGGATAAATCTGCAACTACTTAGTACCTAAGAAAAATAAAACTCAGCTCTAAACCAGGAAGTGGATTTCAATAGGAAATATAATCAACGAATCCACAAAACAATTATGCTCGACTACACAGGTAGAAACCTATATACATAGTGCAATCTGTGAAGGAGTTCACCCCTATATGCCATGTGGTTAATGAATGACATGACAACTATGGAAAGTGATGAATGATTTAAGAAAGTCTCAAATCCAATGCCTTAATGAAAAAATGGGTGCATACCTCCTATGCCTTAGTGAGTACATGTTGGTGTAGACCTCCTATGCCTTAGTGAAGAAATGGGTGCATAACAAGCATATAGGTATGTATGCACTACTACATTTCCGACGGCTAAAACTATTTTTAAAAAAAAATACAAATGCAAAACTCAATCTTCCAACTAACAAGACATGTCGTGAAAGCTATTTCCAGTCAATCAAAATTATATCTTGAAAAACAATCAAATGCAATGATCAAACGTATGTGAATAAACACTTCAATGACATTGGAAGAAAATTTCACATAACAGAACTGAAGGGAAAAGAGAATTGTAACCTTGTCAGGAAGGGTAATAATGAACCACTGCAAGAATAATAATTTTTTCATGCATTGATTATCACCTTATGATTCGCTCAGGTAAAGCTATTGGAAGAAATATATATTTACTCATGTTGATGTTGCCGAGTATATTCCCATATTGCAATAGCACCACTGACATGGACATTTAGAGATCTAACGACACCATATTGAGGAATTTCCACACATGCATCCAGTACATGGATGATATCAACAAGAATTCTCTCTTTCTCTCTTCCAAGTATGAAGACCTAATTTAGAGGAAATTGTTTATCATCTCATCAAGCAAATGTAGTACAGATGAAAGCATACAACGAATTATAATTCTTGCAAATAACACCTTGATAAATTTCAAGTGTTTTAACTCCCCATTTTCTGAATCTACAATATATGAAAAGTTACGCGAAATTGGAAAATGAAAACAGAGCTTACCGTTTTTCGTGGAAATGAATACCTATTGAGTGGTATACTGTTTGCCGTTTGCTCCAATCCCAAAATTGAGTACCCTTCCCTCCTCTTTGCCTTCAAGTATTCTTTAAGGTTCAATTCAGGTACTTCTTGTATTGGAATCCACTTCTCTACTGTGACGCTATAAAGTAGACATGATTTAATATCATCAATCTGAAAATGTGGTTGTTGCTTTCATGACTATTTGCTTAGAATCCACTCACCAAATAATGAAATCAATATTACAAATTAAGATAGAAAAAAGATGATTTTGTACCTGATTAGCTGGAACTGTTTATCTTGTATGATACTTGTCATCAGCAATAATTAATCTTGCTGCTTTAAACACCTGCAAGAAAAAGAGTAATTGACACAGAAGTGGGTAAAAGAGATATCACACACATTTACACTATGATAATCATGAGCATATTCAGAAATATCTAGCCAAGTCACTATATTTTACACTTCACCTCACAAGTTCATGTGAATCCTGCAAGATTAGGAACATGTCCTAACAAAGAGGCAACAATGATCAAATCTTGTCATCCCCCTGTCATTTTGTCCATTTCTTTTATTTGTGACTCTATTGTTGACATTAGCAATTGATCTTCGACCTCAATTTCTGTGAGAGGAAAATGCAACAAACTAGTTATTTTAGGAGTCCACAAGGAAAAATGCACTGGCACTTTTACCTACTAAATGATATTCATGGAAACAAAACCCGCAATCATATATAGCCCACTGGAATCAAGCTCTTTCCTTCCATAAAGCCAATCTTTTGAAAATGACAAAAAGACAGATGATTATGATGCTAAATAATAGCTCGATTGATGATGATGGTGTCATTAACATCCCTTAGACCAGCTTGGTCTATAGGAACCACACAGAGAAAGTGAACAAACAAAACTAGGAAATTAAATTCTTGAAGATTACTTATTTAGACATTTGCTTCAATGTGAGATAAGATTCATAATAAAGTCTCCCAACTTAGTTTGGTTGTCTTTATTTAGGATTTTTCATGAACTAAATTGTTGTTGCAGACATCAGTATAAGGCTATAAGCACATTTAATATTGTTGTGTTAAGGGCATCTTAAAAGGAATTGAGCTTCGTCTTCAATATCTTCTAAATTGCATTGATTACAGATTATGTTTTCCAAAGGAATTTTCAGAAGAGTTTATTTGCTAGGTTTTCTATGAAGCTGATGCAAGTTAGTTCTTAGTTGAGTCATCATATTTTTTTCCTTGAGGCTTGCAAACCTTGTTAGGGTAGAAAGGATGACCTAATAGTGGGATATCTGTTTCCTTTATAAAATATAGGGGGGGGATTTGCAGTTTAGCCTTGTTTACTTTCATTCCGAAAGTTACCAACAAAATTACATTTTAATTGATTCACTACATGTGTTGTTGCAGTAACCAGCTTTCAATTCTAATTTGAACTCAAAGTGAGAATGGTCTTCCCTTATTCTCCAAAAGGAAATTTTATTAAAGCTAATTGCTGAGACACCTTCCATGCTGCTTCAGAACATGGGAACTTCAAAACAAAAGGAGATATGGATAAGCCATTTTTTTACTAATTTAGGATTTAACTTTAAAATAACCCACCTACTTATGATTAAAACTTAAATGTATTTTGGTCACCAATATTGCTCCTTTAACTCCTATTTTTTTCAGGTAAATGTTTAAAATTAAACAAAGCAAGGAAGGATATTGTTTGACGGTGCAGATGGACAATGAGAACAGAATCCTGGTGGAATTGCTAGTAAACTTTTTCTATTTCGTTTCAATTTTGGATCAGATGGGTCATGATTCATCAAGGGGCTAGGTTGGCAGGGTGCAGAATGTACTGAGCCCTCGTATCATGTCACTTTGGACAAAATCTTTGAAAATCCTTTTATCACAGTAGATCTTGAAGCAGTAGAAAGTTATGTCCTACAACTAAGGGATTTCAGGCCGATATGCAGTTATAAGGCAATGATCCTTTGAATGAATTCTGTTGAATTTCATCTAGAAGATCTGGTGAATAAAGGAGAATGTGAACATTCATTGATACAACCTGTCTTATGTAAACAGGTGCAGGTTCAACGTCATCTCTTCAAGCAAGTAATGAGGAAGGTGGTTAGCATTTTGGTGTTGGAGAAAGGACTTCATACATTAAATCATAATTACACATTGGAAGGCACACAGATTTGATGGATTACAAAACAGAGGCAAGCTTAGCACCACGTTATGGTGAAGTTTTTATGAACCAATATCATCCCACACTGGTTTGATTTTCTACTCAAGAGGAGAAGTCTCATTCTTGAAAAATTCAATATCAGCTTAGAAGACTTATACTCAGAGTTCATTTTTTCTACGTGAGGTTTTTTCCAAGAAAAGTCATGAAACAATCATGCACATGCAAAACTGATAAAGGAACACGAGAGGTTATCTAATGAAATCTATGGAATAACAAACAAACAAAAATTATGCTCTTGAGGGTGGTGATAGTACAGGTGCTCATGACAAGGAATCTATCCACCAAAGCTTTCCAGGAATCTCACCTAGCCCCATCCACATGAAACAACTCCTTTAGAGTCCAATCAACCCATTAGGAGAAAGCATGTCACAAGTGGGAATTGAACCTAGGTGGGGAGGATAACACTCCCCTTTAACCACCCAAGATGGACCCCATTGACAATACAAATAAAATCTAAAATGTATACACTCCTAGAAATTCATAATGCAAACAGAATGTTACATGGCTAATTTGTAACTGTGTATGGCTACATTGCATTGCATGCATGAAAACGCAGTCAAGATAATTTGAAGTTATAACTCCTACTATGTGATGGGTTCTTCATCAGGATTCAGATGTAACCAGGCTCATAAGAATTAACCTTTCTAGATGTCTTGTCTGATCACCAACCAATTGTCTTTGCAATTCTGTAGGAGCAAACTTACCATCTCCTATCAAAACAGCCTACAAGCTTAATGTCTCTCATCTAAAATGCCCAACATAACTCAACAACATCAACTTGATTTGAAATTGAGTACCCAAGGCCAAAACTGATTCGAGCTAGAATAAATGGTGGAATGATGCTATTTCCAAAACAACGTCCCCTTCTTCTAGGATATGGCAAACAAGACACTGCTACTAGCAGGCACACAGGAAATGCAGAGACCAAATAAATGGCTTTCGTGAAAGACAGAAGTATAGCCATTCAATGAGAAGTTGCGGGCCAGAGCTCCAAATATTAGACAGGAAATACAAATTGCAGAGGCTCTCAAAGTAAAAGGTGCCCATATTTGATCTTGACTGCATTGGCTCAAAGTTAGTGACAAGCACTCCAAGAAATTATTCAAGGCCTTGGCTACTAAACAACCTCTATTAAAAAAGATAGAGGACCACATAAATCGACAACTCCCAGGCCTACTATGATGTCATCAACCATGTCAAAACTACACCAAGGACTCCGCCATCCAATTGGAGCTAGAGGTCATGGGTTACTCGTATTGCAGACTTGCCACACTTCCAGTCTGACTGCTTGAGTGAGAACGGCATTTCTTTTGGGAAGATTTGTGGGATATAGTTGCATGTTGCTAGAAAGAGTATGGAGTATGCTCTGCTGCCCCCCCCTCCCAATAGACAATTAGTTATGGAGTTGGTTAAGCTCATCCCCTAGGGGGTCATGTTCAAAATGAGCATTGCAATGTCGAAACTGTTTTCGAGGGATAAGGAGTGAAGCTTTGGTCAGCCCTTGCAACGGTATGGTTCACAAAGGCTCTATTCTTCGTTGCATTGATGGCATCCAATATCCCTTGCAAGATGGGTTTCAGTTGATCCAGAAGATAGGTGAGTGCACATACTACACAGTGTCTAGTACATTCAGCTTTCGTATAAGCTGCAAGTCTTGGCATGGCTTGTCATTTACCAGGGGGCCCCCTCTAAGTCCAGATTGGCAGAGTAGGATTTCTGATGGACTTTACTTTGTTTGCCACCATTCTGAGATGGTGAAACATATTTTTGGGAATGTCATTAGGATTTGGCAGTGCTCGAGAGTCTGCTCTATTTTCCCTGTAGGTTACATTTTTACCAAAGGGTTAGTTATTTGCCTGCTTTTTGTACCATGAGGCATGATAAGGTGCATCACCAGCTATTGGCTAAGGGTGCCTTACCGATAAAAGATGCCCAATCTTTAGATCGAGTAGCTTATTCATATTTTATTTCTGAATTAGTAGCCTTACGGAAGAGGATATAAGCTCCATTGTATATACCCTCCACCTTTTGATTTGTTGTTTGTATATACTTTTATGTAAATATATGATGTATTTTTAACACAAATAGTAAAAATAAAGACTGACATTGCTCAAGCATTTATGCATGACTAGAAAATGGTTTTTCATGCCCAAGAGATATTTGAGGAGAACAAGGAAGCAATTCAAACCTGCGAGGATGTGGTTCCAAATTACTTTAATCTATGTAAATGGCCCAATGTGACCCACAACTCTCCTTGGATGAAATTGTAGAACCTCTAAAGGTAATCGGTGAAGATAACTCACCATCCATGTACATTTTATAATGCCGCAAGGAATTTCACAAGGCCTGATCTCTATAAAATATAGCCGAAAGCCTTAGGGAATCAGTCATGGCAGAGATGACTCACAAAGAGTATATAAAAATGATACCACAAGGAGGCAATCCTAAACAAATTTCAAGCTGAGATGGTTCCCTATCACATTACCTAACATTTCATACAAGACTTTACTCAAGTCACTGACAATGAGGATTTAGTACATTTCAACTTAGATTGTGAGGATGGCCTCAAAGGAATTTTATAGGCAACTATGGGAGGAGTGAAGGCAATTAAGAATGGATTTATGACAGTCCATGACAATGATATGGGGGTCTTAAACAAGTTTTTGTGCCAGTAATAAGTCTTCATGCTCATGATTTGTGAATATAATCATGTGTATGGACCTTGTTAAGGTCAGATTACCTCATATTTTGCTACAAGTTAAGGGTTGTGAGGATAGTTTATAACAACATACTAGTTTAAGGGCACCTCACCATCTTTCCCATGAGAAGCATGCCTACAAAGAGCATAAATCAGATAAATTCTTTGAATTACCATCAGTTATAGAAGGTGCTGAAGATGAGCTAGCTGAACCAGGCTCCACCATACGAAGCTCAGTGATAATATCATACAACAAACTCTGCAAAATTCACCAAAATCTCAGAAGAAATATATAACAAGTCAACCACGCCTTTAGTTTGTCTTAAGAATGCCCCTCCTTATTTAGGAATATTTATGAATTATATTCTGCTTAAAATCCTCAAATTCTGAACCTATCAATTCCAGACCTTTATTTTATTCTCCTTCTAACACTATGCTACCTTGAGTGGAGAAATGAGTACAGGCTTCATAAATGGTAGGGAATTTAGTAAACAATACATATTTTGGAAAAGGCACTTTCAATTTTCAGGAAATGGGGAAACAATGCAGTCACATAAAACATCAAAAAAGCAATTCACAATGAACACAGTATGAATACACAAAAATTTACTGTATATATCGGACAATATTATATCATAAGGTGATAACATCTAACAGATTAGGACTTGTCCATACATAAACAACAATTAAGTTTTAATAAAAAAATTTAAAAAAAGCAAAAAACTGAGAACACAACTCCACGGCCAACTTGGTAAAGAGTGGCCTTTTTGATGATCTTTGCTCTGTATGCTAGCACTATAAGACAGTGATGTATATTTTCTAATATTGTTAGTTTGTAAGGAAAGGTTGGAAGTTTCTCCAAGTTTAGTGCTCAATTCTTCTCTAGGTAGGATTAGGTAGGATTTTTTAGAGGGTGGCCCTTTTCAGTGATTCTAGTTATTTGGTTCATACATCTTTTCTTTGGATTGGGCAGTACCTAAGGATCTATGGCCTATTTACCCTTTGGAAGATCAGATGTATTGATAAGTTTTCGATCCTGAGTTTAGTTCTTTGTCTGCTTTCTGATGAATATGGAGGGATGAGGTATGTATGCAATTTTTGGTCAAACGTTCCTTGCTGATAAAGGATGCCAAATACCTAGATGTTGTAACATATTCTGATTTATTTCTTCATTAATAGTTTTGAGGATGAAAATATAAGTTCCATTGTATATCCTTTCTCACTTTTGCTTTACGGATGTAAATATTTTTCTGCAAATATATGGTGTATTTCAAAAAAAACTATAGTGACTATTGACAGACTAAGGCTCACAGTATAAACAAAAATGATTTAGAGACTACATCAGTTAAAGAACACTAAAAATAATACCATCTCCATTTTAACATCAGACATTTCCCATCCCATTAGGAGAGAGTACTAGCTAAAACAAATACTTACATGCTTGTATAACCAGTTGAATAAGAAATAAATACTCGCTGCAGGTAAAGATATAAAATTTCTTTGGGTGTTTGATCCACAATTGACACGCCCATAGCTCCTACTTCCAATATGATTTCGAGAGGTGTTGTACTGGACTGTGTCCTGCTTTGTACTTGGAAAACTGACTCAACAACATTTGCTGCTTGTGCATTTTCTTCAGCAGTATATATTTTTTGAGGATTTATTTTGTCATCAAAAAACCTTACAACCTTGATATCGTGAACTTTGATAACATGAATGCAGATACCAGTAGTAACAGATCCATCTTGGGGATAAAAATCACCAACTTTATCAATCTCCACTGTCAAGATGCTAGATATAGCTGTATGTTCCGCAAGGACATCAAGCAGGTGCTGACCATAAGGGTCCTCCCAAGCAAAATTCATAGTTGATAAAGGCTTTAAGAGCTGCCATGCATCATCATCCAGTCCAGACTGGCGATGTTTGATCAGCTTCATATTTGTACGGTTCTCTATCCTGCAAAATTAATATTCATATGAATCCCTATGGAAAGATACTAAACATTTAAATGTAAGGAGTCAAAACTACCACAGTATATACCTGAACAGTGAAGAGCATTACCTAAAAGGACCATTATTTGATCCTAGATGAAACACAATCACGAATCTTGATCCCTCCTCATAACCTCGAATTTCATCTCTTAAAAATTGTCTCATACCATATTCTTGCCGCATCACCACACTAATGGTATCCTCTTTGATATCAAAAGGATAAGACTAATTTGTATTCTCCAATCGAACCTAAAATTTTGGAGTTGTGTAGTTTCTTAAATCAAGAAATTATAACTTAGAGAAAAAAAAGTCCAGCCAAACACTAACTTATCTACAACAGGGAACAATAAGAGAGAGATTACTTTGAATATGAGGCTGTAAGAAAGGGTATAGCTCAGGCAAGATAGAATTTAGTGTTACAGATAATGTGAAAGTAACATTTTCCATGATTATGGAGAATCTGAAACAGGGTAATCATGTTCAATCATCCTCGTTTGACCTTCCATATCACTAACTAAATCATGAAAAGAAAACACACATCTGTAATTACAGTACTAACTTCCTAAGAAGCATTAATGACAAATTATGGCATATGGAACTGAATGCATGTATGATTACAACTATTCATTGGCATATTACCTGTAACTTTTCTGGTTCCTTTGTATCAGCCATGCAGTATGCTACCCTCCAGTCTGATGCATTAAGAGATTTTGGTTGGTCGTTGTTGTTTAGCTTAATATACAGACATTGGCGAGTTCCATTTGTGAATGTCATGTAGGGACGAACACAAATAACCTGCCAAGAACACTAATTAAACTATTAATGCCTCCAGGTATTCCAAATAGTACAAAATAAACCTATGTAACCTGAGCAGATACCTTTGTTGGGGAAGACTGATAGGGACATGGTTTTGTTGAAACAAATAACCTTATACTATGGCCATTTCCATCATGTGCTTTAAGATCTACCGAGCCATCCTGAAGGAAACACAGTAGATTTTCTTTAGACAATAACTTAGAAAAGCTTAAAAGCAAGCGTACGTAAATATGAATTACCATCATGACCTTACCAAATCACTAAGAGGAGAAAGTGCCATAGCATGGCTAAAGCATTGATTTCCAGAATCACTCAATGCAATTGAAAGCCCCATAGATTTAGGATCAAATGTTGAATCATAGTGCAACCAGTCTGCATTTCGTCCTGATTGATTTGTTCCAAAATCTTTCCATTACCAACATTTATACTAGATGTTAATCTCCTGCTATGGTCCATACCAATGAGCCTAAGTTGCAATGGAGGACATCTGACACATTCTATCTAGTAGGGTGTGTAAATTCTAAGAATCTTTGCAACTCTATCTTTCCCATCTTTATTGTGTTCAAGAATAACTTGAACCATTCTGCAATAGTCCACATCAGATATATCAAACTGAATCAAAAAATTCCTTGTTAATATGCACATGCTCATTTTATTCCACCATAAACATCTTAGCTCCATTGTGCTTAGACCACTAAAGTTAACACTTGATGTCATATGCTTACAATTAGTTCACCCCGTTTTGTGACGAAAGAACAATATTAATGATCTGTAAATAACTAGCTGACCTGCTAGAATATGAATTCTTCAACATTAGGTATTGAGCCAGCTCCTTTGTTGGATGTGAAATTAAAGCAGCCTCCTTCAAAAAAAACCATGACTTCATAAATACATTATCATAAAAAAAAAGTTCAAACGACAAAAATTGAGGCATTAAAATAAACAAGAACAAAATTTGCTAAAAGCAACATACATGTATTGGCTGCCAGCCACCTTGTGGAATCAGAGAAAAATAAAGAGGGTTCTGAAGATCAGCAGAATAAACCTTAATTGTTTCTCCATATTTGACCACCTCCCTATAGCGAACAGATAATTCACCCCCAGAAAGCTTTTCAAGAACAGAAAACTCAGATGATACTGGAAGAAAGCTAATTAAAGTTAATGGAGCAGTAAGTACGAGTTTCCAGTCCCTTATGGGGTCCAAATGAACATCCTTTCCAATTTCAGTAGCCTCTACACTCATACAAAACCATAAACCATTTCTGTGAGTTGTTACATTAGGCTCTTGTGCAGGGGTGTACACAAGTTCCTCAGTTTCCATGAGCAAAGAAATAGATATACAGGGCATACTCACATGATTTGGAGCACTGTCATGTCTTCCTCTATAATTCAATACATGGCTCCAAAGATATTCATCCACACCATTTAAATTGCATGGTTTAAATTTCAAAATATAATTTGGACCAACACGACCCAAACATTCTACAGGTAAAGGAGTTACTTCTCCTGCCCTTAATATCCCTACAGAAAATGAGTGTCTTCCATCATTGGATATATGCTGTCTTGTCTATATCCATCGTCTTTGCCTGAAAAAAGTCATGGGACCTTCAGGATTAAATGATGGTGGCCAGTTTAGATCCCGAAAATCAAATGCATATGCCCAACCTTCAGAAGAAGATGAGCTTGTGTTATCAATATGCCAATCACTAGCCCACTTCCAGCTAGGTGGCAATTGAATTTCTGGGAAGTCCTGTATCATCTAAGACAAAGTAAGCATATGCCAACAAAAACGTTGTGTCTGGATGAATACATCCTCAGTTGCATGTCCAAACAGTGCTAGAATGAAGGTTTTTGGGGCTATCTGTAATACATAATCTCATTGTCAATAGAAACTTCACCTGAAATAAGATCCAATGCTCATCACTAGAATTTTAAAATATAGCCTAGTTGTATGGTAGACATTTATTATTTTTATTACAGCTCAGATCCAATTTCATTTCATTAAATACTTTTTGAACATTAATGCCTAACAACAATCTACATTAACAAAGTAGAATACAAAGATCTGTACATACTACAAACAATATACTGATAATAAAATATGGCCCAGAGAAATTAACTATTTTCAATAAAATAATTGTCAAGGCAAGGTAAATTACTCTTAAGCTCAAATGATTAATGATCACAATACCAAAAAGAGAACTTAGAAGTTCGTATAGTACAGAACAAATTTCTCAAATGGACAAACCTGCGTAGCATTGAGGTCCATTATATCAAAAGTGGCTTTCTTCTGGATGACACGCCGCATGTACTGGACAGCTACTTTGACCTAATATCAAGAAACACTATGCTGGATCATAAATAAAGCATTGCATTCAAAATTTAAATGGTTCTATAGACCAGGAAATAAATTCTAGAATAGTCTTGAAAAGTGTAAGACCTTGTGTATTTACTTAAATTATAAATAGTTACTAAATTATTGTAAAATCTTGGTTTGGCTAAAGAAACTAAGTTGATTCTCAAGACAATGCTCTCGTAATGATTCATGTATTGCAAGATACCTGGGCTCACCAGGACAATTTTGAAAAGCAAAAGATTTATGATAGTAGGCTATGCTTCTTGGGAAATAGTACCTTGGATTTGAATTTTTAGTATTTCGAATTTATCTGACAGAGGAAGTTCCATCAGAAGCTCCATTATGGATTGGCTTGCCTTTCCAAGTTTCCTGACAATGTATATATATATGATAATGATATGAAGAAGATTAGGGATAAGATAGGCACTTCCTGCTAGCCTTAAAAGATACAAGGAGAATGGATTCAACAGCCTGTGCTAGGATTTCTCGACTTGGAAAAAGCGATTACCAGAAGCTATTTCCCTGGACTTTTGAGACAACACTTCACAAAAATAGACTCTGAGAAGGCATATTTTAAGCATAGTTATTGTCATGTATATTAGCAAATTGTGAAAGATTGTGACAAGGCACCTAAAAGAAACAACATGAAAAACAGGAGCTTTTCAAAAGAGTTAATGATTTTGCATTAAAGGACCAAAATTTATCAATAGAGGTTGTTGGTTCAGGTAACCTCAATTTGCTTAAACTCCTGGAAGAGATGGAAAAGGGGAAATGAGTGTTTGTCATTCAAGAGGAAGGAAATGTCAAGAAATGAAAGGAGAATCTTTCCTGAGATAGTGATTGTTCTGTGTTTTCTTCCATTTTCTCTCTTTGGTCTCTATTTTTCTACTTGTGCACTTATCAAATGGGGATAGGTATCCCTAGTGTACCCTTTGTCAAATGAACGAAACACCGTTGCACTTATTTTAATTCTACCCCTGAGCCAAGTCAACCTGGGCTTGGATCAGTAACTAAACCAAATCCATCCTTTATTCACACCTAATTTGGATAGCAACACTATTAAAAGACACGAAAACCTATAGGTATCCCTAGTGTACCCTTTGTCAAAAGAAGGAAACACTGCTGTACTTATGTTGGTTCTGCCCCTGAGCCAAGTTGGCCTGGGCATGGATCAGTACCTCAAGCCAAAACCATCCTTTACTCGCACTTACATTGGACAGCAGTCCTATTAAAAGACACCACCATCCTAGTATACCTTTCACATGTGGCTGACAATTGATAATAGTGGAGATTCAGTTTTGCATTTGGAAACACCATAATTCTCTGATTTATGATGGGTCTCCCCACTTAGATCTCAATTTTTATTTTAAAAAAATGTAGTTCGCTTCTGTTTTGTTCAGATATGTGCATAGGTAAACAAAGTTGAACTGGACTGAACCATTTGATTGAGCTTTTGGAGCAATGGAGATCTACCCAAACTTCCAAATACCAACCAAAAACCCCCTTTACAGCCAATAGCCTAAAAAAAAATTGTACAGATCTAACAGGGAGGATGATCTATTAAAATACACCAAAAACCTATATGTATCCCTAGTGTACCCTTTGTCAAAATAAGGAAACACTATTGCACTTATGTTGGTTCTACACCTGAGCCAAGCCAGCCTGAGCATGGATCAGTACCTCAGCCAAAACCATCCTTTACTCACACTTACATTGGATAGCAGTCCTATTAAAAGACACCAGCATCCTAGTGTACCTTTCACATGTGCCTGACAACTGCTAATAGTGGAGATTCAATTTTGCATTTGGAAACACCATAATTCTGTGATTTATGATGGGTCTTCCACTTAGATCTCAAATTTTATTTTAAAAAAATGCAATTCACTTCTATTTTGTTCAGATATGTTCATAGGCGAACAAAGTTGAACCAATCTGCTGAACCATTTGATTGAGCTTTTGGAGCGATGGGGATCTGCTCCAGGTACTACCAAATACCAGCTAAAAAACTCCTTTACAGCCAACAGCCTAGAAGAAGCAGAGAATTGTACAGATCCAACAGGGAGGATGATCTGGGAGCAAGAAATCCAATAATAATGAGCCCCCCAGGATGACCAAAATGGGGTCAGATCTACCAGCAGACAATCCACAATGGCAAGGCCAGAGTTGGAACAGAAAATAGCAGGGTGGCCCACATCTTCCAGATGAGGAGAAAATCCAAGCAAAGAAGGCAGTTACGGTAAAAGTATTGTTGGAATCATTGTGGCAGGGTGGCGAATAGAACTCTACCAGTTGTAAAGAGACTTGGGCTCTTGTGGATCCTTTAAATGATTCTGATTTTTTCCATTGAAGTTTTACATTCGTATTGACTCACTTTAGTTCTGTACTTTGGGCTTGGCCCTGCTTTAGAAGTTCGTTTTGTTGTGTAGTTACAGTTACTTGTTTGTATATGTAGCTCGAGTAGACTAGTGGTTCAGGATATTAACTACGAGGCTATCCCTTTGATTAATGCAGTGTGTGATTTTTCCTATATCTGCCAGAGTTAGGAAGATTTTGATGTCGTGTGTGGGTAATTTATTTTTCGGTTAGTTTCCTCTTATCACAATACAACCACCAACGTGACCTATTCCTTACCAATCCAGTCCACAAGCAGGATTAGCTTCCTCTTATCACAAAACGACCACCATCGGGAGGATTAGCTTCCTCTTATCACAAAACAACCAATATTGGGACCTGTTCTATATCAATCCGGTGTAACACTCAACTTGAAGACCTTTGGCTAGGTAGCCACGGGCAGGGGGGGTTCTATTCCACCAAATTCACTCAAGACTCGCAACTAATCCCGACAACAAACACAAGCACAAGCGAAAGCAATCCCAGTTGACGTATGTGGGTATTTTTTCAGTTAACAGAAGCACAAGAAAAAAGATACGCTCAAGTTCATCTTCCATGTAAATGGCATTATGTATCCATTGGGATTGATTAGCCAATACAGGTTCATAGACCGTTCCGTGACAAAGGTTACCATTAATCAACCATAATCGATAACTGAAATTGGGACATCGCACTTTGATTTCATTACCACCGAAAGCAGCCTCTGATACTTCCCCTTTATATACTGAACTTCTTTTGACTATAGATTACTACTGCAATTGCCTCCATCATTTACAGTCTCCCTTCAAATTTGAGGAATCTTAGAATAAGAAGATTGGGACCAGTGGCATATCAAGTAAAATGTAACCAACACAAAAAAGGACCAAAGGCAAGAAATAAAAACAAACCCCAAAAAGAGGGTAAAGAGAGGAATAAGTGTTAGTACCTCCATATAATATCCAGTGCCTATGTCAATGAGGACTTTGTGAGCATCATCTAGAGTCCCAGGAACATACAATGACGCTGTCAGAGGGACCAACATCTGTTTTCCTGCAACAAAAAGGAGTTACCGAACTTCAATATTTAAATATCAGAAATAAATTGTATATATAATCCTCATTCAACATTCGAGAAAGTGGGAACCCTTTGAATTCCTCGAGTAGAAGTGGGAGTAAAGCATTGGATCAAAAACGGGTGTAAGGGGATATCTTAAATAGTAATAAATGCACAGATAAAAAAAATGCTCAGGATATGTAGGAGAAACCAACAGGGTGTACGGATAGATTGTGGAGAGCCTTGGAAGCCATTTCATAACGAACAATAGCAGTCCTGATCCGATTGAGGGAGTCTTGAAGAACACCCACTTCTCCATCCACCTGTTCCTTCACTTGCTTCACCTGCTCCACCGTCAACTTATTCAATTCCTCTTCGATCGCTCCTCTTCCCTCTTCCCTGATCTGAAGAAGCCATGCCTCCTGCGTGCCTCCAAATGCCTGATTTCTTTTGCCTTTAATTCTACTAAAAGAAAGACCGCTTTTCTTGCAAACTTTGGGGTTGTCCTATGCAAAACTGAACTAATTCTGTGTTTCCTTCTAAACTTAAAATCCAAAAATATAAAGTACGATGTAATAGCTACCCATTCTCACATCTCTATGTATATCATATATAGAGAGAGATAATACCTAGTACCGACCCACTCTCATATCTTTATATATATCATATATCGAGAGATTTATCTTAATTCGAAAGGGATTAACTAGAACAAAGCTTTGAGGTATAAGGTGGATGTAGGTTGTATCTAGGTTGGGTGGTTGTTTGTTGTAAGGAGGTTACCCGGTTAAGTTCCTTGTAAATGTTAGTGTAGAGTATACTTTACTTTATGTTTATTTTATTTTATTTATATAAGGTGTTTTATATGGAGTTGAGGTGGTGGCTAAGCATCGGATATGCGACGGCCCTTTCCATGTTAAATAGTTGACCAGTTAAAATTGTTAAACTACACTAATGTGGTGTTGTGAATTAAAGTTTTATTTTTTTTAACTTGTTTTGTTTTTTAAATTTTGTTTTATTATTATTATTATTATAATAAATATATAAGTTGATTTTTTTCTTATATATATTATTAGTATATATTAAAAAAAATACTTAGTAACATTTTCTTTTTAAGTTTATAATACAAATAGTTTAATAATTAATATTATTTATATATAAAATATTAAAAAACAAATGTATATAGGTATATTTGTATAGTCATTATCAAATATATAAGTCATAGCTCACCGTTAGGACATTGTCATAGATAATTTGGTGTCAACAATGGAGTTGTGACACATGAGGAGGTTTACAAATTACTAGGTTCTAGGGGTCTTTGAATCAATGTGCACTCTTAGAATTTAGTAAAATGTAAAATTCATTGTCAAAATTGTAATTTTCCATTGCCGAAGATCCACAACTAAAAATGACCAAATAAATGACCAATTGTTATGTGGTCATTTTTAGTCTAGATATCTTGTGACCAAATTTGGTCATTTATCTTGGTCTTTTTTAGTTTAGTTTTATCTCGTGACCAAAAGCGGTCATTTATCTTGGTCTTTTTTAGTTAGCCCAATTAAATTTATCAATTTTGGTCATTTATCCCTTGAAAAAAATTGTGGTGACCAAAATTTTTGGTCTCCTGGTCACTAATCTCTCATTTTGCACTAGTGTCCACCTCGTCCTCTGAAGTTTCCACCACCACTTCCCTGCAGGTGTAGTTGTTGTGGTGGGTAGTGGTTCTGTTGGTAGTGTTGCTGATATGAGTTTTGTTGCATGTACGAATGCAAAAGCGCATATGAATATTGGTACTGATTAGATGGGAACTGTACAAGATGATACGAGGATTGCACCTATTCATCTTGAGCGAACCCCTCATTTTTCATTATGTATGTGTCGAATGTATTTTATTTCAAGAGCTCGGATGCTCTATAGTATTTCTCATCATTTCCTACTCATTTACAAAATTACAGAATAAGTTTGTAGGGGTACTTACAATTTTTTGTAAATATACACATTCTTCATTGTGATGGCCTCTCGATTTACATATGTGACACCATGGTAATCCCTAGCCGCTTAATGGGTTGGGTGCACCTAATGCAACATAGTTCAGGAAGGACAGACAATTATCCTTAGTGTGTTTGTTCTTCCTAAATGTTTTGCACCATAATTCTTCTTGTGCTTCTTTACCCTTCTTGATATCTTGAAGTTGTATCATTAGGTTGGCCAGGTATGACTGGATCTGCACTGTTTCAGCAGCACCACAGCTAATGGGTGAGGCTTCTAACTTCATTACTAGTTCTAGTGCTTCTGTCTACGATTCAATCCTTTGCTGCATCAACGGCCCTTGGATGTGTGGTAGCAACGCAACAATAAACCACTCTTTATGTTGTACATCGGGCTTTTGGAAGCTTACTTTAGACATCAGCGTCTTCAATCGTTGATCAAAATCCCACATGGTTTCTACTGGAGCCTGCTTAATCTCCTTAATATTAGTAATACATTACGACTCTGATTAAGTTTTCCTGAACTCAGATATCATTGCAGCTTGAATCTCCTCAAGGGTATTCTATGGTGTTCTTGCTGGTGCGGCGCAGAGATTAATGAACCAGTATAGCATGCGACCGCTCAAGTTTGTGATCATTTGCGTATTCTTTATATATGCACTATGGACTAAACATACCATCTGAACATCTTCACATAGGAACCACTTTTGTTCGGGGTCTTCCATTCTATTTCCATTAAATGTGGGTAACCGGACATTTGTCGCAACCATTGAGTTGGAATGAGGGTCCTTCAGGACAGGATTGAAACGGGGTGTACCTTCTCATGCACTAGTTCTAGGGCTAGCGCTATCTGTATTAGTGGTCTTTTTGGGGGATGAAACTCTAGATCTTTCCCTAGGTGATATTTATGGTGTTATGTAGTTGTGCCCTGATCCCAATGTCTCCTCAAAGTCCTCAGAATATTTAGGTCCTTCCGAGATCAGACTGTAGTCCTCCTCTTCGTCACAAGATCATTCGTCTTTGCACGACTGAAGTTCATGTTCGATTCCTTCGAACAAACTAGGATTTCATCGCCCCCTCTTGGTTTTCCTTCTCTTTCCTGATCTAAATCTTCTCCCACTCCTGAGGACTTTTACCTCTATTTTAGGTTTTGTTCTTCCAGGGAACATTTCAATGCACCCTTACCCATGTTCTTACTTGGTTGTCCATGAAATGACCTCCTTCTAGGAACGAGACTTAACTACTCAACTGCAAAATACCCTTCTCATAGACAACCAATTTTATCCATGTACTGACACATAACAAGTATCTCCTTCGGGGTCCTCAGAAAAAATTTCTTTCATCTTCACTATATGAGGTTATAGTATCTACTGCAAACTCAGTAATATATCCTTGCAATATACTATCAACCCAAAAATCAACACCTCTAGAAATAGGGTTACTTACACTGGTTACCTCATGAACCAGCTGGTCACTCCACTCAACGTTCTCCCTTCTATTGAAATTGGTCTGCTTATTCGCCAATATTAATAACCATTCATGAAGTGAGATGGGGAACTCAACAAAGAAGATCTCGTGAATATCAGAGTATATATATTGATCTATCCATTTCTCTACACTCAACCGTGTTCCTGCGCTCTCTTCTTGCCTAAATTCCAGCATTTTAGAATCCATCCAGTCTTCTATCTCCTTCTTCGTTGGGTGCCACAACATTTCCCTCGATTTGATCAATAGGGTCCCAAAAGCGAAACCATTTGTTGGCCAATTTTCCTAACTTGCGCGACCTAGGTTCTTTGCAGCCCGTTAACCCAACAAATACCTGAGATACCAACCCAAAAAAGCAAGCCGTTGTTGGCAACACTTATGAAGTAGGCGCAGTCTCACCTAATATATCTCTTCAATGGGTAACCACCAGAACCATATTTCCATGATTGTCGAGGGATTGTAGTCCCTTGGCTCGCAGCCGAGGAGCTCAACGAAGGAAACAAGATGGTTGGACATAGGATTCAGTCTTGTGCGATCAAGCACAAATACATGTCATCATGCGTGAATTGACCTTCCTTTCCACCTCGCAATTGGTGCAACTTGTGCATCGTAGCTGACGCATACCATTCAGACCTACAACTCAAGTCATGACTCAAGAAAGAAGCATGCATGCCGATATATACATGTTCATTTCAGTGATGCCTTTCCAATCATTCATCTATTGATTATAGGTTAACATTAGATATTTAAGCAACATTTAGCATTATATAAAAATAAAATAAAAACCAAATAAAATAACAACCATTCATATAAACATCCACCACATCAATCATTCATTCAAACACAAGAGATAACATGGAAACCCATCTGGGAAAAACCACGAAGGTGCTCTTCATCTGGCATGAGAAAAGGATACAACACCTTGCAATCTGCGGGATGCAGAATGATCTTAATATATGTCTTTAAGACTCAGAATTATGGTTCTCATGCTCTCTGGGTTTCTCTTCTTCCCTACATCTACTCCTAGAGGTCCACACACACAACAACCAGATCCGTGGCTTAAAAGCCCCTTCTATCGCTATCAAACTCTTCCTGAGTCTCCTCTTCTCTTATCTCTACCACATTACAGCAAAAGTGGTATCCTTCACCATGGATTACCACTGAACAACCAAATTATTACTAGAGAAGTGACCTAAAACATAATTACAATCACTAATAAGCAACTAAAAGCCACTAAAAGCCACTAAAAGCCAACCTTCTAACTATTGCATCCCTCCTATTTATACTATTTTACATGACCCCGCAGGGCCGACTGCATACTGACAGTCTGTTAATGGTCACCATCAGCCACCCCTCAGGATATAGCTGTGGTGATCATGACTTGAGACAAGGCACTATCAACCTGACTTACAAATATCCCCTCATATGTGTGTAGTTGTAGGCTTACACCGCCATAAATGACCATGATCTAGATTCTGCACCTGTCGCTTTTCAACCATTATCATTTCCACACTTATGTGGTTTCTTTTCCTTTGCCATGCACCTATCTATTATGCATGCATGGGTCCTTTGCTTCCTTTTCGATCTTTCTTTGATTTCTTTGCATGGGCGATGCATCTTCTTCGGTTGTGCACGCGATATTCTTCCTTATTCTCCTTTCCCTTGCCAACCATGATAGATACCAAATCACTACTAGATACTTCATCACCTATGTCACCCATATTATCTATGAAATCTTTAATGCGGGAGTGGTACTTATTCATAGTTTCATTCACATCCATCTTGATAGAAAATAATTTGCTCTTTAAAAACAAAATTCTATTAGAGTCAGACATTTCATACAAACCTTTTAGTTTGTCCCATGTATCTTTGGACGTCTTGCAATTTCTAATGTGAGGTATTCTGTGGTATTTTACAGACATGCGAATGAACATGTTTGCTTGGGTTTCCCGCGAATTCCAATTTGAGATGGATAAAGGATCTGTAGGATTATGTTCATCCCCTTTCACTATTGGCCATAAATCAAGAGCTTCAAGTACAATAATTAGCTTGAATTTCCAATTTACATAATTCTCCCCAGTCAATTTTGATGCTTCAATAATATATAAATCAGCTAGAGACATGTCCACCATTTTAAAATAGTTGACTGGAAACCAGTTTTAACAGAAAAATTAAGTGAATAAGATTCGCTCACCTCCTTCTTTAACAAAACAGGAGAAAAAAATCGAAACACTTAGGTTCTAACTTATCGACACCAGGAGAAATCATTGTAAGGGAGGGCCTCATCGACTCTCTATCCGCCTTGCTTAAGGGCATTGTTAGCGCACAGGCTGTTGCTCGTGGATGCGCCATTGGTGCACAGTTGGGTATGTGAGATGCATCATAGCAGCACCGATGGTCTATCTGTCTTTTTCCTGTAGGACAAAAGAAAACGCAAGGAAAAAAAATTAATTCGTGGAATACTTTCAACGTGAAAACATGATGACTTTATAAAAAAAAAGTCGCAAACTTCTGACGATTTGATGGCAGTAATTTTCTCCTCACGCTGGCAATGATTTTCAGTTTAGTTGGCAGCGATTTCTCCTTTGCTAACAAAACAATGGAAAATTGATCTGGTGATCTGGAGATTTCTCCTCCGCTGGTGATCTGGTGAGTCACCAGATCATGGAAAACCAAAAAAAAAAAAAATTCTGGATTACTCTGAAGACCCGTGAACAAAAAAGAATTTACACATGAGAAAACAATACTTGCAACGATTTTCTCATTTGGGTGTTTTCCTTCAACAAGCTTCCATGCAAACAAGCTCCAACAATCTCCCACACATTTCTTAGATGGGAATACACCTTTGATACTTCAGTACTTTTATACAGGCAGTTAAGAAGGGATCTCTTCCACACATGCTTGCTCACAACAATTTTTTTTTCCCTCACAGTAGTCCACAACTTGTTTCTGTACCAAATTAGAGAAACCAAGGAGGAAACTAGTAGAGCACAAAGGCATGCTCACACATATGGGAGGAGAAACCCTCAACCCATTGAATTAATGAAATGAAAGTTACATATATAGAAAAATATAAGCTAATCTAGATCCAATAAATGTGGATCACATACTATAGCATAGGAGTTGTTCAAACAAGAAACTTTAGATATAGAAAACATGCGAATATATTTCTGCATTATATCTAACAAGAGACTGGAGTGGATGTATTTTTCTCGAAACGCGTCCCAGACTCAAATTCACATAAAAAAGCTACATTGCCGCTCAGCAAATGAGATTTTCAGATCCACAAAAAACTTCACAACTGGAATTCTTCAAATAACGATTCAACTCCAAGATTTTTTCAAAGAAAAAACTTCTCTCCAAAATTCAAATATGGAAACTTTCCTCAAACATAAAAATCAAAGCCTAAATTTGAGCTAGAAAAACCTTCTTTCCAAAATCCAAATATCCAAAATTTACTCAAACAAAAAAAAATCATAGCTAGAGTTTGAGCTGCAAAAAAACTCAGAAAAGAAAGATGTATGAATTAATTAATTAAATGACATCGGTTAATTAATTAAATAATATGAACCTATATTTCACAGACATTGATAAAAATTAAAATAATATTGAAGGATTGTTTATGATCTAATCCTTCTTTTGAAATTTATAAATATTTTTTTCCTTTCATTACTGAAGGGTAAATTTTAAACTTTAGATTTTCTTTGAAGTATATTAAAAAAAATACTTCTAGGAAGGGCTAAACCCCCTCAAAAGGGCTAGGAAGGATTAATTTTTTATCACTGTATCTCCCCACCAGGGATTAAATTCTGGAGGACCACCTCGACAATAAGAACATTGTAAAACTCCCCTCTAGAAAGTAGAAGATGACATACGATATCTATAATGCTAAATGTAATAGAATAATGGATCTTCTTTGTATTTGAAAATATTTTTGTTTACGGAAGTGAAAAATATCACAATCAAGAAACTTTAGTTTGTTCGTTGTTTTATGATTTCATCTTTACGCTAAGATATGCTGGGAACGATGGTCGAGACTATTTTGGTTGCATGATTTAACTGAATAAACAGTATTGGAGGGATAACTGAGTATTGAATATTTTTTGTTTGTTTGTTTAATTACCCCTCACTTGGAATTGGTAGCAATGAATGGTTAAGAACTGCAATCCAGGAGTATATATGTTTAAGTCATCAAAGTCACTTGGGGATCGCACCCGACCTAGTCCAAGGTGTCCCATAGCTCTAGGTTGGGTCCTCATTGAAATTGAGCCTTTCCCATTCGTGAAAAACTCCTTTATACCAATAAATCCAACCCCTTTGAGAACTAGATATTATATTTATGTCTCTATTTAATGTTATATTTTTTTAGTATTTTATTTTAATATTTTTCTCAAAAATGTTTTGGTATTTTTTAAAACAACGTGTTATATATGACACAATGAACTCCTATAATTTATTCAAATGAATGAACCAATTAAGAGAAGGAAAGTGATAAGAAAGTATGACTATTTTTCTTTAAATTATAGTGTCAAGCACGTATCAATGATATACCAATTAAAAATTAACAATAAAGTCATAAACACGTGAGTTGCATAATCTTTGAACACCCAAGGATATCAACATATTTATTTCACAATATATTTGAATATTGAGTGAACTATAGGGATATTGAAACCATTAAAATAAAAACATATTTTTTAACCATAATACCTCTATCCAGTTCACTATTATAATATAAACTTGATTAATTACCTTAATAAAAATATCTAAGAATTTGAATTAAAAGTAAACTTAAAATTTCCAAATAAGGTGTTCATGGGCCATTAATACCGCATTTATCGTGATGACATCCAGGTTCAACAAAGAAAATTGACCGCTGGTAAGGATAAAATGGCAACGACATCAAGTTCTAGGGATATTAACTCCCACTCCTTCCTTCACGATCAAATTGGATTTCGCACATATGATGATCCTTGGTGTTTGCTCCATGACATCAAGGATTCATAAATGCAACTTTTTGTGGTCATGAAAATTCATTCCGTTCAAGATTTCTAGAAGTTTCATACCTGAATTACCTCTCGTTGAGCTTCCTGGGTTTGTTGGAGGCTGTAGAAGGCTGCAGAGAGAGTCGCTTCTACAGAGGATACAATCAACCATTGCAGTTTGGAAAATGAGTGGCATTGTGCTCTTACACGACAAGGTCGTGGCATTGTGCTCTTTACGGAGAAAGCTAACCCTGTTTTTTCTCTTCGCCTTGCTACCATGACCGGAACGCTTATGATAATTAGGAATGACCTCAAATATACCGAAGAGGACATGCAAGCTAGAATTTGGGAATTGAAGGAAAGATATCAAGTTCTGGTTGACTAGTGCACTGATATTGTGAATATTTTTCAACTGCCACCGCCTCTTCTCATCACCATAGGAGAGAATGGGAGAATTCATTGCTGCGACGACTCAGAAGCTGGGCGTGAAGGGAAACCTATGGAGGGGGAAACTCAAGTAGCGACCACAGTCATGGTTAAAGAAGAACGACGGGATGAAGATATGACAACAAAAGCGAAGGTTGAGGACAACATGGAAGCCAACTCGAGTGATGCTACGTGCAAAAATCGTAGCACCGTCAACGAATCTAGAGAACGCATCACTGCAAAGCACCAGGCATGCCGAGTGGGATGTTTAGGTTTTTTTTTTTTTGGCGTGTGTTTGGTTCTTTTTGTTTAATATATATATATTGCTGTCTTTCACACACTTGCAGATTACATAAATATTTAAGCTGCTAAGTGTGTCTTTGGGAAAATACCGAGTCAAGTACAATAACTTGATTTTGACTCCTTCATCTATGTGAAACTCTTGATGAATCTAAGGGCTGTGGTCGCTAAGAAAGAGTTAACTAAGGCTCTTGTGTTTTAGTGGTTAATGATGAAAGTAAATTTTTATGAGTCTTTTGAATTAAAATACTCAGACAATATTGTTGCAAAAATGATCAATATTTCACCAACATATATATAATAACATCAACACATGAAGATTTAACAACATTTAAAAGTTGATAAAAGTGAAAGTAGATTGTTTCAAATTTAGATCAGTGCCAATGGAGTTAGAGTGAAAGAAATAATGCTGGTGTAAGATGAAATGTTTTGTAATGTGTTCTTGGTCAGTTTTAATTATTAAAAGATGAATTGAGTTATGGGAAAGAGATTTTCGATATACTGTAAATTACTGAGAATATGTATGGAATATGACAAAGGTGATTCTTCACTTAAAAATGTGGGCTGGATCGGAGTCTCCGAGAAATTTCCAACACTACACCAGTAAGGGTGTATCCTGATGGTATCCCGAGGTCACTATCTAATGGTTCTCGCTTCTTTTGACTAATTTTCCCACGATGTCAAATATCACTACACCAAATTTTCGTAATGTTTTTGGGAATTAATTTTATTAATGAATTTTTAACTTAATATGTGGAAATTAAAAAATGTCACAAATCACTTTTGATTCCCTAACGACCAAGCAAAGTGTGCAAAGGGAAAGAGAATACATGAGGTTTGCGATGAAGTGTATGTTCCAATTAAAGAAAACAAAAATGTTGTAAATTTAAAAAAAATAATGACAAAATGGAACCACAAGCTATGTGTCACTTTTCGATCATCCACCAATAATCAACAAGCTCTTTGCTTGATTGCAAAAGTATATTTCTTGGCAACGAGTCGGGTTTGAAGTTATTATTTTCTGCTAATATAAATCAAAGAATATGATTGAAAATTGATTCCACTATACAACCTTTCTAGAAGACGTATTGTGTGCATGTGTGTTAGCAACACGAAACCATAAAATGACACTACGAATCCCCCCAAGGGGGATGGAGTGTGGGCATTGTGTAGGCCACTTTCTTTCTTTATTATTAAACTATAAAAGTAATACAATGTTGAAATAAAATGCACTTTGATCCTTGAAAATAGATCGAAATGATTACAAGCTTACTTTAAGAGAAAAGTAATGAAGAAAGGGGATGAAAGATGGATATTTTGGTGTCCCGAGAGACCCAAAATTTTGGTTTATAATAAATATGTCCCTCTCCTTTTCTTAAAACCTGCTAAAAAAATCGAGCAAAAATGTTAGAATCTCATGAATTAGTCAAATCAAAGTACATAATTTTACACTACTCAAAATGCTTTAAAACTGTGAAATTTTACTTGAAAAAAAACACTTTGAGAAACTACTTTGGATCTAGTTCAAGATGAAATTTTTTAATGATTTATATATTTGATATGCATAAGTAAAACTAGATTTTAAATTTCAGTTTGATGCATCTAACTTTTCTTAATCATGATGAACCGGAAACCGAGAAAAAAATTGAAATTTTAAGATGGGAGAAAGAAGTCCCGAAGCCCAATCTTGAATGATATGAAGGATGAAAAGGATCTATAAAGAAAACATGTTATATAAAAGAAATTCGATGTCATAAAATAGAAATGAATGCAATCAAGATCTAAGGTACCTTCTACCTAAATTGATCCTACAAAAGATACACAATTCTACACACAAACAATGTTATTCTAGTCGATTTCATCAAAATAAAACAAAGAGAATATAACTATAACTAACTACGATCTATTACTCTTATAATATTCTAATGATTAAATTCAAATGAGTAAGTTAACAGCTTCTAATACTCATTCAAAGGAAACTATATCTATGCAACAATACTTGACAAAAAGAAAGCATAAGTTGAGAAGATTTCACCTCAACATTCACCAAATTTCAAGCTCATAAGATGATGCTACACATGCGCATCCAAAGCCTTAAATTTCATTGACAAAAAAGAGTAATAACAATATTACAATGGGAATGTATTCAATCCTTACCAAATGAGGAGCAAGACCTTGCTTTTACAGCAGAATTTGAGCTCAAACCCCAAGGGAGGAAATTTTCTAAGTGTTGGAGATTTTTGAGATTATTGGGGGTGAACTAGAGTGAACTAGAGGTGGTAGGTGCCACCTCTCACAAGCTAGGTCACTCCCCCTCTTTTTGTGACACATATGCAACAAGTAGAGTGGTCTTTCATGTATAAATGTGCCCCTCTAAGGAGAAATTCACCCCTCATGGATTTTATTGGAATCAAGCCAATTTGATATTGTTTTGGTCTCCAATTACCCCCAAAATTATCCATAGTTAACTCGGAACATGTCTAGGACAAGTTCCCACTGATTTAGGGATGTGTGTTTTCTCCATATCTCATAATTATTTGACCCTCTATGTCATTTTGGAGAGAAAAACAAAACTAATAATGGAAAATTACTAATGGGTGAGTGCACAAAGTTGATGGACCTTTTAGATGCAATGGTGGACTGAAGCCAGTGATTTAACAACCATAAAACATAAATCATCCCAAGCAATTCCAACCCTATGCAACTTATTATAACAACAATTTGTGTGCAACATAATCGTATTCAACTAATACAATGCAACTAAGATACATCTATTCATTCACAATAAAATATATAATCATCCATTCAATGTAACATTTACACATGTAACTCAAACACATTCAACATTTACACATATACACAGAATATAACATGGAAACCCATTCGAGTAAACACCACAAATGTGCTCTTCAATTGGCATGAGAAATATATGCACCTTTCTTCTGCACACTAAGTTGTAGACTTTGTTCTAGATCTTATTCTATAGCTTTACAGACTCTTTCTTCCTCTCATGCTCTCTGATCTTCTCTATGTTCTCTTTTTACTCAGCTTTATTAACGATCTTCATACAACCTGGATTGACTCAACCTTTCCAATACTTTTGTGCACTCATCTACAAATTATTCAACTGGTATGCACTGAGCAACACTAACAGGCAACAAAATACAAAGCAACTAACAGTCTAACAATACAGATCCAACAAAAGACAATATAACCTGTATACAACTTGGGTTGTTTCTTTTATAGACTCTTTTACAGACTCATTTACTGTCATTTTCTCAATCGACTTCCTATACGTAGCCAACATAATGTATTTCCTATTTTAGTAACACCTAACCGGAGGCCCTGACAACCTCACTTACAAATATACCTGCATACCTATGGTTTCCTCTAGATCTAGCCGAACTCCTACCCATGATATTTATATCCTGTCACTTTCTAACCATTACACCTTACTTTCGTTTTCCAGTTGTTATGCCACTTGCATGCCTTTGCACGTGTTCTGATACTGTTACTCGATAGAACCTTCCCGTGTCACACTCCTTCCTTATGTTGTGTATTCCTCTCCTATCATGCATCTTCCTTCTTCTTCCTTCCTTTCACTGCTTTTGTCACAACTCCTTTCTCTCCTTCTTTCCTGTCGATGCTTCTGTCGCAACTTCTTTCTTTTCTTCTTTTGCTCTTCTTCATACTTAGGCAGAATTCTAAGTGAATTCTACCTTCCCTTCTATTAGCACTATATTTGAAATTGTGTATTTTTTAATTGAAAGGTTTTGAAATGATCATATTTGAAAATTTTGTGGAAGCGATCTTTAGAATAATGGGTTAGCATGATCTTTCATCATGGTTTGTAGGATGAAGAAAGAGATTTGATCTATGGTGGTGGATCGGTCCACTTTTTGAAACATGAGGGAGAAATAGAAATGTTCTCATCAATGGAATGGAGGTAAAAGGTGTTGAATATCGATGACTCAGATTAAAGAGGATGTAGATCAATGGTGTAAAGGAATTCCATAGATCGGAGATTCAAGGAAAAACCAAGGTTTCGGATTTGCGGAATTGGTCAAATCGTGGAAATATCGGATAAACAGGATGTGACCGGATATATATCTACAGTCGAAAACAATTCCACAGATTGAAATAGCATGGACAAATTCCAAATTGAAATCTGCAGAAAGTGGTACAGGCCATGTTGATCGATGGTTGTAGTAGTGGTTCGGTTTTGATCAACAGATAAAGTGCATTTCACAAAGGGAAGTTGCTCGATTGATCAGGTTCGAAATGATTAATGGAATGTTAAAGCTTTTCACAATTTGATGGTTCTGATGAAGGTAGATTGCAGATCCATGGTCGATATTGATTCTGCCGAATCAAGTCATGCAGGGTAATAATGTTGAGTCTTGGTATTGAGATCTTGTGCATGAATGACTTAGATTTCAAATAAAAACAAATATACGATATATATTATGAGAGATGTGCAATCGTTATGAAACATAAAAATATATAAAAACATCTATGTGGATTTTAGAGGTTTGTTTTTTCTAAGCATTGAAAATTGATGACAACCCTGATTTTGCGCAAAGTGCCAACATGGACATAATCAGAACACTGTGCTAATTAACAAGGTAGGCATCCTAAAACTTTCCAAATATTTCTAAAAGTGGATGAAATAGAAGTGGCATATGGTGAAAAGTTTAGGGTTTCTTTTCAGAAGGTTGAGGAAATATTCGAAGACAAAAATGCTGAAGTTTTTGATACTATTTTACTGAATGAAACAATTGAGATGGATAAAAATAGATTGAAAATTATTAAGGACCAAGGTAGGGACACCCATGGTGTTTTTAAGTCTTTTTTTTTTATTTTTTCTCTATTGACTAGACCCCCAATTTCCCTGAATTTGTCGAGTGGTTTGCAAATAAATATTCCGTAGCTGAAGAATCCATCATGAATGAACCTAAGTATAGGATCCTTTTCGCTATTCATGCCTCTGTTTCAAAACCCTATCTTTCCCAGATGATTTTGTTCATTTATCCTAGGAGTACAAAGAAGAAAACATCATACAATTCTTCCAAAATTCTGCAGTCAAGAGTAAGGAAACCTTTTTGAAGTCATGTTCAAAGCCTGATAGTGAGGTTATAAGTTTATTTTACCCTATTGACCTGATTTTGTTTAATGAAGAAAACCATATGTCTATAACTTTATCCAGTCAATTTTTGGGGTTAGACACTAATGGTTATGTTACAAACTCACTATTGAGTTTGTTGTTTATCTTAAGTACTTTCCCAATTGAGTCTGGACTTCTAGGTCTTCCTTTCCAGTCTTGTTGCCTTAAGTTAGATGAGTTCCTAGCTGATAAAATTCATTCTCTGTTAGTCAACTTCCACAGTACCAAAGTTTTTAGATTCCAGTCCTTTTTGCTAAAGATGTTCTTATCACATAATGAAGATAACCTACAGTTTCCTGAGTGAATAATCATTGATGAAATGACCCAGGATTATTGCAAGTTTATGAATTTCGAGATGGAAGAAATATACCGCATTTTATTTCAGGAAATATTGCCCAGGGTATTTCTAGAGATGAAGGAAACATTGCAACTTTCCCCTAGTAAAAGGATAGGAGAATGGTTCCTTTCAGAGTCTGAAACAGTTATAAGGTTATATGGATTTGTGCACCAGCCTTATATTCTTCCATCCTTTCTGACAACTAGAATCTTTTCTTTGGAATTTTTTAGACAAAGGCTTACAGTTGAGGAAGAACACATCTTAAAATTTAGGAAGGGTCTAGATATTAAATTTACTTAGGAGGAAGGTCCATATTTTGTCAAAAGTAGAGTTGCTCTACCAATAATTGATAATCTTCCCAGAAGCATGGGGTTTTCTTTGGGAGCTACTATCAACTATGATCCACAATAGGAAATCTCTAAAAGAAGACATGCAAACAACACTAATCCTTTTGAACATACTGAAGTAGTTGGACTAAGAGAGGAAGCTAATTTGGAAGATTATCCTAACAAAACCCTAGATAATATCAACATGGAACAAGACTCTGTCTCATCCATACTTGGAAATAATTCTCCCCTAATGGATCTTTATAACATAGTTGCGGTTACTGGTAATATTTAATGATTAATAAGTTTTTCAGGAAATTCAAAGAAGAGAGAACATCAAGGTTTCATGAACACTAAATAAGAAGACAATGCTAGTACACTGAAGAAGAATAAAATTGTACAAGAGGAACAAATGGTATAGGTGAAGAAGAGAAGTGTGAAAGGTAAATAGAAGAAAGAAAAATCCAAATTAACTGGCCTGGAGCTTCAGGAATATATATTTGATTGAGTAACCCCAAACAAGTATACATCAAAAGAGGAGTGGTTGAATACCTACAGGGAAGTGGCTGATAAAACCTTTGATGAAGTAGTAAAATTATATGATGAAGTGAGACAATTTCCAAAGCCATAACTTTCAAAATTGTAAGGGATCATGCCAAAGATAACCTATGTTTGGCCATGACTGTTGGTAATAACGTATCAGAGGTGAATGTGAACTTAGAGAATATCCAAACCACAAATATGATACACCTTCAGGGAGAAACAATTTATATCATATATACAATATTGCTTAAATATGCATTACAGGTGTCTCAACTGGAGTCCAATAAAAACAAAGCTCAGGACCTCCTACGGAAAGAAAAGGTTGAGAACAAGGCCCTTCGAATCAAAAATAAAAAGTTGTAGGAGGAATTATTGAAGGTTATGGAAAGTCATACAAAGGAGCCGTGGCTCAAAATTTTTGATGAACAAGAGAAAGAAGTTCATGTGCTAAAACAGAAATTGAAAATTCCTTCCATTCATCTTATTCAGACCTCTAAATCGACAGAGTTTTAGAAGGAGAGGGAAAAATTAAATACTGAATTGATTGATTGCAAATCCAATTTGTTAAAGCTCTAAGAAAAAGAAAAGCATCAAGAAAGGGATGCTAAGATTCTGATAGAAAATGGGAAGGGCCTGAAAACTAAGCTAGCAGCAAGAGAAAAAGAATTATAGGAAAAATGTGAAGAAGTTAAAAATCAATTTACTGTTCCTTTTTTAGAAATAGATGCAACCTCTCTTTCTAAAGAAATGTCTTAAGTAAACCTGAAAGATGTAGAACTCATAGAGTTAAAGCAATAGAACAAGAATCTAGAAGTGACAATTTTGAAAAGAGAACAAGAGAAGAAGGAAAAACCTCAAGAATTAAATAATCAGAATACCAAGTTAACAAAGCAGGTGGTTGGCCAAATGGCCTTGCAAGGGGCCAGACATATGATTTGGGATAAGATATTCTAGAAGCTAATAATTTTAGATCATATTTAGATTATATTGCAGATTAGGAGATTGCTATAAAAGCATCCAAACATAATATTTTGATAGTAAAACAAGAATTAAATAAGAAGACAATGGGAGTAGCTCAGAATGATATACTCTTTTTAAGTCCCTTATCAGAAGATCATGTCAAAAGGTTTGATATCTGAGACATATTTGCTCTTATCTCTTAGGATCGAAAAGTGATTGGAAAATACAGAATGTTGGATACTATACAGGATAAAGTTTATATTATAAGTCATAAATTCAATGAAGTGATTAATTTATTTACTCCATTGGTAAGCAGGGGAGTTCCTTTCTTCTGGGAGGAAAAAGGACCATTATTATTTCGAAAGGAATATCTGGATAAATTGGTCAATTGCAGGTTAGATCACAATAAGTTTGAAGACATGCAGCAGGCTCTGTCTAGAAGAGTTGTGTTTCATAAATTGGCTAGAGAGTTTGAGTCATTATTTGATTTTAAATTTGCATGTGCCAAGGTGCCTAATTTTTCATATGCAGACAACATGGAACTTAGAGTTATGGCACATGAAATGTTTGTTGCAGATTTGACTAATCCTGAACATTGGAGAGAAGTTAAAAAATACGGATCATATAAATATAATTTACAACCATGAAGACATCAAGGAAGACAATGAAATAGGAGTTTCATCAAAAGATATATTTTATGATAAAATGTTGTTTTAAAATTCATTAGTTAAGAAGTTTTGTTATCTCAGAAAATTTTTGTAATAGATAATTGTTTTGACACATGTAATACACGGTTGAAACCGTTAGACAATTAAGTTTATTTTTTTATCTCTAGGAGCAATTGTATAAATATTCATACATCTGATGAAGTAAGGGTTGGGACCCGTGAGATTTTGGATATTTGTGTATTCAAGTATTTCTTTAAATTACAGAGCTGGAAGTTGGTGTCTTTAAGAGATTCATGTGTTATTTCATGTTGTAGTCTATACTTTCCCTTCTTATGTGAATGTTTTTCCAGTTTTATCTCTCCATTATGTTTTCCTTCATGTATGAAATGAGAGTATAACAGATTGGAATTCATATTTATTATGCTCTAGATATTCTTTTCAGATGTCCACCAAACCTTTCTTCTTAAGTTGATACAAATTTCATTTTTACAATGCTACGTGTTAATGGTTTGTTCATATTCTTCCTTTTTCACCAGACAATCAAATTTTGACTATGACTGAGTATCTACCTTGCCTCTATTTAAAACTTCCATGCAAAATCTCTGTTTATCTATATTAATATCTTGAATCCATAGACCAATGGTCATGTGTTTAGTTTCAATTAATCTTAACAATTACAAACAGTTTTTCTTATACATATCTGGCCTTGTTAATATTATGTGAGAGATCCCTCTCAGAAGAGAAAAAAGGTAGTTTTCTCTTTAAAAGTGGTTTTTACTATTACCCGGGATTATCCTTTACAACCTTGGGTAATTTTTCAGTGATAACAGATTGGCGCCATTGCTGGGGAACGAAAGTGCATATCATCCCTAGGAAGAACGATATGGATTGCAAAGTTTCAAGAAAGAAATTTTTGTAGGCAAGTAGAAGTTTCGACATTAAAAAGAAAATTGTACATTTTCCCTGCCAACTTCAAATTAATTTCGAACGGTATTACAAAATACATCCCAACCTTCAAGAGAGTGAATACAAGAGATAACCATAATACTGATATTTTTCAAAGGTGAAAAATATAGAAAGATTGCTTAGAAATAAAAATAAAGAAAAAAAAAGTTCTTAGTTTGGTGCATCATCATCTCAAGATATTCATAGTATACAAGAATCTGAATGGAAAACTAGTGTTGAGAGATTACTGTTGAAATCAAAATCTGAATCTAACGTAAAGAAAGTTGAGATTAACCATAGTAGGTTATAATCATATCTTCTTGATTATTTGTGGTAGAACCCTCAAACTCTAGTAAAAACTGAAAACAATTACTTCTATTGTCCAAAACTTTAAGTTTCATACTCCCCAACCTATTCATAATCCTCCATCTTTTCAACCTTTACCACTTGCTCCAAATCCACCTAGACCAATGGATGCAACTAGGTTTGCTCCATTGGCCTTACCTGCGATGTTACATGACCTTCCCTTAAATTATGCCCAGAGGATTTCATTGTATGATCGAGAGGAAATGTCACTGCAAAATACCATGTTGGAAAATTTGATGACTTTATAGATTTTGAATAGGTTGATTATGAGGATGTCAAGATGAGTTTCTTTGCACAAAGCTTGTCTGGGGAAGCCAAAAAGTGGTATAAAGATTTACCTTTTGGGTCTATTCGAAACTTTGCAGCCTCCCAACCTGCATTTTTGGATATATGGGATGATAAGCAGAGTCCATTACAATTCCTATCCCAGTACAATAATCTTAAAAAAGGAGGTTTTGAGTCAGTCCATGATTTTTGTAGTAGGTTCATGAGAGTCTATAATTCAATACCTACTGATATTAAGCCTTCGGCTGGTGCTGCTAAACTTCATTATGCAAAAGCCGTTGATAATGACATTGCATTGTTGTTAAGAAAAAGAAGATCAACTAGTCTTCTTGCTATGTTTATAGATGCCTTGGAAGTAGAAGCCAATATGATGGCATATGGAAAGATAAAAAAAATAGTAGATGTTCATAGGAGGAAAGGTAGAGAAGAAATTATTGCCTCCATCTCTTCTTCTGATTTTTCTAATGATATCAAAATTGAAATGATGCTGAAAATAATGGAAAGTTTAATGGATAAGCTAACTATGGATACTAGGATAGTGAATCGAGAATAGAATGAACCCTAGATCAGAAACCCTAACTTATAAGACCTATTCCTCCTCCACTCCCATAGAATAGACAAAGAGACATGAGAAATCCAAGGAACCAAGAGGATCAACAAATAAGACCACCTTTCCCTGAACATTATGTTGTTGATGATGATGGTGCAGAGTATATTGAAGACCATATTCATCATTTTGGTGTTTATATTCTGAAATCTATTTGACTGAGGAGGAACACAGTATGTTTGCACAAGAGGACGATAATAAAGATTTTGAAGAGGAGTTGGAACAATATGAGAAGGGGTATATCGATGATATAGATGTTGTAAAAAATATCAAATTGAGAAGTAGAGATATTATCATGAATAAAGGAAGGTTAAATCCAAATCATCCTTCCACTAGTCAGATGAATAAGAAAAAAGAAATGAAAAAAAGGAACCTGTTGTACATAAAGATATTGAAAATAGAACTGAAAAAATACAGAGTTAAAACAGATAGTGCCCATGGGCATAGATAAAATTTCTTACATTTTTAATCTACAAAGTGAACTTGCTAAATTGAATATTTCAATTCCTTTTAATGAACTCGTTAGAAATCAGGAGTATAGGGACATAATAACAAAAATGGTCAGAAATTAGGGAGAGGCTTAGCCAGATATTTTTGAAGTGACAGATGACAATCCTACCATTGTTTTGGGTTCTAAGATTGATAATGTGGATAATGAGGAAGTACCACCTTTTTATATGAGCTTAAATGAGCATGAAATGGTGTTGCATAATGCCATGTTAGATTTAGGTGCTTCACATAATTTGATGCCTTAGATATTACAAGGCCTTATAAATATTTGTATTTTTGTATTCCAAAAGGGTGAAATGTTTGGGTTTGATAAAATACATGGTAGTATCCTTGGATAAATTACCATCTAAAACTGTGGTGATGGATGTTGTTGTGGCTAATATCCCTCCCAAATTTGGTTTTTTGTTGTCAATATCTTGGACTTCAAAGTTTAAAGGAAGTTTGCAAATGGATATGTCTTATGCTACAATTCTTGTTCTTAATGAAAACAAGAGACTGTACAGTGAAAAAATATCACCTTATGTTGTTAGCAGTCGAGATAAGCTAGGAGTTCATCATATTTATGTTGTTGGTACAGAATTAGGGTCATCTATTTTATTCAATGATGTTTCTCCTTGTGATTCAAAATTTTATTTGCTAAGTAAATGTAAAAAGGATAAAAAAGTGATAAACGAACATGAACCATTGGAAAGAAAGAAAAAGGAAGAAGGGTTGTGGACTATATATTTTGATGGGTCAGTGGCTAAAGTGGGTGCTAGTGCAAGTGTATACATAATTTCCCCTATTAGAGATTTTAAAGCATTTTCTTACAAGTTGACCTTTGAATGTACTAATAATGTAGCAGAAAATGAAACTTTGTTGCTGGGTTTGCACGCACTAAGGATTTGGGAGCTAAATGAGTCCAAGTTTTTGGAGATTCAAAACATGTGATAAATCAGGTGAAAGATAATTATCAAACTAAGCATCCCACAATGAGACCTTACAGGAATCAAGTTTGGGATATGTTTGGAAACTATTTCACAGAACATAGTGTCAAAGTGATTCATAGATATGATAATACAGTGGCACATTCTTTGGCAATTGCTGGTGGAAAATTTAAGACTCCTATTGCAGGTAAAAGAAAATAAAAGGTTGACATTGTGAACAGGCCTTCCATAAAAGAAAATACCAAGTAATGGAAAGTTTTTGAAGATGATATGAAAATCAAAAGGTTTTTGGAATTGTCTAGTGAATTTGTAAATACGCAAATAGAAAATGAAAGGGTTGATTTTGAAAATTTTCAAGATGTTGATGAAGATGAATAAGGAGTTGCTGAAACATAGAAGTTGAAAGGCTCACTAGGAGGAAAATATATAGTCCAAATGAAGAGTAATCATATTCCTAGAGGTTTAATTCCCTTAGAGAAGATTTTTTACCAAAATGATGTTGTCAGAGATCCTAAAGTCAAACTTTCTGAAAACGTTGTTGAAGAAAAAAATATTGGTACCGAGGAGAATCCTAGAGTTTAAAGTTGTCCAAGAAGTTGGTTGCTAAAGAAAAAGATGAGTATGTTAACCTGATGAAAAAATGCACTGATGTATTTGCATGGAGTTACGATGATCTCAAAGAGTATGACACCTCCATTATACAACATGCTATTCCAAATAATCCTGGAGAAAAAAAATTTAGAAAGAAACTCAGAAGGATTAATCCAATGCTATTGTGTAATATTGAAAAAGAGATAAAAAAATTATTTGATGAAAAAATAATTGTAACCTTGATATTTTCAAAATGAGTGGCTAATTTGGTACCTGCTAGAAAGAAGAATGGTGAAATAAGACTGTGTGTGGATTTTAGAAACTTGAATAAAGTCTCTTTGAAGGAAAATTACCCTTTACCAAAGATGGACTAGATTTTGCAGAAAGTGGTAGGTTCAGATAGAATTTTTACCATGGATGGGTTTTCAGGTTATAATCAAATAAAGGTTCTTCCTGAAGATTAGGAGAAAACTTCTTTCACTACACCATGGGGTAAATTCATGTACGCAAAGATGCCTTTTGGATTAATGAATGTAGGAGCCACTTTCCAACATGCTATGGACATCGCTTTTGCAGATGAAAGAGACATGTTTGTAGTAATTTAAATGGATGATATTACTGTATATTCCAGTTCTAACAGGGAACATATCAAACATTTGGGAAAGGTTTTCCTTAAATGTAGAAAATATGGAATTTCATGAAATCCAAGGAAATCAAATTTTTCTCTGGAAGAAGGAAAACTTTCGGGCCATATTATTTTCAAAGAAGGTATAAGGATTGACCTAGACAGGGTGAGTGCATTTTTGAAGGTGGAGGAACCAAGAAGTAATAAAGAAGTACAGTCATTCAAAGGGCATGTAAATTTCTTGAGGAGATTCATTCCTAGCTTTGCTGAAATATTACATTACTAATATGCTGAAAAAGGATCATGAAATAAAATGGACAGTGGAGGCTAAGAAGTATTTCAAGAATACAAAGCAAGCTATTTCAGAAGCTCCCGTGTTGGTAAGTTCATATTTTGATAAATATTTTTTAGTATTCTCGTATGCTTCAGAGCACACTATTGTAGCTTTTCTATTACAAAAGAATGATCAAGGTGAAGAACAACCTATAGCATTTTTTATTAAGATGTTAAGAGATGGAGAGTTAAATATTATATCATGGAAAAAAAGAGTATACGCTTTGATTAAGGCCCTAAAATATTTCATAATTTACATTCTCCATTCACATGTAGTCGTATATGTTCGCACCAATATGGTAAAGAGTATACTTACACAACTAGATTTAGATGCGAGAAGATCAAAATGGATTGTAGTGATTTTGGAATATGACATTGAAATTAAGCCTACAAAGTTGATTAAGGGACAGGGATTGGATAAAATGATGACACAATCCAATTGTGATTCTCTGCAGCTAAGTTTTATGATAGGTCAATTAAATTAGTTGGACAGAGAAGTACATGTGATGCCTGATTTTTCTATTTCTCCATGGTATACTGATATTGTTTATGTGTTGCAAAATTTACAACCTCTTGCATGGTTAAGTAAAACTAGAGCAAGGTATGTGAAGCTGAAGGTTGCAAAATTCTGTATTTTAAATCAATATCTTTATTGGAAGGATCTTGGTGGATTGTTGCTGAATTGTCTTCTGGAGAATGAAGCTCAGTAAATAGAAAAATATTTCCATGAAGGACATTGTGGGGGACATCATTCGTGGAATGTAACTGCAAATAAAAGTTTGAGAGAACGATTCATTATTTTCAGATGTGTATAAAGAAACCACCAAATGTCATCAATGCCATTTTTTTTTAAGGAAAGAGGAAAGTGGTTCCACTCCCTCTTAATCCCATATTAGTAGAAGCACCTTTTCAACAATGGGGGTTGGATTTCATTGGGGAAATAAATCCAAACTCCTATGGACATCATAAGTGGATCTTAAAAGAAACTTATTATTTTACAAATTGGATTGAAGCAATACCTACTAGAAGAGTTATAGATGCAGTGATAATAGATTTCATGGAGAATAATATTTTGGAAATATTTGGCTGTCCTAAGAGGATTATAACAGATAATGCATCTTGTTTTAAGTTAGGGAATATGATAAATTTCTTTTATAAGTACCATATAAGTTTGAATCATTCTACTGCATATTATCCACAGGGTAATGGACTAGAAGAATCCTCTAACAAAATCTTGGTGAGGATAATTAAGAAGTTGTTGGAAGATAATAAAAGAGCATGTCATACAAAGCTGAAATATGCTTTGTGGGATGACAAAATCAGCACAAAGAGATCTATTTGAATGTCACCATTCCAATTGGTGTATGGAGTTGAAGTGGTTTTTCCAGCATCTCTAGGAGTACCAGTTATGAAGTTGTTGTAGGAGCAGCATGATGAACCTAATCATATGCAAACGAGAATAAACCAAATTATTGAGCTACGTGAACTGAGGGATAAAACATATGATAAGGTATAGATACATAAAGAGAAAACGAAGAATACCTTTGAGAGAAAGGTAAAAGAAGACACTTTCCATATTGATGATTTGGTGTTAAAATGGGATGCTCCACATGAAAGACAAAGGAAAGCATGGTAAATTTGATCATTTGTGGGTAGGTCCATACATTATTGCAGCACACAGGGGTAATAATTATTTTATTCTACAGTATCAGGATGTGTCTCAGTATGAAGGAGGTCTAATTAATGGGATATTTCTTAAGCATTATTTGGAATAAGAGAAAAGGAAATTTCATGTATTATAGTGTAAATACTTCTTTACTTTCAATCAGTACAGACGGTGAGCTAGAAAATTTGAATCCTGTGGAGAAGGCCCTAAGATTGGAAGGGGTAGCCATATTTTAGTTTTTATTTCTCTTCCAAAAGGACAAAAAAAATAGATTGACAATGGATTTGGAAACTGGTCTACAAGCTTCTTTGCTACGTTGCAAGGAGGATATCATCCCTAGTGAATTCAGCTATTAGCATTATATCTGAAATTGTGGATTGTTTAATTGAAGGGTTTAGAAATGATCATATTTGAAAATTTTATGGAAGCGCTCTTTAGATTAATGTGTTAGCATGATCTTTCATCATGGGTCGCAGGATGAAGAAAGAGATTTGATCTACAGTGGTGGATCATTCTGTTGTTTGAAACGTTGGGGGATAAATTGAAATGTTCTCATCAGCGGAATGGAGGTAAAAGGTGTCAAATATTGACGACTCATATTAAAGAGGTTGTAGATCAGTGGTGGAAAGGAATTCCGCAGATCGGAGATGCAAGGAAAAATCAAGTTTTTGGATTTGCAAAATTGGTTGACTGGTGGAAATATTGGATAGACGAGATGTGAACGGAGATATATTTATGGTCGAAAAAAATTTCGCGGATTGAACTAACGCAGAGAAATTACAAATTGAAATCCATGGAAAGTAACATTGGTTAAGTTTTGATCGACGGATAAGGTGCATTCTGCAAAAGGAAGTTGCTCGATTGATCAGGATCAAAATGATTAACAGAATATTAAAGATTTTCACAGTTTGACGGTTCTGATGAAGGTAGATTGCATATTAAGGGTTGATACCGATTCTGCTGAATCAAGTTGTGCAAGGTGATAATGTTGAGTCTTGGTATTGATATATTGTGCATGAATGACTTAGATTTCAAAGAAAAACAAATCTACGGTATATATTATGAGAGATGCGCAATGGTTATGAAATATGAAAAAATATAAAAGCATCTATGTGGAGTTTAGAGGTTTTTTTTCTTTCTGAGCATTGGAAATTGATGATAACCAAGATTGTGCACAAAGTACCAACATGGATGAAATCAGAACACTGTGCTAATTAACAAGGTAGGCATCCTGAAAATTTCCAAATATTTCTGCAAATGGATGAAATAGAAGTGGAAGATAGTGAAAAGTTAAGGGTTTCCTGTCAGAAGGTTGAGGAAAGCTTCAAAGACAAAAATGCTGAATTTTTTGATACCATTTTACTGAATGAAACAATTGAGATGGCTAAAAATAGATTGAAAATTCTTAAGGACTAGAGTAGGGACACCCGTGGTGTTTTCAAGTCTTTCTTTTATTTTTCCCTTATTGAGTGGTGTGTGAATAACTATTCCACAGTTGAAGAAGTCATCATTAATTAACCTAATTCTAGGATCATTTTCCCTATTCATACCTCTGTTATCCGCAAAACCGTATCTGTCCTAGATGATTTTGTTCATTTATGCCACGAGTACAAAGAAGAAAACATCATACAATTCTTCCAAAAGTATGCAGCTGAGAGTAAGGAAACCTTTTTGAAGTCATGTTCAAATCTTGGTAGTGAGGTTATACGCTTATCTTAACCTATTGAACTAGTTTTTTTTAATGAAGAAACCCAATCGTGTATAACTTTATATAGTTAGTTTTTGGGGTTAGACACTAACGGTTATGTTACAGAGTCAGTGTTGGGTCTGTTGTTTATCTTAAGTGCTTGCCCAATTGATTTTGAACTTCCAGGTTAGTCTTTCTAGTCTTGTTGCCTTAAGTTTGATGAGCTCCTACCTGAGGACATTCCTTCTTAGTTAGTCAACTTCCACAGTACCAGAGTTTTCAGATTCTAGTCCTTTTTGTTGAATATGTTCTTATCACATAATGAAGATAACCTACAATTTCCTAAGTTGGTAATCACTGATGAAATAACCCAATATTATTGTAAGTTTATCAATTGTTTGATGGCAGAAATGTTATTTCAGGAAAGATTTCCCAAGGTATTGCCACACATGAAGGAAAGATTGCAAATTTACCCTAGTTAAAGGATAGGAGACTGGTTCCTTTCAGAGTCTGAAACAATTATAAGGTTATATGGATTTGTGCACCGGCCTTATATTCTTCCAGCCTTTCTAACAACTAGACTATTTTCTTTGTAATTTTTTAGACAAAGGATTACAGTTGAGGAAGAACACATCTTAAAATTTAGGAAGGGTATAGATATTAAATTTTGCATGGAGGAAGGGCCATATGTTGTCAAAAGTAGATCTTTTCTACCAATAATTGATAATCTGCTTAGAAGCATGGGGTTTTATTCAGGATCTTCTATCAACTATGATCCACACCAGGTAATCTCTAAAAGAAGACAGGAAAATGAAAATAATCCTTTTAAACATACTGAAGTAGTTGGACTCAGAGGTGAATGTGAACTTAGAGAATATCCTGACCACATATATGATACACCTTCACAGAGAAACAACTGACATCATATAATCAAGATTGCTTAAATCTACATTACAGGTGTCTAAACTGTAGTCCAATAAAAAGAAAGCTCAGGACCTCATACAAAAAGAAAAGGTTCAGAACAAGGCCCTTCGAATCAAAATTAAAAGTTGCAGGAGGAATTATTGGAGATTGATGGGAATTTAGACAAAGGAGTAGTGGCTTAAAAGTTGTTTGATGAAAAAGTAGTGGCTTAAAAGTTGTTTGATGAAAAAGAGAAAGAAGTTTAGGTGCGAAAAAAGAAATTGAAAATTCCTTCCACTCAACTTATTTTAACCTCTGAATTGACAAAGTTTGAGAAGGAGAAGGAAACATTAAACACTTAATTGATTGATTGTAAAGCCAAATTGTTAAATCTCGAAGAAAAATAAAAGAATTGGGAAAGGGTTGCTAAGATTCTGATAGAAAATGAGAAGGACCTAAAAAGTAAGCTAGCAGCAAGAGAAAAAGAATCATAGGAAAAATGTGAAGAAGTTAAAAATCAATTTACTGTTCCTTCTGTAGAAATATATGCAACCTCTCTTTCTAAAGCAATGTCTCAAGTAAACCTGAAAGATGTAGAACTTACAGAGTTAAAACAATAGAACAAGAATCTAGAAGAGACAATTTTGAAAAGAGAAGAGGAGAAGAAGGAAGTAGAGCAAAAATTTCAAAAGATAATGAATCAGAATACCAAGTTAACAAAGCAGGTGGCTGAACAAATGACCTTGGAAGGGGCCAGGCATATGATTTGGGATAATATTACTCTTGAAGCTAATAAGTTTAGACCATATTTAGATTATATTGCAAATCAGGAGAGTGCTCTGAAAGAAACCAAACAAAATATTTTGATCGTAAAACAAGAATTAAATAAGAAGCCAATGGAAGTAGCTCAGAATGCTATCAACCTTTTAATTACCTTATTAGAAGATCAAGTCAGAAGGTTTGATATCCGAGGCATATTTGTTGTTATATTTTGGGCTCGAAAAGTGATTGGAAAATATAGAATATTGGATACTATACATGCTAAAGTTGATATTATTAGTCATAAAGTCAATGAAGTGATTAATTTATTTACTCCATTGGTAAGTAGTGGAATTCCTTTCTTCTAGGAGCAAAAGGGACCATTATTGTGTCAAAAGGAATATCTGGATAAATTGGTCAATTACAGGTTAGATCATAGTAAGTTTGAGGATATGTAGCAAGCTCTGTCTGGAAGAGTTGTGTTTCATAAATTGGCTTGAGAGTTTGAGTCATTATTTGATTTTAAATTCGCGTGTGCCAAGGTGCCTAATTTTCCATATGAAGACAACATGGAACTCAGAGTTCTGGCACATGAAATGGTTCTTGTAGATTTTCCTAATCCTGCACATTGGAGATCAGTTCAACAATATGGATAAACTAAATATAAGTTACAACCATGAAGACATCAAGGAAGACAATGCAAAAAGAGTTTCAACGAAAGATATATTTTATGATAAAATGTTGTTTTTAAATTCATTAGTTAAGAAGTTTTGTTATCTTAGAAATATTTTGTAGTAGATAACTGTTTTGAAACATGTAATACACAGTTGAAACCATTATACAGTTAAGTTTATTGTTCAGCCCGAGGAGCAATTATATAAGTATTCGTAAATTTGATGAAGTAAGGGTTGGGACTCGTGATATTTTGGATATTTGTGTATTCAAGTATTTCTTTAAATTACAGAGCTAAAAGTTGGCATATTTGAGAGATTCATGTGTTATTTGATGTTGCAGTCTGTACTTTCCCTTCTTATGTGAATTTTTTTCCAGTTTTATCTCTCCATTATGTTTTCCTTCATGTATGAAATGAGAGTATAATAGTTTGGAATTCATATCTACTATGCTCTAGATGTTCTTTTCAGATGTCCTCCAAACCTTTCTTTTAAAGCTGAGACATAATTCATTTTTACAATGCTCTGTGTTAATGTTTTGTTCATGTTCTTCCTTTTTCACCAGACAATCAAATTTTGACTATGATTGAGTAGCTATCTTGCCTCTGTTTAAAACCTCCATGCAAAAGATCTGTTTATATATATTCATATCTTGACTCCAGAGCCCAATGGTCATGTACTTTTTAGTTTCAAACATTATCTTACAAATTACAAATAGTTTTGCTTATACACATCTAGTCTTGTTAATATTTTGTGAGAGATACCTCTCGGAAGAGAGAAAAACCAGTTTTCTCTTTAAAAGTGGTTTTTGCTGTTACCTAGGAATAGCCTTTACAACCTTGGGTAATTTTCCACTGCTAACATTTTCCCTAGGCCCAACATAGGGTTCATGATTATAGGTTACCAAACGACACCACAACTTGGCCCCACTCACCACATTCTCCTGTGCAGGGTCTCGAAGGCTGAATTCCCCCTGATTCTTAGGGGTGCATAACATTTCCCATTTTACCATATCCCATTTCCATCATTCATTAGCTCCGCTCCATAAGAAATATCGGTGCATACTCCTTATATCTCTTAGAATTTCCTTTGGAGCCGCCAAGGTAAAAAAGAGATATGTTGGCATTGTCTGTAGGACTGATTTTACCAGGACTAGTCTGCTCGCCAAGTTGAGGGACATTAAGGTCTAGTTTATCAAGCGTTTTTTTCATGTTTTCTAACAAATCCATCCAGGATCCCTTTTTTTATATTGAATTCACCAAGGGTATTCCCATATATTTTTATGGAAGGAAGGTCTCATGGAAACATAAGATACAACAAATATTCTGTCAATAGATCTGAGGGATGTTAAAGAAAAAAAGTTGTTGATGTATTTGTAACTTTGGAATGTATTCACTTGTATATTTTATGTATTGTACCACGATGTTCCTATCAGGAAGTATTTGTAATGTAATTTAGTCATGTCATACCCCGATGTTCCTATCAGGAGAATTAGTAATGTAAATAAGTCATGTAAAGTCATAGAGGTTCACCATCCTTATTGATAAAGGGTTAAAGGGCCCCGTGGTTGTCGGGCACTAGGGTTGTTAGACTCTCATAGAGAATTCGGCCCTGGTGATTTAATGTAAGTTGGGTCATTAGTACCCTAGTTGTGGTTACTTAAGCCTACATAACAGAGTCAAATTTTAAGTGAATGAAAGAATATAAATAGAGATTGATCCTCTCTATTTATCACACAAACACTCACTCACTAGGGCGCATGAGTTAGAGAGAGAGAACAACTATTGGAGATCATTTTTCCTGTCTTTCGGTTTTACTATTACCATTGGTGCTCATTCTACCTCTAAGGAAGTTGTAGGGTTTTCTCCTTTATGGTTTCCCTGAGGAAAATTATTTGTGTCTCTTGTATCGTGTGATTATTTATATGCATGTTATTCTCTCAGATAAGATCCTAAGATCATATTTCTTAAATGATAAAAATATAACATGGTATCGGAGCTAACATGAGAAGAAGTCACTGTGCAGCTGCATAAGCTAGGGATTCTTAATTTTTGGGTGTATCTCCAAAATCCATAATAAAAATGATGCTAGGATAACTCTCTATTGAAGGGTGCATCTTTTTATCGAAGCAGAATTTGATTTCAGGTATTTTTCAGTTTTTGCCGCGGCAAAATTAGGGATTTTCATACAAGATGAATTTTTTAATGAGACCAACATAGGATTTATCTCCTCATCAAAATAAAAGTTGAGAGACCAAGTTATATATTTTTGGTTGGGTAAAACTCTGGGAATGTCAAATGCTAGTTTGACCCCAAGCTTGAAAACCCCTAAAATACTAAAATGAGTAGTTTTGGTACATCCTCTATATCTCGGAATTGAAGATGTATTAGGGATACAATTTTCACAGGCCGAAGATAAAATCCTTGTGTACCATGTGTAAAAATTTCAGCCTCAGATTCACTATATTCTGGGAGATATGTTTCCTCCAAATCAGGGTTGCTGCCTCTTCCAGGATTCATCCCTAAACAGGACACCTAGGGAGAATTTCTATATCTCAGGCTACAAAGTCCCAAATAAAAATTTTCAAGATGTTCCAAATAGGGAATAGAATATGATTACTGTGGTAAAAGTTTTAAACCCTGATAATGAAAAAGTGACACGTGGCAGTCTGTATAACTTCGCTATATCGAATAGTCCTGAAAAATGTCACCTTGGGAAAAATATCACAAGGCCCAGTTGGAGAAACCAATTCTTCTCAAACTTGTGGTGTTGGAAAGAGAACCAGAGAGGATACCTCAGTGGGAATTTTTAGACACAAAGGAACATAAAATTTCAAAGATACCATATAAACAGTATCATGCATTTCTGTAGAAGAAATTGGTAAACTAGGGCTTCTTATTCTAGGAGCTTCCCTCCACTATTTTTAGAAAAGTAGTAGATTGGATAGCTCGACTTGAAGAGATATATATTTTTATCCAATCAGATATGAAATATTCCAAGCTTTGAAAATTAGGGTTTCTTTGACAAAACCTAGATCAAACAGCTTCGGAACCAGGACTGACACCTCAAATTGGTAAGATCTAATCTTTTCCTATTTGCAGTTGAGGTTCTCATTTCAAAATGACTAATCACACTAGATTGATGAAAAGCTTGGTGATTGTGAAAAATTCCAATCATGGAAGTATAGTATCGCACTAGTTCTTGAAGGAAATGAATTGGACACCTACATAAGTAGATATGTTCCAATTCCATAGGGAGATGAGGCTAAAGAATTACAAAAGAATAACTTGGTCAAGGCCAAGAATATCATTGCCGATTCAATCAAGGATTGCATTATACCATGAGTGTCTTCCCTAAAGACACCTAAATAGATGTTTGATTCCTTGACCAAGCTATTTGAAGGGAAGAACATAAATCGCAAGATGAATTTAAGAAACCAGTTGAAGAATGTGAAGATACAGAATGCAGAGACCATACAATCATACTTTACAAGGGTCCCCCAAATCAAAGAAAAGTAGTCGATGAAGAAGTAGAGAATGCAGACGATGTGATAACCACCTAGAATGTCCTCCTAAGATCATGGGATTCATTCATTCGAGGAATGCGTGCTAGAAGGAAGTGATTAATTTCAGCAGACTATGGGAAGAGCACACATAAGATGACTCTCTACCCATAATAAGAGAAGAGATTATAGGAACAACTAGAGATCAAGCACTCACGATTCAAAGAAGATCCCTCAAGCAATGAGGAATATGAAGAACTAAATTCTTGAAGAGCCTCTTATCCATCTTGAGCATTTGGATAATAAATGACGATGTTATAGATGAAGAAGATGATGAAGCTGAAAGGAGTCTACCCAAGAAACAAATAAAGATAAGTATTCAATTGTCATTTCATGATATTGTTTTGTTATGCATTTGTTTATGTTGAGTTGATGTATTATGCATGATAGAATGTTTTCATTAATGAAGGTATACTACTAATATGCATGTGATGGGTAAGTAGCTCATGGTGCTATACAACTATCCATTGCTACTTATCTAGAATGACACCTCTTTGCTGACATATTGGATTAGTGCACAATCTCAATGTTGTCCTGGTAGAGATGGAAGGCATCTAGAAAGTCTCCGTGAGATATGGATGGATGTTGTATTGGCTAAAATAGTTGCATGATCATATATTTATGCATAAGAATTTTCCCTTATGAATATTCATTATGAAATGTTTCTAACCATACAAATTCATTTGACTTGTAGGAATGATTGTGTACAATCACCTACGAGAAAATAAGGATGAGACTTGTTTTGAAGACCAAGTGGTGATAGTTCAAGAAATAATCCAAGATAAAGAAGAATATGCCGATACTTTCAAAGAAATCAAGAGGCCTCAAACACAGTGCAGTTATGTGACACTATTGAGTGTCATCATTGATGTAGAGCCTTTCGTCTATGAAGAAGTAGCCAAGAATAAAGGGAAGGAGAGTATTAGTTCAAGAAGAATGATGTCTAGGATGCAGAATCGAGACCTGAAGGGAAGTATGTAATGTCTTCCACATGGATCTACAAGATCCAACATGCAGTAGATGGAAACATCATGGGATACAAGTAAATATTCATAAAACGAGGCTTCTCATAGAAAGACGGCATAAACTACAAAGAGACATTTGTAGCCACTAGAAGTTAAGACACATGATAGGAAAACTCATGTGTGCAAATTAAAGAAGGCCTTGTATGATCTCAGAACACACCCATGGGATAACACATACATGAGGATATTGAAGATCACTTAAAGTGATGAAGATATTAACCTTTGATACAAGGTTTAATATGAAATCCTATAGAGGATGACAAGATCATAGATGGGCGTGAGAAGAACATTTTAAAGATAGAGGATCTTGGTATCCATTTGTTACGGAGAGAAATTCCTATGGCTTGGGGTACCACAACAAACAGATTAATTCCAGAAATTAATCCTTTCCTATATGCAAGAGAAACCAAACATCTAACACCAAAGGATATCGATTCGTAGCTTATTTTGGACAGTTGACGTAGATCCTCGTTGAGTTTTTCCACTCCCACTTGTATTGGCAATTTGCTTCCTCAACATTCAGCAAACAAGACAAGCATGCTCTATATAATTGTGTTAGACCTACTATAGCATATATAATCAATAACATATAATCATTTAAAAGCATCCATGGATCAAATACTCATTTAAATAGACATTATTGGATAGGAAAAGATATTTCTATTGATATAAAACAGAGATTACAATAGTGACAACCTTTGTCGGCACATCTGTGAATTGAAGAAAATGAGTACCCCACTTGGGCCTCCACCACTTCAATCATCCATCTCTCGATAGAAATCTCACAAGCAGGAGGAAATCTTGGGAATAACATAAAGTGCTCCAAGGGACAAAGGGATGCAGACTCAAGTATAAGCTCTGGAAACAATGGACTATAGTTTTCTTGCTCATCAATTCCTCCCCCTTCAATGTATCCAAAGGGTTCGTTATATAGCTCTCCAATGCGGTAATGGAAGGTTGAATCCGAGTGATCTCAAGGCATATGGAAGGCCAAGAGAAAAGTGATTCAGATCCACTTCAAGGAAAACTCTAAAGTGATTTGGACTTTTGCACACATCCCAATGTACACAGGTTTAAGGGTCAAATCCGTGTATATACGTGAGAAAGGGATTAAAATCCATGTATGGAATTATTGCATGTTTTTAGGGATGATCTTGGAAACATTAAAGGTAAAACAATGGTCCATGGGGTCTAAAGAGTCTACAAAGGGACAAAGAAGGCCATAAAAGTGTGATCCACCATGTGTGGTAAAATCAGCTGTAACAGATGCCCCCTAATGTGTGAGTTCAGTGGGGTCATATGATGGATGAAATACATTATAAGTCCATCCCAGAAGTGGAGTGATGAAGAACCCAGTGGAAGAACCAACCATCCAATCAGTACAATACAATAATCAAGCTCTGCACATAACTGCATTTAGATGTAGCAGTCTCTGATACATACTAGTACAATGGCCATGAATAGGAATGATACAAAATATGACATGTGTGGTCATCGCCATGTACAATATAGATAGATCAGAATCTCCATGATGAATATATACAAAGGATCATGATATCCATGAAAGTTGAAGATATATAATGGATCAAGATCTCCATAATGGCTAGGAACATTTGACATATACTGGAACAAGTCACGAGAGCTGAAATCTCATGAACAATGGAACGATCAAGGAGGTAGCATATAAGAGATGCCACCAATATGGAATGTATTCTTCAAAAACTACTATGAGTACATGTCCTACTATGCGAATAGATGTGTTGAGGTCAAACATAGTATTCCATCATCTGATTACCAGTCATTGATGTATCGCATTAATAGACGCGAGATCACCCATCGATAATGAAAATCGGAATCAAGGTACTAGAGTGCAAACTAACAAGTGTGAATAAATTTGTTGAGGTAAAACACTTGAGAGGATCCATCGATCAGGTAACATTGATGTATTCCCAAAAATGGTCGATGGCGAGAGAACCTACCACTGATGACTGCAAGTCTCAAGGCACTCAAAAATGACTCTAGATTCCTATCCCAAAATAAATGATCTGATGTCGATGGGATGAAATCCACTGGAAGGAGGGCATTAAGGCATCCCCCATCATCAAACATGAGGTACTCAGCAAATTTCTAAAATGTGGAAGGAATCGATCATAATGTGCACGAACCAGTAACTGTACCGGGAATGGCCAACATGCAAAGTCAAGATAACTGAGGAATGGCCGACTCAGATTTCAACTTCCTTCGAACAAGAGCATAAAGATGAATGGTGACTGAATGTAGGAATCATAGACTTGATATACAAAACTGGGACATCTATGCGACACATGAGGGATCGACAGAGGCTCCATAGGGACTTGAAGCTTAACCAGTCAGTGGAGATAAACTCAGAGAAATGAGCTCATCTCCTAAAGTCAAACTATTAACCCAAACAACGGATGTGATATACAGTGCTCTGTTGGGAGGCGACACGACTTAACTGCTGCCAAAGATAACATCTTTTCTTGTACGGCTTTTTGGTTTTTTGATCTTTTGGACTTTTTCAAATATTTTGAAAAGATTGAAAAATAATAAAAGTGCTTTATAGTTATAGACTAGGAGGAGACAAGTGTCAATGGGAAAACAGAATAGTTCCAAGTAGTGGAGCATACCTATGCTCAATGCAAGGACACATGTGTAGGATAACGACACTTGGGGGAAAGTCCCCTCCCGATAAAAATGGGGAATCAAGCTACAAAAGATATATAAAATTGCTTTGCATGGCTAGACATGAGACAAGATCGGGCTAGATGGATGATAATCAAAGTCAGGGAAGCTAGCATAAAGCTCAATGAGCCAGGAAAAACTCATGATAATGCAATTACAACTTGACATAAGGGAGTCCTTGGGACACAGGCCAGCAAAAAGATCAAGAGGAGTATGAGGCTCTTGCTCAAAGTCATGGCGATACTATACAAAGGACTCCCGGACCTAAGAGAGGACTCACATCATGGGTACCAAATGCAAAGGGGAGCTAACTAGAACACCCATGTATAGGAAAGCTCTACCATTCACATAGTACCACTTCTACAACACCAAGAAGGTTTCGTGATAGGATAGAATGTGTTCGTACCTAAGTTTATAATGAAACGGTCATAAGGTCATGCAAAATGCAAGCAGATGTGAATTCCTAACCTATATGTCAGTTTAGACATGATACCTGAGATAGGAACGAATGGGTCAAAAATTCGGGGAGAGTGTACAAAAAAGGGACCCTACATGACAGCCATATTAGTCCAAAACAACCCAAAATAGTCAATAAAGAATCCAAACTATAAGATATAGGGAGGAATGATCGTGACAAATGCACCCAAACGAAACAATGAGGTGAACAATGGGACATAAAAAAGGAAAGTAAGGAGTAGAGCCAACATTCACACATCCACTACCACCCCCATGAGGGTGACCACTGGTGTAAAGACCAAGCAAAGGGAATAAAAATCCTCCACAAATGGAGTAGAGGAAGGAATATGACCATTCCCAAAACTACGAGCACGGTAAGGGGCTGTGATGCCCCCAAGTCTGACACTAGGGTCCGTACTAGGACTAAGGATGAGTGATAGGATCCCAAAGGCCAACTAGAGCACAAAGGGCACACTCCTAAGAAAATCTACAGCCAAAATATAAGAAAACCAAGGGGAGGATATGTGAGCTCCCAAATGCAGTAGGTATGTCTCACCTAGGAGAGGCTCAAAACTCCGATACACTACAAGAGGAGGTACGTAACCAATTATAGTGGCCCTCAGCTTCTACGTATAAAGAAACAATGTTGTCCGACCTCTACCTGGCCAGGACACTCACAGAATAACCTCTACAAGTACCCCCTATGATACCTAGGTAAGGAAACTAAGGTCACCTCAATATAACCAATGCTCAGGAAGAAAGTCACAGGTGGGATCGACCGTATGGGAAGGGTAGGAAATCGTGAAACTCCCGAAAGATCCCCCAAATACGAATACAATATTGGAAATATCTCCGGTGCTACTTAGTTATGACCAAGGGTCATTCCAATCATTAACCGCTCACACTGCCTCGTGCTTAACTCCCTTGTAAGAGGAGGATCTTGAGAAACACTAATTATACCAAGGAATTTCACACTCTCACCTGGACAAACACATACATGTTGTTGTTTAGTGGTCTTTGGAGAATTTACTCACAATGAACTATTCCAAGACCCTAAAACCTAATCTTGTTGGTGTACCCTATAAAAGAAAATAATGTAATCCACTTTAGTTAAGCATTGATTTTAATTGGCTATGATTACTCAAAGGGAAATGGCCATGCAACTAGTGATATGAAGACTCGGCAGTGAAATAAAAGTGCACATGATAACAAATAATGCTAAGTGCAATATTTGTCAAATGAAAAATAGGGTGTGCCACTACATGAGATGCATAAATATATATTCCTTTCCGAATGCCAATGCAACTCTTCCTACATGAAAGCCTAAACACAACTCTCATCCAAGCAATCCAATGCAAGTACCTCCTCAAATCCATATCTAAGATGCAACTAATAGTGCAACTACTTTGTATTTACAATATAAAAGAATGAAAAATGCAATAAAAGTCATCTAAAACTCTCAGTCTCTACAGCAAGTATAAACACAAGCCCTGCAAGACATCGAGACAAAAAAGAGTAATGCACTAATGGAAAAACAAAAAGCATAAATGACTAAAAATACTTTCAAAGAAAAATCAATGAAAAAGTGGTCTCTTGTCATAAAAGAAACATCCAACAGACAACATAAGACCCAAGGAAGACCCAACCACACTCAGAACCCAGCCAAAAACTTCCCACAACATCAAACTCACCAAAAGGGAGGATGTCGTGACTGTTTAAAGAATATCTGTGTATATACACAACTTTTGTCCAAAAATCTACATGTATACGTGGGTTTTGGCCAAAAACCTGCGTGTATACGCGAATTTTGGCCAAAAATCCATGTATGTATGTGACTTTTGGCCAAAAACTGTCGTATATAGAAAAGACAATGGTAAAAAGTAGGCCAAGGGTCAAACCAATAAAGGGGAGTGTCAATGGATGAACATACTATAAAATTCAACATAGAAACAAGGAGAAGCAAAGATCAAGTCAAGAATATGAAGCACATTGTGCCCACAAACCCCAAAGAAAAACAAGGAACATCCCCACTGGATTCACCAATTTTGTTACGGAGAGAAATTCCTATGGCTTAGGGTACCACAACAGACAGATTAACTTTAGAAATCAATCCTTTCCTATATGTAGGAGAAACCAATCATCTAACACTATAGGTTCTCGATTCGTACCTTATTCTGAACGGTTGATGTAGATCCTCGTTGAGCTTTTCCACTCCTGCTTGTATTGGCAATTTGCTTCCTCAACATTCAGCAAACAAGACAAGCATGCTCTATATAATTGTGTTAGACCTAATCTAGCATATATAATCAATAACATATAAGCATTTAAAAGCATCCATGGATCAATAACTCATTTAAATACAAATTATTGGACAAGAAAATATATTGCTATTGATATAAAACAGATATTACAATAGTGACAATCTCTTTCGGCATGTCTGCGAATCAGAGAAACTGAGTCCTCCACTTGGGCCTCCACCACTTCAAACTTCCATCTCTCGATAGCAATATCACAAGCAAAAGACAAGCTTTGGAAGAACACAAAGTGCTCCAAGGGACAAAGGGATGCAGACTCAAGTATAAGCTCCGACAACAATGGACTATAGTTTTCTTTCTCTTCAATTCCTCCGCCTTTAATGTATCCAAAGGGTTCCTTATATAGCTCTTCAATGGGGTAATGGAATGTCGAATTTGAACGATATCAAGGCATATGGAAGGCCAAGAGACAAGTGATTTGGATCCACATCAAGGAAAACTCAAAAATATTTTGTCCTTTTACACACATCCCAATGTACGTGGGTTTAAGGGTCAAATCCGTGTATATACGCGAGAAAGGGATTAAAAGTCGCATATGGAAATTATTGCATGTTTTTAGGGATGATCATGGAAACATCAAAGTTACAAAAATGGTCCATGGGGTGTAAAGAGTCTGCATAGGGATAGGGAAGGCCATAAAAGTGTGATCCACCATGTGTGGTAAAATCAGCTGTAACACTAGTGACCTTAGATAGATACATAGAATATTAGTAGCATAGGAAGCTACTTGTCACTCCATTACATAATGTTTCAATGCATAGAGTATGAGAGACATAGGGATTATCATGCTTCGCTTTAGAGGGAGTGACTGTAGAAGATCCTAAGGTTCGACATGGTACAATAGGATGGAAAACTTACTGATGAATCTAGGATTTACTGAGAGTAAAGTAGATTCCAACCTTTACTTCAAGGTTGAAGGAAGAAAACCAGTGATTCTCCTCTTATATGTCGATGACATGTTCCTGAATGAAAAGAGGAACTCATTAAAGTTTCAAGAAGGAGACTTTCTACCAAGTTTGAGATGAAGGACTTCGATATGATGCACTACTTTCTAGGCATGGAGGTGTGGTAGAATGTAGATGGAATCTCCCTAGGACAAGGGAAGTATGCAGTAGAGATCCTGAAGAGGTTTGGGATGATGGACTGTAAGGCCATGACCACACCTATGGAATTGAACCTGAATCTATTGAGTGATGCTTCATCAGAGATGGTTGACGCTACAATATATCATCAGATGATTGGGTCCTTGATGTACCTGATGATATGAGACCAGATATTCACTTTGCTGTGAACTCATTGAGCCAGTTCCTGATTGATCCTAGACATGTTCACCTAATTGCTGCAAAGCATATTCTAAGGTACTTGAAGGTTATAGTTGATTATGGGGTCAAGTATGAAGCGAATCAGAAGACTAATCTGGAGGGTTATGTGGATTTAGATTGCGCGGGAAGTGCCATTGAAAGGAAGATCAATTTGGGGTGCTGCTATAGTATGGGATCATGTGTGATCTCTTGGTTTAGCAGGAAGAAGTCTTGCATGGAGCTGAGTACATCTAAAAGAGAAGCAGTGAAGCTTCAGTATGTGATCCAAATTGCGATCTATCGAAAGAGGAAGTTATAACATAGCCGGTGACATAGGTTGTATGAGCATAAAATCCTAGTGAAGCTTGTAGGTGGGTCAAATGTAAAATGATCCTATAGGTTGTCCTCGGATGTGATCGGTCCTGGAAAATCTCATAGGTTATCCTTGGACGTAATCACCCATGATGTGATTCTATGCTAGAAATGGCTAGAGTGAAGTTCGATTACTTTAGGGAGAAGCTTGGTGTTCTCAAGATCGAGGTTTCCTCCAAGGGGAGGTGATGAGTCTGAGATCCTTTCTGACATGGTGATAGGTTTGGTTCCTTCCATGGTCAAATGTAAGTGTAGATCCCTTCTAACATGGTGATAGGATTGGTTCCTTCCATGGTCATATGTAAGTGCATATCCATTTTGATATGATTGTGGGATTGGATCCCACATGATCAGATGTTAGTGCAAAGCCATTCTGATATGACTGCAGAACTGGCTCCCACATGATTACATGTAAGTGCAGAGACATTTTGATATGACTGTGGGATTGGCTCCCACATTATCAGATATAAGTGTAGAGACTTTCCTTGGATGATAGATGGTGTGTCCTATCATGCCAATGGATGTAAGTGTAGAGCCTTTCCTTGGATGATAGATGGTGTGTCTTATCATGCTGACGGATGTAAGTGCAAAGCATTTCTCTGGATGGTAGATGGTGTGTAATACGATGAAAGTAGATATAAGTTTTGAGCCCTTCCTTGGATAGTATATGGTGTGTCCTACTATGCCAGAGGATGTAAGTGCTGAGCCTTTCTGAATAGGTAAGATGTAAGTGCTGAGGCGTTTTGACTAGGTCAAATATAAGTGCTGTGCATTTCTCTGGATAGTATATGGTGTGTCTTGCTATGCCAGTAGATGTAAGTGTTGAGCCTTTCCTTGGATGATAGATGGCGTGTCCTATCATGCTAGTGAATGTGAGTTCTGGGCCTTTCTGACATGGTGGTGGATGTGTTCCTCCCATGGTCAGATGTGAGTGTTGGGCATGCCTTTCTGACATGATGGTGGATGTGTTCCTCTCATGGTCAAATGTAAGTGTCGGGTGGGAATTTTTTATTGGGTTAGATATAAGTGATGAAGAAGATGAAGACCTACATGGAGGCTAGGCCTACAACCAGCATGAAAAATGGCTGGCTCTGTAGAACTTCCTATGACGAGAATAATTGAGAGATAGCACCATTTAATCGAGATGGTGGAAGCAATAACGATGATGATCTGGTGATGACCGATACTTGATGTTGATCTAGTAATGATGATTCGATGATCCAAACTTGATGTTGATCTAGTAATGATGATCTGATGATCCTGACTTGATGTCAATCCAGTGATGATGATCCAATGATCTAGACTTGATGTTGATCAAGAGAAGAAGACTTCTGCTGATGAATTCTGTCAAGAGAATACCTTCCTATTTAAGATGGAGTGTTGATGTATTTGTAACGTCAGAATGTATTCAATTGTATATTTTATGTATTGTACCACGATGTTCATATTGAGAAGTATTTGTAATGTAATTGAGTCATGTCATACCCTGATGTTCCTATTGGGAGAATCAGTAATGTAAAAAAGTCATGTAAAGTCATAGAGGGTAACCCTCCTTATTGATCAAGGGTTAAATTCCCCTCACTTTTGGGGCACTAGGGTTGTTAGACTCTCCTAGAGAAGTTGTCTCTGGTGATTTAATGTAAGTCGGGTCACTAGTACCCTAGTTGTTGTTACTCGAGCCTACATAACTGAGTTAGGATTACTCAAACCTACATAACAAATTCAAATATTAAGTGAATTAAAGAATATAAATAGAGAGTGAGCCTCTCTATTTATCACACACAAAACCACTCACTAGGGTGCATGAGTGAGAGAGAGAGGACAACTATTGGAGATCATATTTTCTATCTTTAGGTTTTACTGCTACCATTGGTGCTCATTCTATCTCTGAGGAAGTTGTGGGGTTTTCTCTTTTATGGTTTTCCCAAGGAAAATTCTTTGTGCCTCTTGTCTCTTGTGATTATTGGTGTGCATGTTATTCTCTTAGATAAGATCCTAAGATCATATTGCTTAAATGATAAAAATCTAACAAAACCTGGTATTTTTGGTCATTGGTTTCTAGGCTTGAGGATTTTCCAAATTCAGATAGACAATCTTTGAAGTTCCTTGCTTCCTGGACTGAGGGGTATCCCATCAGCATGGTATCATCCACAAATGTTTGGTGAGTTTGTGTATCGTCCCTTGGATGAACCTTGAGCCCTCTTAGATCATTGCTACCCGCATTGACAAGACTGAATTTCCCAATGCTTCCACCATAAGAATGAAGATGAAAGGGGATAAATGGTATCTTTGTATTATCCCCCTCAAAGGTTTAATGAGATCCAATGAGAATCCATTTACCAAAATGGAGAAAAAATATGAGGAAAGTAAGTTCATTCTCCACTCAAACTAGTCGTCCTGGAATCCAAAAGCTGTTAACATTCTTCTCATAAATTTCCATCTAATTTTTTCATATGATTTATCCATGTGAAGTTTCACCATCATTCTTGATATTTTCTTATTTTTTACAGAATGAAGCATTTCATGGACCAAGATAATACCATCTGTTATCTAATAGCCTTCCAAAAGCAACGATTGTTCTGGAGAGATCATATAGGGTAGGACGGGTTTGGGTCTATTCACAATGACCTTAGTGATGATTTTGTATATTACATTACATAGGATTATGAGCCTAAATTTTTCTATCGAATCAACCCCTTCACACATTGGGATAAGAGTAGGAAGGTTGCATTGAGCGCTAGAATAATATTCCTTGAAACCCTAGAATATTATACAATCTTCCACGACTTTTGCTTAATGATATCCCATAAATGGTGCAAGAAGTTCACCATGAAATGACCAAGGCCCAGGGCCTTTCCTTCTACCATTTGGAATAATGCTTCATCCACCTCGACGAGGAAGATAAGATTCATTAGCAATTCATTCTAATCTTGTATGATGACAGAAGGCATGTGTCTTGTTATTTGATCAATATTCCTACTTTTGTCCTATCTTAGTTCAGTCATTATGTCCTTGAAGTGTTGATTCAAGGTTGTTTCAATTTCCTCCCTTGTTTGAACCCCTTCCCCACTGGAAGTTTTAATTGAGAATATTTTGTTCTGTAATTTATCCTAAATAACTCATCACTAGAAAATTTTTGTATTTCATTCCCCCTCTTTTAGCCATTGAATCCTTGATTTTTGGTGCCAAACGAATTCCTCTTTCTTTTCCCTCTCCTCAATGTTTGATATGAGACTAGTTTCTTCCATCTACAGATTGGTTCTGTACCCGTTATCGATCCCTAGGTATAGATCTCAAACAGTCAGGCTTACAAAATTTTATTGTCGGCAAATATGTTACCAGAATCCTCCTTGTTCCATTTATTTTCCCTTTCTTTCATCCCTTTTAAATTATGTTGGAACTTGTGCATACTTGGTATGACCCCAACACTCAGTTCCTCCCACTATGTCTTAACCTTTTATGTGAAATTCAGATGACCCAACCAAAATTGTTTAAATATGAAGGGTTTTTTGAATTGTGATCCCAACCCGCTCCACATTAATTCTACTCGACATTTATATGATCCTTCTCCCAGAATTATTGTTGAGTGAAGTTCACTACATAATTTTATTATCTATTCTGAAACCAGTAATCTATCTAGAAGAGAATTTATGTGTTTGTACCCCTTCATCTTGTTCTTCCATGTGAACCTTCCCTTCCCCGGGGTGATGTCTACTAATATTAACTCTTCAATAGTGTCTTTGAAAATATCATATTCTTTTTCCAGCTGACACCTATGTCCATTTTTCTCCTTAAAAGAAGTTATGATATTGAAAACTCCCCCTAACACCTAGTGTCTCCCCTCCATCTCTTCATGGATCTTTCAAAGGGTATTGATAAAAATCCTTTTTTCACCCACATTATGGGGCCCATAAACATTTGTTACCACTCCCTCTACCGAGAAACCAATTAGATTAAACTCAGTTGAGATGAAGAAATGTTTACCATGGAATCCCTCTAAGTTCACTATGTTGGGATCCCATAAAATTCCCAGTCCTCCCGCATAACCTCTCGCGCCTATTCACATTCCTTCACTACATTTCCATATTTTCTTGCCAATTTCCTGGAGCCGATTCAAAGGGAACTTAGTTTCTTGAAGAAACACAATGGATGGATTTGTAATATTTATCTTCTTAATCAAGATCTTTATTTTTTGGGAACTATTTAATCCCTAGAAGTTCCAATATAAGATCGTCACTAAAACAAATTACAATCCTATAGATTCCTATATGGTAGGATACTAAACTAATTCTAACAATTGTTGTCTTGCTTCCTCTACTCTCTGTTTATTCAATTTCCTTCATGCCTTTTCACTTGGATCCTCGAACTTTTGTTTATTCTCCTTATGAGACTCTTTACTAATCCCCACCTGATTTGTCACCCTTTAATTGAGAATGACTTCCCTTAACAGTACCACATTATCTTGTGGGGCATATCCTTTTTCAACATATGCATAATCCTGCTCAATTCCTTCCAGATCCATATCTCTTATGTCCATTTCCTATGCTTCATCCCTTGTGTCTCGATCCATAACGTCTTGGTGTTTTTCTTCTATGGCCTCTCCCTAATCTTGGTAGGGATCTATGTTGTCTCGTGGTGGGGTTGTTCCCCCTGCTTTCCTTCTGGCTTCTCATCAGGGGTTTCCTCATATAGGTATTTAAGTGCTCCAAATTTATTGGACACCAATATCTTTTTGTTCACCTCCTAGTTATCTTTCTTTCTCCCTCCTCACTTCCGTGATGAAACTCTAGTAAACCCTTGATCTTGTTTTTCCTCCTTCTTCCTAGTTATAGGAGTTGGAGTATTCATGGGGAAGTCCCTAGATAGGTGACCATGTTCATGGAATCTTTTGCACCGAAATGGGATATATTCATAATTCAAGTTTTGCAACCAGTCGTCATATTCCCATAATATTCTAATCTCTTCTGGTATTTATTTGGTGAGATCCATGTAGACACAGATCCTCGCATATGCTGGGTATCTTTCAGCCTTGGTTTGTTATGCGATTTTGATGAATTTCCCTAATGTGTTCCCCAAATCTTCTAAAATTTATAGTCCTAGTATTCGCATGGAAATGAATACAACCTGATCCATACTAGGGCTACACTCATGTCTTCCTTATTTGGGAAAAAAATTTCCTTCCAGGGTTGCAAGAATAAGCCTGCCAAATAAAAGAAATAGGGAGCCTTGTTCAGAATTCTATTCCTATCTTCTACCTTAAAAAAAGATATGGTAAAGAAAACCTTGGAACCCAAATGTATATCATAATGTCCCTTAGGATTCCAATAATATTTTATACACCAGACTAGGTATTTCGTAGAAGGTTACATTCCCACAAACTTCTTGAGTAAAGCATGACCTTGTATATACTAAATACGATCCCTGATCTTCAATGATATGACTTGAATAGAAGGAATTAGGGTCTCTTTGGGAATGCATTTCCCTTTTTTTTGTTCTGTCGCTCTTCTTTTCAAGTTTTGATCTTGATCTGGTGATACCGTGATGTCCCTGATCTGAAACCCTAATGGGGTCATCCCCGGGGAGGCTTGCATGCCTCCCCCTTTTCCTTCCTCCATACTTCTATCTGTCCACCCACCTTCATTCTTATATGAAATTAATTCCCCATCCAATCCCCCTAGGTGTAGGGTTATGTAATCATAAGTATAATGACATTGATCATGCACACTCCTAGAAATACTTTACATTGGTAAGCTAGACCAACACACAAATGACTCCAATAATGGAAGTCAGAAATTTTAAAAACTTATTCAACATTTTGTGCAATGGTGTTTCTTCATCATGCTATGAAGCTTCATGGATATGAGAATGAACATTTCCTATCCCCATATACATTCATGTGGTCATTAAAATATAGATGAATGTACAGTTGACAACCATTGTTGTAAGAAAAAACATGCATTTTTTCCTTGCAACTCTATATCCTCGTGATCCACTTTGTGAAGACTTATTCAAAGCCATAATGTTTTCCATAAGTGAATTTTTGTCTACTCTCATAGTTGAGGCTATCAAATTTGAAATACTTATGTTGACAAAAACTGTCACCAAATCTAAACTCGACAAAATTAGGAACTAACTCTCTTGTAGGAAAATTCGTAATCAAATTCCCATACCTTCTCATAATTACATGTTCCAACTGCATTTTTTTCAAATCTGACATGGTTTTATCCACATTACTCTCTTTCAAAAAATCGACAGTCTAATTGACAATCAAAATCAAGAAAATAACCAGTGGCTCGATGAAATAAGTGATATTCACTTCACAACCTTCATCGGCATCAATCCAAGAAAAAAAAAACGAAGCAACAATGACAACAAGTAAAATTATTACCAGCATGTCATTAAATTGATCCAGGATGAGCTTCCAAGCTAAGTTCTTGAGATACGTTTCCATCTCGTTCTAGCCCCATTTTTGTTGTTGTTTCTTAACATGCTCACTGGTCACCTCCTGTTTGATATCTACTCCAAATTATTTATCACAATCATCTTCATATCTATCCCAAGCGGGAAAATTTTTCTGGTTGGAGGTCATTATGTAGAAACCCTTTCTCTTCCAGAAATGCATTCAGAGTGCTTCCACCAATTCATTACCATAGAAAAAACTTTCAAGTTGGAGTTTGCGAATGAAACATCCAGGATCAAGCTTGTGAAACTTCACAATCACGCAAAAAAAACTATGCTGAGAACCACATTGTTGTATAGTTCAATATCACACAAACCACATAGAAAACATTCAAGGAATCATTATGTTCATCTCATAGATGAGGAATCTAGCTACAATGCCAAGAGGCATTTTCTCATTGAGAATATTCCTTTGGAATAAATGTATATATTTTAATTTTTATTATATTAATATTTTGATGATGATGGAGATGATGGTAGTTAATGTCCACTAAGAGCAACCTAGTCCATTGGACCATAGAGAATTACTTGGATTGTTGTAAAATTTTATGTCGATGCTGAAAATGATTAGAAAGAAGTGTTTCTTGGTCGCCATAGTTTTGATAAGTTAGAATGGTAGGGATGTTTGTAGAGTAGAAAAGATTACGAAATTGTAATCTAATGTGGGTATACATAGGGAATTCTAAGAGAAAGTGACTTTTATCCTCAATTGTCATTGTCTTACAAATATTGGAATTCCTTTCCATCCATGATGTTTTAGGAACTTCCCAACATCTTGTTTCATTATGAAGCTCATGATAGTTTTTATTATATAGGATATATTAATTTTCTTCTGTGAACTAGCTAACACAAAGAGATACTTTTGAACTTCCATATTAGGATTAATGACATCCATATATTAACATAATTTTATTTTAACCTATAATTCTTTATTTCCCCACATTTTCTCTTTAAACATGGATGCGATAATATTTTTAATTTTATTGATATTTTGCAAAGTGTCATTTTCGACAATCCCCCAATGGTTTAACAAGGCCATGGTGTCTTTATGCTAGCCTCACTTGAGCCAAAATTGGTCTTAACTAGATTTGAAAGCAATTTTTAGAAGTCTATAGGCTTCCATGTTATTTATCATGTACTTATATTTCAATTCCTTGGTCATACCAATGCTCTTGATGGGACAAATACCCACTTCTAGAAGGAGAATAGGGTAGGGTGTATTTATTTTAATTTCTAGGTTATAAGTGATGAAACGCTTTAAATTTGTTCAATATTTATCTAGGATTCTCTAGAGATTCCACAACCCCAAAGCTTCACAACTATATTGGATACTAGGAGTGATGAGAGTTTCATAAAGAAGCTTATTTTTTCCAACATCACTAGGTTCATATATTTACATTTCTATTCAAGACCAAAATAAGATTTCCACCCTCCATTAATCCTTTCCTCAATGTTATAGTTCCAGTTGAGCTTGTGATGTATATCAAGTCTAAGATACTTGTAGGAAGACACTTTCTCTAGGTTGTTATTATCTTAAGGAAAATTAGCCTAAGCCATCTTCTTAGATTTGATAATCATAACTCTTTTTTTTTCGTTTTTAATAGTCATACCCACATTAGAGTATAAATCCTTGAGAATTCTCAATTTCCTATCAAGGTGAAAGGGGCACATTTCCATAAGAATGATATCATCACCATAGAGAAGGCGATTGATGACTATTCAAAATAAGTTCATGGTAAGGAAACCTACTTCTTCTAAACAAACTTCTATCTTATCTATGTATATGTCAAAAATGGTAGCCGAGAAAAGGGGCAACCTTGCTTAACACCAATATAAAAATTAATATCTTTTGGCCACCCCTTAGTGCTCTTAAATTTTGCAACAATTGTCTTGTAGAATGTTATCAAAATAACTCTCAACTCGAAAAGAAACTTTATATCTTCCAATCTATTCCAAATTTATTTACAAGAACCATATCAAAAGTTTCCTAAAGCCCAAAAAGCAACAAAATAGACTAGATTTACTATTATGACATTCCTCGACAATGATACTAAGCATAAAGAGGTTGTATGTGGTAGATTGTTCTTGAAACTATAGTAGTGTTATATTATTGAAACATATAAATGGTCAGCACACCCATGGTTGGAATGAATAAAACAACTAACTAAACTTTGGGACATTGCATATTCTATAGAAATGATTTGGACCAAAGACCCCTATTTGTGAACCTAATCTTCCCCATTTCGAGGATATTGGTTAGATATGGAAAATATAAATAGGAGACTGTATGGGTTTACTAACATATCAATTTGATATGTTTATCATGCTCATTATGCATTGTGATGTTATTATCATGGTGCATTGTTCTTAAGTGCTTCAGTGATGTCTGAAGACAGCACGTTTCTTCTTGGAATATTGTTCCCTTCTTTTCTTTTCGTTTTGTTCTATATTTCAGGATGAAAGGATTCCCAACATGGTATCATAGATGAATGGTGTTCATGATATGTATTTTTTTCATAATGAGTAGAGTTTCATCTATGGTTTTATGATCTACATTTCATCAGCTCAATGAGAATGGTGAATCACTAGATTCGACCATCGTACCCTGGCTTTGGCATGATCTGAATTGTCTAGAAATTTAAGAATCAATGCATTGCTGGAATTATACAGGCATGAACATGTAACAATTGGGAGGATGGTGAATAGCAGTGTGCCCTAGATGATGGGTTATGGAAATTTCTTGAGTGGTTTTCAAGACTTATGATTCCCTAGTCTGTTTTGACGAAGAATATTGAATTGTATTGGCTGATAGAGTATCGACCAATTTCAACTTTGTTTGGATCGAGATGATCTCATTGTGTGAATGACCGAAGATTTCAACCATATGGTGAGTTGACAAGATGACCGACTATTTCTCAGATGTTTTGACTTGATGAATTTGTAAATATCGTCAACTAAGCATCCATTGGTGACTAGCACTTGGCTTCTCCAATGGCTATTTGGAATTTGGTCGAATGTCATATGAATTACTTAGTATAAGTTGACTATTGCAAACTGAGACAATCATTATTCGACTATGCATTGAAATCCTATTGACTATGGTTATGATAGTGTTATAGCGGATTTCACCACTCTCGGTGAATCACACTTTGTATGGCCTTCCCCTGTCCCGCTGCAGACTCTTTAGACCCCATGGACCATATTTTATCCTTTGATGTTTCCTTGATCATCCCTAAAACTATATAAAAAATGATATACGTGGATTTTTACCCGATAACTGCGTACATACATGAGTTTGACCCTTATAACTGCGTACATCGGGATGTGTGCATAATCCAAATCCTTTTGGAGTTTTCCTTGACATGGATCCGACTCATTCAACTCCTGGCCTTCCATATGCCTTGAGATCGCTCGGATTCGACCCTTCATTATCCCTGGTGAAACTATATAAGGAAACCCTTGGTACATTGAAGGCATATAGAGAGATTGAGAGCAACAAAACTATAGTCCATTGTTGATGGAATTTATGCTTGAGTCTGCATCCCTTTGTCCCTTTGGGGCACTTTTGTGTTCTTCCCAAGCTTGCCTTTTGCTAGTGAGCTTGCTATTGTGAGATGGAGGATTGAGGGGCTGGAGGACCAAGTGGGGGATTCAGTTTCTATGGTTCGCAGACGTGCCGTCAGAGGTTGTATCTATCTTGTAATCTCTGATTTATATTAATAAGAACTATCTTTTCCTATCTAATGATGTGTATTTGATTGAATATTGTATCCATTGGAATATGTCAAATGATTTTACATTATTGATTATAAATGCTAGAATAGATCTAACACCATGATATATAGTATGCTTGTATTGTTTACTTGTTGTTGAGGAAGTATTATATCAATTCAAGATGAAGATTGGAAAGCTCAACGGGGATGTACTTCAACCGTCCGGAATAAGGTACGAGGTCTGATCCTTTAGTGTTAGACATTTTATTTCTATTGCATATTGGGAAAGATTGATTTCTAGAGTCAAAACTGTCTGTTGTGGTACCCCAAGCCATAGGAATTTCTCCCCGTAACAGAATTGGCGACTCTACTGGGGAATTCCTAGTCGTTGTCCTTTGGGGGCAACAATGGGCTTGATATTATTGACTTGCTCTTGGTTTCTCCGTGTTTCTGGGTTGAATTTTATAGTATGTTTGTCCATTGACACTCCCCTTTATTGGTTTGTCCTTGACCTGCTTTTTACCACTGCCTTCTCTGTACACGCGGATTTTTGGTTAAAAGTCGAGTACATACGCGGATTTTTGGCCAAAAGTCGCGTACATACGCAGCTGTTCTTTATACAGTTGCGTACATCCTCCCTTTTGGTGGGTTTGATGTTATGGGAAGTTGTTGGGTGGGTTGTGAGTGTGGTTGGGTCTTACTTGGGTTTGATGTTGTCTGTTGGATGCTTCTTTTGTGACCAGAGACCGCCTTTTCATTGATTTTTCTTTGAAAGTAGTTTTAGTCATTTATCCTTTTCGTTTTTCCATTAGTGCATTACTATTTTTCGTCTCGGTGTCTTGTTGGGCTTGTCTTTTATACTTGCCACAGATATTGAGAGTTTTAGATGACTTTTATTGCATTTTTCATTCGTTTATATTGAAAAATACAAATTAGTTGCACTCTTAGTTGCATCTTAGATATGGATTTGAGGAGGTACTTGCATTGGATTGCTTGGATGAGAGTTGTGTTTAGGCTTTTATATAGGAAGGATTGCATTGGCATTCGGAAAGGAATATATATTTATGCATCTCATGTAGTGGCATACCCTATTTTTCATTTGACAAAGATTGCACTTAGCATTGTTTGTTATGGTGTGCACTTTTATTTCACTGCCGAGTCTTCATATCACTAGTTGCATGGCCATTTCCCTTTGAGTAATTACACCCAACTAAAATCAACGCTTAAATTAAAATGAATTACACTCTTTTATTTTTTAGGGTGCACCAACAAGCTTAGGTTTTAGGATATTGGAATAGTTCATTGTAAGTAAATTCTCCAAGATCACTAAACAACAACATCTAGGTGTCTATCCAGGGAGTGTGTGAAATCCTTGGTATAACCATCGTTCTCGGGATCCTCCTCTCAAATGGGATTTAAGCACGAGGCAATGTGAGTGGTTGTTGATTGGGATGACCCCTAGTCATAACTGAGTAGCATCGGAGATATTTCCAGGATTGTATTCGTATCTGGGGGCTCTTTCGAGAGTTTCGGGCTTTGCTACCCTGCCCATACGGTCAATCCCGCCTGCGACTGTCCGCCTGAGCTTTGATTATATTGAGGTGACCTTAGTGACCTTACCTAAGATATCGATGGGGTACTTGTAGAGGTTATTCTGCTAGTGTCCCGGCTAGGTTGGGGTCGGACAGCACAGTCGCTTTACGTGTTGAAGCTAAGGGCCACAATAATTGGTTACGTACCTCCACTTGTAGTGTATGGGAGTTTTGAGCCTCTCCTAGGAGAGACATACCTGCTACATTTGGGAACTCACATATCCTCCCCTTGGTTTGCTTGTATTTTGGCTGTATATTTTCTTAGGAGTGTGCTCTTTGTGCGCTAGTTGGCCTTTGGGATCGTGGTTACTTGAGTATATTTATGCTCTCTTGATTTCAGGTCCTTTTATTTTCGGCATGCCTGGTATCCTATCACCCGTCCTTGGTCCTAGTATGGACCCTGGTGTCAGACTTGGGGGGCATCAAAGCCCCTTATCATGCTCATAGACTTGGGAATGGTCATATTCCATCCTCTACTCCATTTGTGGAGGATTTTTGCTCCCTTTGCTCGGTCTTTACACCAGTGGTCACCCTCATGGGGGTGGTAGTGGATGTGTGAACGTTGGGTCTATACCTTACTTTCCTTTTTATGTCCCATCGTTCACAACATTGTTTCCTTTGGGTGTTGTTGTCATGATCATTCCTCCCTATATCCTATAGTTTGGATTCTTTATTGACTATGTTGGGTTATGTTGAACTAATATGGTTGTCATGTAGGATCCATTTTTTGTACACTCTCTCCGAGGTTTTCACCCGTTCATTCCTATCACATGTATTATGTCTGAACTGGAATATAGGTTAGGATTTCACATCCGCTTGCACTTATGCATTGCCTTATGACCATTCCATATTAACCTTAGGTACGAACCCATTCCATGGTATCACGGAACCTTCATGCTGCTGTTAGAAGTGGTACTATGTGAATGGTAGAGCTTTCCTATACATGGGTGTCCTAGTTAGCTCCCCTTTGCATTTGGTGCCCATGCCATGAGTCCTCTCTTAGGTCCAGGAGTCCATTATATAGTATTGCCATGACATTTCGCAAGAGCCTCATACTCCTCTTGATCTTATGCTAGCCTTTTCCCTCAGGACTCCCTCGTATCGAGTTGTGAATGCATTATCATGAGCTTTGCCTACCTTATTGAGCTTTATGTCGGCTCCCGTGACATTGTGTTTCAGCCATATAGCCCGAGCTTGTCTCATGTCTAGCCATGTAGAGCCATTTTTATATCCTTCGCAGCTTGATTCCCTTTTTACCGGGAGGGGATTTTCCCCCGAGTGTCGATATCCTACACATGTATCCTTGCATTGAGCATAGGTATGTTCCACTGCTTGGAACTAGTTTGTTTACCATTATGACACTTGTATCCTCCTATTTTGTAACTATAAATCTAGTTTATTCTTTTTTCAAGCTTTTCAAATAACTGAAAAAGTCCAAAAAAATAAAAAGAAACCAGAAAGCCGGATAAGGAAAGATGTTATCTTTGGCAGCTGTCGAGTCGTGTCGCCTTCGAATAGAGCACTGTATATCACATCCATTGGTTGGGTTATAGTTTGACTTAGGAGCTGTACTCGTTTATCTGAGTTTATATCCACCGACTGGTTAAGCTTCCAGTCCCTATGGAGCCTCTGTTGATGCCTCCTGTGTCATAGAGATGTCCCAGTTTGTATATCGAGCCTATGCTGCCTTCATTCAGTCACCATACGTCGTTATGCTCTTGTTTGAATGAAGTTGAAACCTGTGTCGGCCATTCCTCAGTTATCTTGACTTTGCATGTTGGCCATTCCCGGTACAGTTACTGGTTCGTGCACTTTATGATCGAGTCCTTCCACATTAGACAGCTTTGATGAGTACCTCATGTTGGATGATGGGGGATTCCTTAATGCCCTCCTTCCAGTGGATTTCATCCTATCGAATTCAGATCATTTATTATGGGATTGGAATCTAGAGTCCTTTTGAGTGCCTTGAGACTTACAGTCATCAGTGGCAGGTTCTCTTGCCATCGACAGTTTCTTGGGAATACATCAACGTCCCCTAATCGATGGATTCTCTCAAGTGTTCGACCTCAACACATCTATTCACACTTGTTAGTTTGCACTCTAGTACCTTGATTCCCATTATCATTATCGGCGGGTAATCTCGTGTCTGTTAACGGTATACATCAATAACCGGTAATCAGACGATGGACTACTATGTTCGACCTTGACACCTCTATTCGCATAGTAGGACATGTACTCGTAGAGATTTGTGTAGAAGACCTTCCAGACTGGTGGAATCTCTTATATGCTACCTCCTTGATCGTGCCAGTGTTCATGAGATTTCAGCTCTCGTGACTTGATTCCAGTATATGTCAGACATTTCCAGCCATTATGGAGATCTTGATCTATTGTATATCTTCAGCCATTTTGGAGATCATGGTCCTTTGTATATCTTCATCATGGAGATTCTGATCTATGTATATTGTACGTGGCGATGACCACATATGTGATATCATGTATTATGCATATTCATGGCCATTGTACTCTTATGTATCTGGGACTGCTATATGTACTTGCAGTTATATGCAGAGTTGTATTATGGTACTATGCTGATTGGGTGGCTGGTCTTCCATTTGGGATCCTTCATCACTCCACTTCTGGGATGGACTTATAATGTATTTCGGCCATCGTATGACCCCTCTGACCTCACACATTAGGGGGCATCTGTTATAGCGGATTTCACCACTCCAGGTGAATCACACTTTGTATGGCCTTCCCCTATCCTGCTGCAGACTCTTTAGACCCCATGGACCATATTTTATCCTTTGATGTTTCCTTAATCATCCCTAAAACTATATAAAAAATGATATACGTGGCTTTTTACCCGATAACCACGTACATACGTGGGTTTGACCCTTATAACCACGTACATTGGGATGTGTGCATAATCCAAATCCTTTTGGAGTTTTCCTTGACATGGATCTGACTCATTCGACTCTTGGCCTTCCATATGCCTTGAGATCGCTCGGATTCGACCCTTCATTATCCTTGGTGAAGCTATATAAGGAACCCCTTGGTACATTGAGGGCATATAGAGAGATTGAGAGCAACGAAACTATAGTCCATTGTTGCTGGAATTTATGCTTGAGTCTGCATCCCTTTGTCCGTTTGGAGCACTTTTGTGTTCTTCCCAAGCTTTCCTTTTGCTAGTGAGCTTGCTATCGTGAGATGGAGGATTGAGGTGCTGGAGGCCCAAGTGGGGGATTCAGTTTCTCCAGTTCGCAGACGTGCCGTCAGAGGTTGTATCTATCTTGTAATCTCTTATTTATATTAATAAGAACTATCTTTTCCTATCCAATGATGTGTATTTGATTGAATATTGTATCCATTGGAATATGTCAAATTCTTTTACATTATTGATTATATATGCTAGAATAGATCTAACACCACGATATATAGTATGCTTGTATTGTTTACTTGTTGTTGAGGAAGTATTATATCAATTCAAGATGAATATTGGAAAGCTCAACAGGGATTTACTTCAACCGTCTGGAATAAGGTACGAGGTCTGATCCTTTAGTGTTAGACATTTTATTTCTATTGCATATTGGGAAAGATTGATTTTTGGAGTCAAAACTATCTGTTGTGGTACCCCAAGCCATAGGAATTTCTCTCCGTAACAGATAGATGAAGATCAAGCTATGGTTTTCTAGAAATTGTAGGAGATTCGTGCAAGGAAGGCCATGGCCTTAGAATATTATCATAACTGACTTTGTCAAGAAATCGAATATTTGCAACATGGCATTTTATAGTTGATCCGGATTTATGCAGGAACACAATAGAATACAAAAATAAGCATAGAAACAAATATGCAGTGGAAATAACACCTCATTTCATTAATCAATAACTAAAAATTGTTTACATATAGAATGGAAATAAACTAGCTAGAGTGCTAGTAGCTTATCTTTGAGAAGAGATGTGGCGGTTACATTCCTCTGAACTCTATGTTACAATGAGGCTCAAAGGCGTATATATTATTGAGAAACAATGGAAACCCTACACATCCAAAAACCTAAACCTAGGAGGTGAAACGCCTTAATGTGGGCCCCGTTGGGTAACTTGGTACATCAATTTCCCAAGGTCGTAACTTTAGCATACTACCTCTGTTTGACACACATGGTACATCATTAGAAAAATATATTTAAGGAATACATCCATAAACGGAAAATATCAATTCCAAAATGAACTCGTATTTTCCCGACCATTCGATGCTGAAAAAATGTCCTTTAGGGCCTCAAAACGGCTCCAAAAGTTTGGGACCCAAAAACTGCCAAAAATAGTAAATTGTGCTACAATTAAGGAAACTGGAAAACTAAAAGAAACAATGGTAAGGGTCCAAGAGGAATAGGTGGGTGGCCCACCAATATCCTCTTGGATCATTCCTCCCCCCTTAGGAAGCAATGGTCCCCATTGCGTTGAGTTCCTCGATGAGATGAGGAAACTTTTGTTGAACTTGGTCCCTGGTGAGCCACTTTCCCTGGTGAAAGAGGTGGCCAACTTTGACAACTCGATATAGATGGATCTTCTGCTGGTGGGTTTTCTTGATCTATGTTTCCATAATCTGACCAGTTGTGGCTTGTTCCATGCAGTTGGGGTTTAGCTCTGTTGGTGTGAGTTGTTCTTCCACGCCTGATGCGTCTAGTAGAGGTGGAAAGTAGGGCCGAAGGTGGTCCACATTGAACACTGGGTGCAGAAAGAGGAATGGTGGAATACTGAGCTCGAAGGAATTGTCCCCAAGAGCCTTGGTGATGGTGTATGGCCCATATCGGAGTGGGTGAATCTTACGGTGGGGTCCAACGAAGCGCTCCTTTTGCAAATGTAGCCACATTTTGACGCCCACTTGGAAGTTGTGTTGCACTTGATGCTGATCATGTCGCTGCTTATACTTAGCACTGGATCTGTCCAATATGTCATGAACCTGTTGGAAAATGTGCTGAATGCTTTCAATGAAGCTGTTTTCCTTGGAAACTTCTGACTGGATATGAGCTGAATCAGCCTGAGTAGCTACAAATGGCATGGCTATGTTAATGGGACATAGTGGCTGGAATCCCAAGCCCACCTAAAAGGGGTTGTGGTTCATTGAGTTATGGAGGGCCCAGTTATAGCTGTGTTGTACATAGGGCAGGATCTCATCCCATGTGCGTGGATGCTTTGAGTTTTACATGTGCAAAATGTGTATGATCATCTTGTTGACGACCTCTATCTGGCCATCAGTCCGGGGATGGAAAGCTGTGGAATTTGTGAGCTTGGTGTCTAGCATTGACCATAGGCTAGGCTAGAATGTACTAAGGAACATGCTGTCCTGGTCTAAGATTATAGACTGTGGGATCCCAAAGTGTACCCACACTCGTTCAAAAAAAAGTTTAGCAGTGGCTTCTACTGTGATAATATTCTTGTAGGCCGCCATTATGGCCATCTTTGAGAATCTGTCAATGAGCACAAACACATAGTCATTGTCGTGCTTAGTAGAAGGAAGGCCTAACATGTAATCCATGGAGATGGATTCCCCAGGTCAACTAGGGGTATGCAATCGAGTATAGAGGCCTTGCTTCTTGATGGATGGTTTGGCAATGGTGCAGGTAGTGCATGATCGGATTTACTTCCCGACGTCCAGTCAAAGGTTCAGCCAATAGAAATACTTCTGCAGTACTGCCACTATTTTCTTGACACTGAAATTCCCAACAAACCGACTGTAGTGCACTTACCAAATCATCTTGGCACGCTTGCTTGAAGGAACGCAAAGGTGTCCCATGTGACATAGTAGTACATCCTGGAGGTGAAATTTTGGAACTTGGTTTCCATCCAAGAGTGTCTGGTATGTGTGGCTGAATTTTGGATCGCTCTTGTAGAGAAGCAACCAATTAGAAGTATCGTTCCCATAAGAGTTGAGCATAGTCATTATTTCCATGATCAGTGGTCGACTGAGGCAGTCTGCAACATTATTGGTGCTTCCCTTCTTATACTTGATGTTCAAATGAAACTATTGTAGATATGTGGACCACTTTTGATGGTGATCATTCTGTAACTTTCCTTGTGTCTGCATGAGCCACAGGGGTCGGTGGTTTGTGTGGATGATCGTTTCCTTCCCCAAAATGTAATGCTTCCATTGTTGGCAAGAATGTACAATGGAATAGATATCTTTGTCATAAGTGGTATATTTGTGTACTGTGTCGGATAGTGTCTCACTGTGATATTCCACTGGATGCCCTTGTTGAGTAAGGACTGCCCCAATAGCATAGTCAAAGGCATCTTTCTCGATCTCAAATGGTTGTTACAAGTTTAGTAATGTGAGCACTGGGGCACAACAGAGGCAATGTTCAATTCTGCAAAAGCTTTCTGCTAAGTTTTTGACCAAAATAATTTTTTTTTCACTCCTCCCTTAGTGGCTTGACTCAAGGGCCAAGTTATATGAGAGAATCCCAACCCGAACCTATGGTAGAAATTAGTAAGGCCCAGAAAGCTACGAAGCTCTGTTAGAGTATTTGGGGCTAGCCAATCCCAAATGACTTGGATCTTGGTTGGATCCACATGTACCCCACACTCATCAATAATGTATCCTAGATAATGAACTTGGGTCATGCCAAAAATGCTCTTGTCCAAATTGGCACACAAATTGTGTTGCCGCAATGTTTGGAGGACTTGTCGGATGTGGTGGAGGTGCTCTTCCCAAGTCTGGCTGAAGATCAAGATGTCATCCAAGTACACTACTACAAATGAGTTTGTGAATGGCTACAAGATTTCATCCATCAGTCTCATGAAGGTTGCAGGATCATTCGTCAACCCAAAAGGCATGACCAACCATTCAAAAAGGCCCTCCTTGGCTTTGAAGGCAGTCTTCCACACATCGGTCGGTTTGATCGGTACTTGGTGATACCCAGAATTTAAGTTGATCTTGCTAAAATATTTCGCCCCTTTAAGCTGGTCCAGGAGGTCATCAATCCGTGGGATCGAATACCTATTCTGGACAATGATCTTGTTTAGCACCCGATAGTCAATACAGAGTCTCCAAGTCCCATCGTTCTTCTATACCAACACGATCGGGCTCACACAGGGCTATGAACTTGGTTGGATGTGAACCTTTTGCAGTAGCTCCTAAATTTGCCTCTTGATTCCATCATTCTCCATAATGGAACATCGATATATTGGTCCATTGGGCAGCGGTGCACCTAGGGTCAGATCGATGGGGTGCTTCACTTGACAGTGGAGAGGCACCCCAGTGGGTGAGGTTAATATGTCCCGGTACTCCACCACGACCTTGTCCATTTGTTGTTGTCTTCTAGAGAGGCCCTGTCTGGAGGTTGTGGCCATGATCTTCTTCTTTCCCTTAGGGCATGTCATCAAGAAAAAAAACTTCTCGATTTTGGAAATGAGATTACTGCATTGTTTTGTAGTAACCAAAGAGAGAGAAGTAGGGGGTGGTACCTCTGGTATCCTGTACAAATTATTTCTCAACGTAATAATAACAATGCAAGGCTGGGATTCATACACAACATGTCGCTTCCATAAGTATGGTTGACCTAATAATACATCACAAACATCAAGAGGAGCAATATCACATAATACCTCATTAGTGAAGGGCTTGATGCTGTAGGGAAGGCGACACTACTGGCTGACACAGAGATCTTGTCCTTGGTGAAGCCACCCGATGGTGTACGGCTGTGGGTGTGATGTGGTAGGAAAACCCAACCACTTCATGAATTCCGCTGAAATCGGGTTCTTTTGGCTCCCACTCACAGGGGCTTCATTTGTTGACCAATATCCTATCACGTTAGTTCATATTATGGGTTTTAAAATTATCAAAAATTGAACCAATATATTGTAGGTATTGGGGGAATGCGGGGTTTAAGGTGGGGGTAGGTAAGGTGGTTTATAAGGATTGAGTTATAAAAATTGGTGGGGAGGAGGTTTTAAGTATTGGGAGGGGGTTTCAACAAAAACAGTTTGGGTCAATATCTCTGGAAATTAAGGGTATTCTTTAATATCCCATGATCGCATGTGCTATGTGATAGGTTCACTAAGTGAAGTCCCCGTGCTCCCACTGTCGACAATGAACTATAGCGGGGAACCCTTTACCCACATCTAGGAGTGGAAAAGATGCTCCTCCTCCTCTGAATCTTCTGGTTCTTTCTTTTGGATCTTTGTGGTGGCAATGGTGTCATTGGGCTCTGCATTGATAATCTTCTTCCCTTTGTCATTCCCCTTCTTGGGTTCTAATTCAGTGTTAGAGTATGCATCTGATTCAGAATCCTTTATATCGACCACCAGTGACTTCTTAGCCTGACACTCACTTGTGTTGTGAGTGGGGCTCTTATGGAACTCGCACCACTTTCCCACTTCCTTCTTCGGCTTCGCATTGTTTCTCTTTGCTTGCGGATTTGGAAATTTTTCTTGAGTTTCCATGCCTTGGATGTGTCCTTGGTTTTGCGGTTTGGGGACACCTTTCCCTTGCTTCTAATTTGCAGATCCAAAGTCTCGCTTTTTCTGTTTGAATTTTTTCTCAATTTTGGAAGCATACCGATATGCCCTACCAAGCGAGGAGATGTCGAGGAACTCCATTTCGTCCTGAATGTATCTGTGCAGACAACTGTGATACTTCAACACCAAATGTTTATCTGAATCTTTAATACCCAACTTGGTGTGTAGGGTATGGAATAGATTCGTCACCTCATGCACATCTTGATCTCTTTGTTGCCACAACATAGTCCATTGGATGTACTTGTCCTCATATCTCCCCACTGTATAATATTGTCCCTTTATGGCATTTCAGCAAGAATCCCAAGTGGGTACAACCAAGAATAGAGAGGGTTCCTCCTCGTCCTTTCTCTCACAGTAGGTTTCCCACCAGTCCTTGACATGGGCGACGACTTTGAGTAGAGAAAAAGTAATCTTTTCCTGGTCAGAAAAGTCATGAACCGAGAAATGTCCTTCTAATAGATTTAACCATCTATCTACGACATCTACATCTATTCAACCATCAAATATGGGAATGTTGAAGTTTACTTGTACCTTAAAAGGGGTTGTGCCTCCAGAGTGGCTGCTAGATACAGATGTGCCACCAGTGGGAAGTCGTTGAAGGATCTGGGTGAAGTTATCCATCATCATGTTCCTTTGTTTTTCAAGGGCCTCCTCAAGCAACATTTTCATAGGATATTCTGTACCCTCATATTTCTTTTTGTCCCCCATGCGAGGCTGATCTTGCAAAGGTTCAACCAGATCGAGCCCTAACTCTTTATACCTCACCCTTGTTGGGGACATGCAAAGAAGGATCGAGAAAGAGAATATTGCTCTGATACCACTAATCTGGATTTATGCAGGAATACAATAGAATACATAAATAACCATAGAAAAAAATATGCAGTGGAAATAACACTTCATTTCATTAATCAATAACTAAAACTTGTTTACATACAGAATGGAAATGAACTAGCTAGAGTGCCGGTAGCTTATCTATGAGAAGAGATGTGGCATCTACATGCCTTTGAAATCTATGTTATAATGAGACTCAAAGGCCAATATATTATTGAGAAACAATGGAAACCCTACACATCCAAAAACCTAACCCTAGGAGGTGAAACACCTTAATGTGGGCCCCGTTGGGTAACTTGGTACATCAATTTCCTGGGGTTGTAACTTTAGCATACTACCTCCATTTGATGCACATGATACGTTATTAGAAAAATCTATTTAAGGACTACATCCACAAATAAAAAATATCAAGTCCAAAATGAACTCATATTTTCCTGACATTCGATGCCGAAAAAATGTCGTTTAGGGCCTCAAAACGGCTCTGAATGTTTTGGACCCAAAAACAGCCAAAAATAGTAAATTGTGCTACAATTAAGGAAACTATAAAACTAAAAGAAACAATAGTGGGGGTCCAAGAGGAATAGGTGGGTGGCCACCAATATCCTCCTGGATCAATAGTTACACAATGAGAATCAACGACTCGAAAATGAATTGGTGACAATCCATATCTAGATGGAAGAAGAGGATGCCTTTTTTCAAACAAGTGTTTTGCAGTGGTTTGACCATAAATATCAACATATTTATGTTCTAGAAAGTACCATGGAAAGTATTTTCTAGGATTTGGCAGTTGAATTTGAATATAAGTCTAAATTGGTCAACGAATTGGAAGTAGAGGTGAAATCCCTCTATCGCAAATATATTGATGGATTGAAGATGAATATTTGTAAAATGGAAACACCGAATGTCTAGTTTACCTATGTTGATGAGATTTGTGAAGAAATTGCACCTCTTCAAGAAGAAAATAATCGTTTCTTTGAAGAATATAAAACTTCGAAAGAATATTATGATGTTCTATTGTTGCGGTTGACTTATAAGGATGAGGATATCATAAGGTATTGAAGGATTGCAAGCATATTATTGAACCAGAGGTTTCTAGATAGTAGACTATTGAGAAAAACATTGTTGAGAAGTGAGGTGATGAAAAGAATGCTATTGAGGTATTGACTATTGTGTAAACCATTGATCCTATCAACTCAACCATTACTTCTTCCACATTTAATGCTTTTTCTTGTATCCCAATTATTTGTGAACTAACTGATTATAGGAAATATGTTGTTGATGTTCTTGCTTCATCACATTATTTGCTGGCTACTGATGATGTTATTTCTCCTATATTTGAAAATCATACTACATGTATTGGGTCGTGACTACTACGCAAAATGGGATATATAAGAGGAGGACTTGGGAAGAATGGACAAGGTATTGTTGATCTTATTTCCCTTGAAATATAGACATGTAGAGTTGGTCTTGGATATGATGGTGCTACAATTACTTTTATTGACACTAAGAATGTGTTGTTTGTTTCTACTGGTCTCCAAACTGATTCACTGGAACCAATTGTGGAAAGTATTAAGAATATTGATGATATGGTTGTAATAGATGAACAAAAAATTGAACATGTTGTTGAAGATTCCATTGTTGTTGATATGGAAAATTGTTTTGATCCTATCGGTGAACCACAACCTAAGCCTGCATCGTCAGTTCTGTTGTAAGAAAAAATTTGTGCCATATAGACATCCTCATAAGAAGAATCAGATGAATTTTCCCAGGAACCTAAATTCTTGAAAACATGCAAACTTTTCTTTTAGAACCTTGTAGAAAAGATATGAAAGACATAATCGAGGACCGGTATCGAATGTTCAGATAGATTATGGTTGGATTGATTATTGGTTGTGGAATCATTTGAATAGATGCTTGAAGATGTCATATATATGTATATATTCTACTGTACCATCATGTCATGATCCTCTCACATTATTTTGATTCCTTTGAATGTAGTCGACTGAGACTCAACTAGAAGAGAACGATCGATCGATAATTGACCAATGATGGTTGTCGATAGATGAATCGACTAGTGATGACTAACTAGAATGGTCACCTGATGGATTGACATGAGATGCTTGTCATGCCAACTGAACAGGTCATGGTTGACCACATTTGGACTAGTCATTCCCACTAACTGTAGTGATTGACTTCTTTGATTTCCAACTTATTTGGCAATGGTCGATTATGCTTCGGCCATTGGTGATCGTCAATTGAGAGCTTGAATTAAATTTGCTTGTTGACCAAGTTTTAAATATTATTATTATTACTTGATATATTTTATATTTATTCCTAGTTTTCTTTAAGAGGGAGAGAATTGGAGATTTGACTGAATATTTGAGGGCCTTGCTATGAGGTAAACCCAACAGTTGTTGAATTGACTTGGCCAACTAAACTTCATTTGAACACGTTTCTTATGATTTGTTGTGAGAGATATATTTGAGTACTTCCTTGCATTCCACTACCTATTTTATGGATGGACAAATACTTCCTATACTTGATGCACTCACTAGTACAAAATTAGGAATTAGCTACTACGTGACTAAAAATTCTAATCACCACAAGTTTTTCAAGTGATTTACTACTAAATATGAGAAATTCTGATTGACCCAACTATAAACAACTAAAATTAACAACTAATTTAGTCACCAGTTAACAAATATGACTAGATAATAAGTGTCAGAGTTAAAAATGACTAAGATAAATGACTAATTTAGTCACGACATAAAAATGACTAGCTAGAAGAATACGAATTAGTCATTTATATTAGTCACTTTTAATTGTGTCATGGATAATTGCAATTTTGACAATGAAGTGTAAATTTTGTAAATTGTCTACCTTCTATTAGTAATATTGGCGCCATGCACATCGATATTCAGACATCCAACAAACCAATTGCACAATTTTTCTCTTAACCATCTTTATCCCTACTGCACCATTGAAGAAAACCCAGTTAAGCCCATGCCAAAGGAAAATTAAGTTCCTTATACATCAATTACAAATTAGGTACTATAACTAGTACCATATCGATACCTAGAATCCCTATCATAGCTAATTGTTGGTCATATGTGTCCTCCACGACCCTTTTCCACTAATCACATATTTTGGGTCGATGATAGTTCTTATGCCAAAGGTAATTATGAAAAATTGATGACAATGCCAATAGTCATTATGATGAGTCATGACGATAATGAAGATGGTCATGATGATGCTATGAATGATGATTATGATGATAATGACAGTAATGATGACAACAACAACTATGGTTATGATGGAAATGATTCCATTGTTGATCATGTGATTATATGATGAGAGTGACTGATCACAATTGCAAGAGATGATTTTCCTCTTGTAGTGAGCATTCTAGATCTCAATTGTAGATTATAAGTTTTTCCAGGGAAGAGTCACTTATTTTTTGTCTATTGGATCCAAGATGGATCTAGGATTTTTCTACCTAATTTGTAGAGAGGATTTGAATAATTTTCATGTGTGTTTTGTTCTAGATCCAAAGGGTTTATCTGAAGGATTATTGTAGTGTTGTTGTAATCAAATCCAACAACAACAAGAAGAGAAACATTTGTTGGTTTTCCCCATTTGGGGTTTCCAGGGTAAATCCTTGTGTCTATTTTATGTGGTTGCATTTTGTTGTTCTTTTGTGCATTTATGGTTTCTTATGAAGTTGTATTCTCAGTCATTAATGTTCAGTAGTTAACTGAAGAACACATTAATATCTGTTGCTAATCAAGAACTACATAAGGGTATAAAAGTTAAGATTGAACATAATTTGAACTCAGGTTTTTATATGAAGAGTTTAACAAACTTTTGTTGGTTTGATACATGATGGATCTATCAATTATGCCGAAGAGGCGCATTCTACAACCTAGTAGGGGGATATGTGTAACTTCTTCCATGTTCATCCCATAGTTGACATGCATCCTTTAAAAAAAATATATTATAAAATAATAACACGTTGGATCAAATTAGAGTTAAAAAATTTACAACTGCATATATATAATAAAAACACTAATTAGGTAAATTGGAGATGTGTAACTCCTTCCATGCTCATCCTAGACTTGACACACATCCTTTTAAAAAAAATATAAAATATTATAAAATAAGAACATGTTGGCTCATCGTGCCAAAGATGCAGATTCTATATCCCAATAGGGGGATATTTGTAACTCCTTCCGTGCTCATCATAGAGTTGACACGTGTCATTTTAAAAAATAATAAAATATTATAAAATAATAACATGTCGACTCAATTTAGAGTTAAAACATTTACAACAACATAAATAAAAAAACACTAATTCGATAAATTGAAGATGTGTAACTACTTCCATGCTCATCCTAGACTTGATAGGTGTCATTTTAAAAAAATTATAAAAAATTATAAAATAAGAACATGTTCCCTCAAATTAGAATTAAAACATTTACAACAATATATATATATATATATATATATATATATATAAACAAAAATTAAGCACATTAAAATGTTTTCACAACATTTATACTTTAAAAACAAGTTTGCATCTCAAAAGATTTGATCATTCTAGACGCTTGCTAAATCGCTTTTAAAATGGATTTATGCTAATTATAATACATATCATAAATATTTAATTAGAAAACAAATTTATAAACTTGTTATATACATATAATAAATTAATAATTAATGAAAATTTTTATATATATAATGAATGAAACAAGGTATATTTATGTTATTAAATTTCATTTCACTTTCTCAATGTCTATATTTAACCTATTATTCTTTTCCTTTTGTTTTCAATATTTGAAAACTAAATAGCGCACTTGTATCTATTATCTTTCTTACATTGATGCTTGACGCTTTGGACCTTTCATTCATATGACCCTCCTCTGTCCCTCTAGAAATCCATTCCACCATGCCTCCATTCTGGAAGCCGATATTCACACTTACAACTCATTTTGATTAAGTAGATTCATGCTCAGAATAAAAGTTTTCAGGGGAAACATGTCGAAAAATAACAAGGGAGGGCTTGTTAGAGCTTTGTTCAAGCACCACAATCACCTCGTAACCAAAGTGAAGAAGAAGTTCTATGGCATAACCAAGCACATCTTGGAATCAGTGAGAGATGTCAAGGATGTTGAAGTCGTCATCGAGGAAGTAGAGGAGGTCGGCTGCCTATTCTACACTCAAAATCCAACGCCCGACCTCCTTATCTATCTGTGAGTATTGTCACATACACTTAATATATACCCCAAGGGTCTATTTGAGACCAATTATGTAATATCAATCAATCTATGAGTACTGTTGTATAGACATTTAATATATACCTCAAGGGTTTATTTGTTTCCTATTATGTAAATATTAATCAATCTTTGAGTACTGTTGCATACACATTTAATATGCTGTAAGTGTTTATTTGTTACAAATTCTGTGATATTTGTCCATCTACGATTGCTGTTGTGTACACATTTAATACACCCCAAAGGTTGATTTGTGACCAATGCTGTAATATTACATACACATTCATTGAGTCATGACTTGAATGGGAATGTAAGAAAATAGGGTAGTTGTTGAAATTTGAGGTGAAATGCATGTCGAGGGAATTAGTATTTGATCTTACTTCAAATACACAGACACACACACACAAAATTTTGATGGTAAACTTCCTTATAGTTTGTGACATTCCTTACAGAATTCACAGTATGCCATATGCCTTCATCGCTACATCCATAGCTAGAAGCACAACGCCATATCAGTTAAAGGAAAAGTAGATATAAAAGTAACAAATGTATGGTGAGATGCATTCAAGACGACTGCTATATTTCTAATATCTAAGAGGCAATAAGACTGCTATAAATTGTATTATGACTAAGATGACAATAAGGTTAATTGTACTAGGCTTGTGCTGGATTTCACTTTTAGGACTTCTTTTTTTTCCATGAAAAAAAATGTTTTATTGTTATTTCAAGAATGAAATCAAAATATACATCATCAAGCTTCACAACTCCTTCCAAAATCTGAGAATATCATTAAACCTACCCTGCCCACTACTTATTACAGTCTTTCATTTATCAAACTAATTTTTTTTAAAATTGTCCCCATAATTATCATTCACATCACTTATCCATGTATAATATTCAAGATTCCCAGCTGGTTTTAAGATGGATCTATGTTGGTTTTAAATTTTAATTTTATGAGATGACATGTTTTTCCTTTGTGATGTGGTTTATAGTATCCATGTCAACATTATCCACATTACGTTACAACATCTCCCCATACTGGGTTGTAGAGCACCTTGATACTCTTGATGCAGTTGCAGATATTTGATTTTTTTAGTAACTTCACAAAACCTTATTCCATTAACAAGATTTTACAATCTCAACAAGTGACAAATGGTTCCAACAGGAGAAATACATTTCAGTTAATAGACTCCATAATTGATATGAATACCGTCACATGCTTGAATCCCTTTTATTAATGTACAAATTCTTACAACTGAATAACCCAGGAAAATACCCAATGTTAACAACAATACATAGACAACTCAAACACAGTCATTCAACTTTCTTCTCAATCTTTTCGTGAATCTATTTTCGGAGTTATAAATGCTCCCATTCTATCAAGCTATCAGAGCTCTCAAGCTAAGGGTTTAGCTTCATAAGAATAATAAGTGTAATAATCTAATTGCTTCCCACACCTGATTGCTCCTACAATTTGAGCAAATTTTCATCTAACATATTAACCCTTTTCCACTCAAATAAAGTACCAAGGAAAACTCCTACGGAAATATGATTAGTGTGAAACATGAGAATCCATCCATGGTGAATAATAGTACTAATAACCAAACTTGCTACTTTAATGATCCAATAATAAATAAAATAACTCATACAACATGTTAATGGAACCACAGAGTTTCGAAATATGACTGTATACTCAGTAGATGGATACCAAATAAAGGAATCTAAGCTTGGTACAACAGTTTGAGAAATGGCTCATTAGAATTTTATATATGAATTTGGGTGACAATTTGTTGAGTAAATTTGTTTGTATGAAATCAAATATCTTGCCAACAGGGGGCTCACTACTAATTATGCCAAGGTTTTAATGCAATGGCTGAGAAATGGCTCATTATAATTTTGTATATGAATTTGGGTGACAATTTGTTGAGTAAATTTGTTTGTATGAAATAAAATCTCTTTCCAACAGAGTGTTCGCTACTAATTATGCCAAGGTTGTAATGCAATGGCTTTACCACAACATACACTTCAATAATTCATTAGGAACAATCATCAAAATGAAAAACTTAGACATTTACCATATGTATATCTTGCATAGGGATTATGGGCATACAGAGTACATACATCCATATAGAGTACATAAATGCAATAATGATTGTATCATTTAAGATGGACTAGTGACTGTTATCAATGCCAGATAATCAATTCGGGTTTTCCTATCATGACAATTAGATGAGAGATCATTTTCTTGTAATTAGGATCAACTTTAGCTTTTAGATTTTACCTTTGTTACATGTATATAATGAATAGGATTAATGAAAAAGATAAAAAATACAGGGATGCTCTCTTCATTAATCAAAATAGAGTACTATTTCCTTCAATCAAATGACTAAATTTTTTTACCCTCAATAATACTCAGGTTTGATTGATGGTTATAGATTACTAAGGGCGAAAAGAGGTCTCTGAGCCTAATCTACAGTAAGTATATAGAAAAATAGAGTGATCTCCAAGATTTTACGACGCATTCAAAAATAACATGGACCTGTAGCTTAAGGACTTAAAGTTGATGATCACTTTTCTAAATTGTAAAGCTGAGTGTAGGGTTCCCAAAAGGTTCAGGTCAAAATACAATATTTTGACCACTATTTCATATATCAATTTTGATATTGAAGCTTGGATGACAGTCCTATTAGATTACATATCTCGACCACTAAATAAAACCTTAATATGAGCGAAAAAAACTATATTTAAAACATTTCCTTGATCATGATCCAATAAAGCCTAAAGGGTACTATCCCTGATCAAAATGCTAGAAGGAGTAAAATTGAAATCATTGATGTTTTGGAATCTTTCTTCAACATAAGCCAAAATTTACCAATAAGTTAAACCCTCAAATAAAAACTAGGCCAATCTTTGAGCCTATGTTATAAGTAGGGATGGATAGCCTTAGTGATGCGAACATATATGCTTTGTAATGTGCACAAATAAGAGGACAGTCTGAAATTGTTGAACCTTATTTATCCTTTACAAGTGTAATTAATCATAAAACAAGTTACAAACCTCCCTGGTTAATCATACTCTTCATACAAAATACGAGTTGTTTGTAATAATTTAACATTTTGTTTGATTTGCTACCAAAATCTGATTTGTTTCTTTGCTTGGATGGCTTTTCCCTTAAGAAAAAGTTGTCATTTTAGACCCAGGATTAAGAAAACTTGTTAATTATGGTTGTTTAAATACCTAAACATGCCTAGATTTTTCCTACTTGTCCCCATAATTTCTTAGAATCGATCCATCCTTGGATATAAACCTCGTTGTTGCAAATGTACCCAGAGCTAGTCTCATAGATCCTATATCTCATGCTTTATAACATGGTATTAAAGCGAGTATGGATTTTTCTTCCTCTATCCAAAGCTCTTTAAGTTTTTTAAGATTTGAAACTATAGTTCTCAACATCCTATTTCTTATACATCAGCTGAGTTTTAGGGGTTTTTACCCTTATCTTCACTAGCACACCCCAAGTGGTAGTTTTTTCTTAGGGTTTTCGAAAATATAAGGAAGTTGTGATTTTGACCCGTGCTTGTGAGTCAAGAACTTATTGTAGATAGTTCTAACTATACTCAGGGACAAGTCTGTTCCAAGTGGATATTATAAGAGTGATCTTGAATATTTTCTATCAAGATAATCTGTAATAGTTAAATGATGAGCAAAATAAAACAACCAAGGGTCTTTGGATGTTGGTTAAAGCCTCTGTTACCATAAATGAGATGTGATTTATTTTTCCCATGATAAAACGAACTAGAAATGGAATTGGAAAACACTGTTTTCTATGGCCATTCCCATTTCTTTGGTCCTGAAACTGTTTCTTGAGAAATCGACCATTTCTTAGGGTAAATGTGACCCCGTTTTATTATGGTTCTACTCTGTTTCTCATGAAAAATTAGAAAAATGAAAATGAAAATAAAAATTCTACGAAACCTAAACTATTCAATCTTCATGGTGCACACAACGTGACCATACAACCCCTTACAGTTGTTTTTTGGTTACAGTCATCTTCATTTTTGTTTAAACAAGCTACACTCCCTGAATAAGCTTCCATAAGACTGTCATAGGGCCTAGGATTGAGGATACAGCTCCTGGACATGTTGTCAAGGCTTAAGTTGAAGATCAATGCCTTTATGAAGGAAAATTGGGGATTGGAAGACATTGTAACTGCTAAATGAAAATTTTGATTCTACAACTATTGGTTACTCATCTGAGGACATTAATGGACAAGAATCGCCCATTTTCAAGGAGCAAAACCACCTAGCAGTTTGGTATTTTTCCTCAGCCTCTTGTCTTCTCCTCTTTTCTAACAATTTCTTTGAAATAATGGCTCAGATTCTTCTCAATATCAACTGAATTCTTCTCAATGGAATACCCCTTTCCAATTGGTAATTCAGCAGTTATTCACTATGACTAGTGTTTTTCATTTTCTTCAAACTAATTATGTCCCTGCTTGTGCTTAGGGAGGGTTTAGGACTAATGCAATTATTCACATTTGATTTTTCTTCTATTACATTCTTAGTTATCAAGTTTGAGTTCAAATTCAAATTTGAATTTGATAGGGTACGGAGTGGAAAAAATTCAAAGACTAAAAAATCAGTTCAGCAAAAAAGTTGGATTGAAAAAATTTGAACTAATTTTTTTTATTCTATATATTTAGAATGATGACGTTCACTGAATTTTTCTTTTGAGTGAGTAGATGACAACAAAACCAAGCCATTGTGGACGTGTAGTGTACAATACACATACCCATAAATTCATGTTGATCTGGTTTGTATAGAGAAGCTTCACCCATCGAGCCAACCACCATCAAATTGGTGCAATGGAAGCCCATAACTGATACTCCCAAGGGAAGCTCAACCAAAAAACCTAGATGGACAGGTGCTTCAACTGGATCTATTTGATCTGTGGGTAGAAATATGACCTTTCAGTTATTGATGTTTTGGATTTATTGGTTGCTATTTCTTATAGACAGTAGGGTGCATGCAAACAGTGGTTAGCTTCAATAAAGAAATCCGACCCAACTAAGCAGTAAGCACACTATAGTTATTTATGTGTCTCCACCCTACATTTCCCTTTACTCCTAGTGAAATAAGGGTTCAATATCTGTAACTAATTATGGTATTGGAAGGTATGTCATGGGTCAGATGGATAAGATAAGCTAATTTTATTAATGTCCAACTACTGACCACTAAAGTAGGTCAATGGCACTGTTCACTGCAATGATGTCATTACAAAGCAGGAGTACCAAACCATCTCCTATAAGAGGCAGAAGATAGGAAAGAAAATTAAAGTAGAATGGAGTGTGATGTCTATGCCAGGTCATGAAAAACATAAAAAACTCTCCACCCAAATCACGAGAAACCACATGGAGGTGGATATGTACAAGAGTAAAGGATCGAGGAGCAAGAAGATATAGATGGAGTGAGGTAGGTCTATCATGGAATAGACCCTTCTCTCCTAACATTCGAGGCCAAATGAGATAAACTCAAAATAGTATGCTATCCATAGGAAGTGCTCGTGGAAGTCTTGGGCCTCCTAGTGTGTTGTTGTCGAGAGGAGGTAACCTACCATTGGGACCTAGGGGGTCTCGTCTGCCTCAAGGAGAAAGATCTAGTCCTGCCATGCTGTTGAGATCCTAGGGGATAGGGGATGGTCTCACGGGTTCACACTTATTTGGAGTTTACAACTATAAATTCTCCTTCCCATCCTTCTTTAGATTACAACATTTTAAATGTTCAAATTACACTATCTACAATATATATTCTTACTTCCAACTTCCTATATTTGGTAATATTTTTGTATAGACACTGTTAGATATGACTAATTTTATATATATACATTTCTTTTATGAGAAACCTCTAAACTGTGTTTCTTGACCTATTTTTGTTTCCAATTTTTGTTAACTTATATTAAATCTATTTTGTGATGAAACTCCACAATCAAGGGAAGTCTAGCTAAATTCATACAAGGGCATTTGGTCTTCTGGGTAGTAATGTTGAAATCTGGAACATAGCATTGAAGCTGACATTGAAAGCACCACTTATAGAAGTACGTCCTTTCCAAAGTATAGTAGTATAACAAATGGGAATTACAATATCTTTAAAAAACGTTGGACTGCTTAGACATGACAAGCATGGATTCCTACTCCAAAGGATGGAGAAGGGTTGCGTTCAAATTGGTTATGCATAGATTCCCTATATTGTTTTGAGAAGAAAATATAATAGTTTTGTTTCAACGCCGTGACTGGAACTAATGGGAGCACACCTTTAATAATATATATGTTACATTGCATCCATGTATTTAGCACTTCAAAGCATTATCACTAGATGCTGCTTATTCCTTAGTGTAGGGATAATGTTGATTCTACTTGTTTTTCTTTTTGGTCTACTAAGTTCTAACCTAAGTTACAAGATTCATTGAATCTTAACGTACAGGTTCTAAATTCGCTGAACCTGAACCAAAAAATAAAATTTATCCAAGTTCGGTTCAAGAGATTCAACTCCATTATTTCGGTGTGTGTACATTCCTCTGCATGTTTGGTCTTCATCTTGCTCACTTGTATTCTACTGATTTTAATCTGGCGATTGGACCATCAAACTGATTATTCGAGCACAGAGTATGGGATAAATCTGAGTACGGTAGACCCTCACGTCTGTTAGTCACTATCTGCGTGGCCGACCATTTCCATCCAAACTGCAATGGTGGCCATGTGGCATAACAATTGTATTCATTTTCATTTGCAACATCATTTTCCTTTGTGATGGTAGGTTAGGTTTATTTTAGGAATTAGGGCCTATTATTTATATAATATAGAATATCAATTTTACAAAGTATGATTAGGATATCATTTATAAGGTATATAGGGTATAGTGCATGCTTATCATATCTTAATACTTTATACATATATTATGTATTATATTTAACTTTTTAAGTCATCTCTCTATATTTATGTATGTATATTTTAGGGATATTGTATATGGTAGGTAAACATATTATAAAATAAAAATTATATTTTGAAATATGTATATAGATGAATTTACTGATGAATCTCATTCACATCTAGTTTAGAATTTTATCCTTACTAAACTCGAATTTAAACATGAACCATGTGACTTTCCTTTTAACTAATGAAAATTATTTCTCTTGCTAAACCCTTTTTGAATGATAAGTTGACTGTTTGTGATATACTTTTGCAAGACACTTATAAGATTACATCTAGTGTGTTTGATTCTATGTTTATGTCAATTTATTACATTGATTTGTTGACAACAATTACTAATTTTCTTTTCTACCTACAATTTTATCTTTTGCTCATTTGTCTTTGACTAAATGTCTACTTCCTTTGAGCTGTAAAAGGGTGCGTAGTTTTCAGGTCAGGAGTTTTTAGCATTTTCAGTGTTTATCATAGCAATTCCAAATTTGGTACTAATATTTCAAGTACATGTGTAAATAATCTAGAGGGATGCATGGTCAAAGCGTTCTCCATGACCATTTCCAATTCAAAAGTCATTAAAATTTCGAAGACCAATTGAAGCTGGTGAAGTTGATATAAGATTATTGAAGATGGACAAGAAAGTGACATCTGGATCTTGTGGAGACCTGTAAGTTTTGATCTATTTTAACGAAGCTTCCATATCAAATTTTATCTGATTGATTTCGCACTGATTAATTTGTAAATTGGATATTTGTAATTTGCAGATATTGTGGGAGATACCTACATTAGGATGTCGCAATTAAAATTCTCAACCCTGAATGTTTGAGTAAAGATCTAGAGCATGAATTTTCTCAAGAAGTTATGATCTTATGGTAGGCATTATCAAAAGAATAAAGTTTGTTGGATTTTTTTTTATCATTGAATATATGTACTGGAAATTGGAATGGCATTTATTAGTTCTATTTTTTAAATTCAATTCTAAGTTCTAATTGAATTTGTGTTCTAAAACAAATACTATTTTTTTGTAATACCATGTTTATCCTCATGTTTACTTCTGATAAATGTTTTAACATTATTCTTACAATTTGTTAATAGAGACTCCTTTATAAGGGTAGGTCTATAGGCTGCTAAAGATGTAAGAAGAGTTGATCCGTAAAATTCAGCAGTCATGCTATAATTGCATTTGAAAATAATGCTGTAGACAGCAGTATTTGGAGGCCTAGATTCTTCCATTAATAATTAAGCTAAACCTCTCCAAGGTGGGATGGCTTCTCCAAAATCATGAACAAGTGCACCAACAACCTAAATGATGAAGTGCTCCTCTAAATTTGAGAAGAAATGGGGTCAAGAAGGTGATTGCTCCATCAAAATAGCAATTGCATACCCTTGATCTAGGGTTAGAAGCTCTAACTAGTAACGTCTTGCCAAAACGAGCCTAGACATGAGTACAAAGTTACAAACCCTCCTCCATGTGGATCACTGGCCCTTGATGAATCTGGAATACTGTTTTGCTGCAAGATAATTTAGGTGAATAATGGGGAGTGAAACCTCCTTTACTGCCAAGCTGGCACAGGTATACAGGCTGCCAAAGATGTAAGAAGACTTGAGCAGCAAAATTCAGCAGTCATGTTGTAAATGCGTTTGAAAATAATGTTGTAGACAGGGGTATTTGCAGGCCTAGAATATTCCATTAATCGTGGCACACAAGGCACTGAGCTTTAACTGATGAATATCTGGAGTTTACACAAGTGACCTTGGCATTTGAGTTTTGAGAAGCTCTAGGTGCATATTAGACCAAAGTTTAGAGGGTATGTGCTATGCTAGTGTTCATATTCAGTGTTGGCAATGCACTGTCTAGATTCAATGTACAGTTAAGCACATTGGTATATATACAAAGATTTGATGGATTACCCCACGCCATCTCGTTGGGGCTGTAGAATGCGCCTTGCAACTCTCAGTGCATTTAGCTTTAGTCCACTTTAGCTGAAATTTGAGGGAATTTAGATATGCATGTATTTCAAATTTTATGAACAAACCTTCTCTTGCAGTTGTTAAGCTATGGAATACTCAATGATGGATAGTTTGACTATTAAATTCCAAGGGATTGAATATTTTTACAACCCTTTGAAGTTTACTATATTGCAGGTAAATTTTTACAAAATTCTGCGGGACGTGTTTACAAACTTGAAGATAGACAAGGTAATGAACTTCTGTTGTAAATACTATTTCTGGACCTACCTTATGCATGATTTTCTTTTTATTATACATTAGAAGCACAAGAGATTTGATAAAACTCATTCTGGCTATAAAAACTGTTGTGTTAACAAGATGAAACATAACAGACCAAATAAAGTTAAATGCCCCTAGGTTATAGTTTCTCAGACCAAAGGCTGGCCCAACAAGTCAAAAGACATTACAGCAAACAAAAATAAAGAATTAAAAAGCAATTTCATTTGCCTGGAAAAAGAAAAAGATAACAACTTTAAAATAAAATCAACGGATAAATATGTGACTGTCAAACATTTGCATAAATATCAATGAACTAGTATAATACCTACCAATAAGCAACGTATTTATACAACATTTATATACCTGAGATTAAATAAGGTTCGAGGTTCCCATATGATTATTGGCTTACTAAGCATTTTCCTAAATCTGATATCCTAACACCAACAGTACCAAAAAAAAAGAAGGTGACAACATTACCAAAAAAAAATTACTATAACAGACTATTGGAATATAAGGAATGAATGTTACCTAATAAAATTGCTTTAAAGAGACAACCAAATCAATCACAGGACTAAATGTAGGGAAATATCCTTTCAAATATGGTTATTGACATTTTTAACAAACCTAAAAATTATTTAAAATTTACACAGTTTTTTCACCCAAATTTACTTTCCAAAGTTTCCATTTCCACTATTTGCCAAAATATGGTAATCTGACAATGAGAGCCCCATAAATAAACTCTTCCTAAGTCAGATGAATGCATGTTGAGAATATTTTTATGCCACTTTGTGAATAAAACCAGATCAGTTTAAAGAACAATAGCCTGCCATCAATCCAATAGCCAGCAACATCCACAGGGTTTCATATTGGATGCAAGAAAACTTCAATTGTAAATTAAGCAAATATACTCATGACAGAAAATCAGTTTGTCATATTGCTTGTTGTACTTAGCAGCGTAATACAACCTTAGAGATTTCCGTCAAAACTCTTCATTGCTAATAAATTTTAACAGGAAGATTGGTGTAGATCCCAGTAATGAAATGTAGCGTCAAACTTATGCAACCACATATAAATTTGGAAGAAATTTCCGAAGAATACCGCTAGCATATACAAGCAACAATTCAGTTGTTCATCAGAAGAAACTCAATATAATGAGACAGACAGAAAGAAGGATACAGATTAAATAACCCCACAAACTGTTCCTAAATCAGATGAAAGCATGTTAATAATATTTCTTACACCACAATCTCCTGCTATCAATCAAACATCCAGCCACTGTCACAGAGTCTAGGACTGAAAGCAAGAAAAGCTTCATTGCAGATTAGGTATATATACTCATGACAGGAAATCAATTTGCAGAATAGCTTAGTGTACTTAGCAGTGTGATACAAGCAGAATACCTACACATTGTTCTCTCTTGACACGGATCTGCCTTTCATTGATAGTAATTTTTTTGCAGACAGATTAGTTTAGATCCTAGTAATGAAATAAAGAATTAAATCTTATGCAACCACACATAAATTTGGAAGAAATTCCAATGCATACCCCTAGTAAACATGAGCAACAGTTCAATTGTTCATCAGCAAAAATTCAATACAATTGAGGCAATTAAAGAAACTGATGTAAATTAGTAACCCCTTCCAGAACCACCAGCAAGATCGTCATCCCTCAAGTTGACTGTAGGCCTGTCCCCACCAACAAAACCATCAGATCCGCCAGCGCTACCACTGATGCCACCTCGACTTGCAAACCCACCGCTACCACCATAGCCACCACCACTTCTGCCACTGTCCCCATAGCCACCACCACCATAACCACCCCCACCTCCGTAACTCCCACCACCATAACCTCCACCACCAAAACCTCCACGTATTTCCGCGGCATAGTTAACACGAACACTGCGACCTTGAATTTCCTGTCACAACGATACAACTTCATTTATTTAAATCCAGATAAAAATGCAATTCTCGGTACTGCTTCAGAAATTAACAAATGCATATACAGATGATTATAGGATAACTAACAAATACAGATGCTAATAATTAATAAATGGAAGAGAAGCTGAAAAAGAGGAAGCTCTAGAGGCGTCTACCAAAGAGGTTTCTGTTTCAAGCCAATAGGATATATGAGCAAAGCAGATATGGTAAAGAAAACAAGATATAAAATCTCTGAGCCTGTCATGTCCACTCAGCAAAACATGTAGCACCAAAATTCATGGCTGAAAATTCAATCGCCCAAAAGAGAAGGGATAATACCCTCCTGTAATGTTGACTAAACAATTTTCTCCTTCTATTATCGGTTTAACCTAGAATTTGACTATCTAACACAGCGAGCCAAGCCCCACGGAAGGTCCTGATTACTAAATCAAAGGCGTTTTCTATGACTTGCAAATGTAATTGGGGCATCTTAGATTTGCTTGCATTATGTACTTAAACTTTTTGGTCTGTAGAGTGCAAATCAAGTTTCAATGAAGACATCAGAAATATATGGAAACAAGCGAATTTCTGAAAACTACTTCAGATGCAATGTCTGAAAGATTTTTTTTGGCCTATTTGAAGCAAAAGAACATTTTTGCAAGGGGAAGGCAATTTTAAAACATACAAAAATATGTTTGAAATATGAATGCCTCAACTTGGAATGGGATTTTCTTTTGCTGATATTTAATTCTGCTTTAAATAGCTTACCAATTTACAGACTTACAGTCCATCAGCTTCTCAGTCCCCAGACAAGCAAGGAAGTTGCTTATTGTAATACTCTGTGTCAATTACGAAATATAAGTCACCGATGCACCTCATATGAAGTTTTCCATGTGTCTGTTTTGCTCATTTTTTCTTGCTAAGTTTTTTTTGAGGATAGATAGCATAGGATATTGTCAATATTCCTACACATATACTATATGTTATTTTGCAAATGAACGTTTCAGCAGGACATCTTATCAACCTTTTTAGACTCACTATGGTGCATCATGGCCACTATCCCTGTTTTGCAACATATAGGATCTGAGTGGTTTATTATATCAACTGATTCCCCCATTCAATTTTGATCAGTGTTCTCTTGTTTTGAAAAGAAAAAATGTAAAATTATGTGGTTCTTGATGGTGAAAACTAGCATTTGATCAAGTTCTAACTTTTATGTAGACATATACAAAGGAATTGGTAATTGTTTCTAAGGAAGAATTCAGAGAAAAAAATTAAGGTCTTACGTACACTATTGAAAAGCTAACTATATATACAGTTTTTTTCCTAGCAATGCTATCAACACTGTCATTACTAGAATAAGAAGGAAGTGGGAAAATAGATGTAGCCAAAGATGAGGAATTGCTTGCTAAACCTGATGATGAGATGAGTATTTGTGCTATAGTTGCAGACTTGCTTTAAAAAAATAATGCACATATGTAAGATTCTCAATCACATTATTATGCATTGGATCAATTTGCAAGTCAATTCAATTGGATGCTATTAGATTTAGCCTTTTGGATATGTGTTGTTTGTAGAATATATTCAATGTTTCCAACATCTCTTCTTTTGATGTAGAATGTTCAAGCAAGCCAAGATGAAGGAGAAAGAGGCAATTAAGGAGAGAAAAAAATGAACGGAAGAGTGAGATGGAACAAAAACGGTTGGAGTGGGAACTGAAAAGGGAGAAGGTTTAACGGGTGAGTTGGAATATTATGGAAGAATGCAAGTTTTAAAAGCCAGGGTTTGGAGTTTTTACTAACATTTTTTATTACCTTTGTAGGAAAAGGAACAAGCTCGTGGTCAGAAGGAAGCCATCATTCAAGTAAGACTCCAAGGCCACATCACTTTCTTTGATTGCTCATTAAAACATCTCTGTGGGTACTGAATGATCTTTGTGGTCTCAAGCTACTCTGCTTTAGAACGTCTATCTTTTTAGTTGTCATTAAATAGTACTAATACGATTACCTTATGCATGGTGGGTAACATGAACCATTTAAAGCATATTGCCTTTATTGCATGCATTATTTGTTCATCATTTTTGTACTGTAATGTTGGAACTAACATTATGTAACTTTTTCTGTGCATTTAGTTGATGGACAATTTCTCATCCTTCATCCCTTGAATATGAAATGTCTTCTTCACCATTATGGGAGCCATAACTTGCTACCATTTAGGTGGTGATCTTTATCCGTTTCTTCTTGATAAATTCTTTTCTTTAGATATTTTATGCACCTCAGGATTCTGTTATAGTCAATTGTTAGATTTCTCTAGGACAATTTCATTTTTCAATTTAATCTTTATAGGTGAAATAAATCACAATAAAAATGGTGTATTTGTTGTTGCACTCACACATTCATCAATGCCTTCATTGTCAATGCACTACTTGTTGGATATTGTTGATCTCCTTGTGTTTGTTGTGTCATTGAGTGTCATTTTTTTGTTTTATTTTCATAAATAACTTAATGGTTTGCTAGTTTGCTAGCTTGATTGAATTGTTAATGTCGCAACTAAATTTTTGCTAACTCCTTTTCCAAATCTTTCATCTTTTTTGGCACACAAGTGAAATATTTTGTAAGTAAACCTTGATAATTGATTCCCCTTGTAGAATGGTGACATAAACATAAGGATATCTCTGATTGCAAAGGGCTTGTAATGAGGTCCTAGTGTCTTAATGATGTCACATTGTGGTATAGTTTTTGGTAACGATTCCTAAATGGCATCACAAAGTGGTCTGCACATCCTAATGATATGGAAGTCATTTGCTTGATGGAATAATTAATTTCACAACTGACCTTTGCTAGCTCCCTTTCCTAATAGTTTACCTTCTTTGGTTCACAATTGAAATCTTTTGTAAGAAAAACCTTGATAATTGATCTTCTTGTAGAATGGTGACATCGGTAAAAAGACATCTTATTATAAAGGGCCTGTAAATATAACTGGTACAAAATTCTTGATGATGATACAGGTTGGTGTAAACAAGCTAAAGAGATTGTCATACCATATCGAAACGCACATCCTAAATACTTGTAGTGTTTTAATAATGCCACATTGTGTTATAGTTGTTCATATTGATGCCCTAATGACATCACAAAGTGGTGTGGACATCTTAATGATATCATAGTCATTTGCTGCAATGGCTTTAGAAAATGGTATGGGGCCTATGCATCCTAATGATGTATCATGTTGGTATTAACATCCTAGTGGCACCCGATAATGGTATATTTGTTCTAATGGCATTCCATATTGGTATAGGAATCCTAACCAATGTTTTAAAATCTGAACCGGGAGTTGAACTGGTCGAAGGTCAACTCGGAGCGGACTTGGAACCGGTAATGAACTTGAGTGGTTTGATTTCTAGGACTTGGACTATTCAAAACTACATAAAGTTTTACAATTTTAATGAAAAAAAATATTTAACATTCCAGCTATGATTCCAAACCATTAGAGACATCGGAAAATTTGACTCATATAAGGGTGAATATATCAAAATGGCACCAAGTACGATACATATCTTAGTCAAAATAGAAAATACATAATCATAAAAATCATTTCCTATATTGGAGTCCTGCTTATTAATAGCTCCCTGTTCCCCCCTCCTTTAGGCTCTAGCCCCTTACCTCTACCTTGAGTCTCAAAGTTGATCCTCCAAGGACATTAGTCAACACCCTACAATTTTGATGGAACTTCCTAATCCAAGCATTAAAAATAGGGAGAAAAAACTTCCCATGCTTAATAAGTGATTTTGCTTTACTGAAGGGTACATTTTTATTAATATCTTCTCAAAAAAGTTCAAACAACTTCAATAATCAGGCATCAACACCACCAACATCAAGGTACATAGAGAGTTGATGTGTTTGATTAAATTCCAATCCCTTACCTGCATACAACATTGAATCCAGTGGAAATGTTGCAATCCTGAAATCCTGAAAGCTATTAAGTTTGAATTCTTAATGGGATCTAAAATTCTACATTTTGGATATGAAGTCCATTGAGGTTGGAATCACTCTTAAACATCCTGAAACAATAATTGTTGATGTTAAAATTTAAGTAAAACTGACATTCTCCTTATCTTTCATTTTCTATCCTTTTACTTTAGGAAATTAAAATTACTATTCAATATTACTGATTTCAATGTCACTAGTACAAAACTTGTCAATTTAAAAAAAAATCTGTGTCTAGCCTCCATGTATGCAACTTGGGCATTATTAGATTAACTCAGCCGAGTTAATGCGGAATTGGCCAGTTTGGTGTTGAACTGGTTGAGTCAAGGTCTAACTCAGTCAGTTTGGCACCAAACTGGCCTCCAGGCCAAGTTTGGTATTGCTTTGAAATTGATGAGGGTTAAACTGGTCAGCATGACTAGTTCTGGTTTTCAAAAAAACAATCCTAATGATGTTCAATGTTGATATAGGTTCCCTATGACATCATAGTTTATGATGGTTGTCTTAGTCACATCTTGTTTTGTTATAGTGATCTTTATAGCATCCTATATTGTAATGGGCATCTGAATGTTATACTGTATTGGTATGCATATCTTCATATCATACCATATTACTATTCATGTCCTAATGATTTACTTGACATGGCCATTGATTTAAATATTCCAATGATCTCATCATAATCATGTCATACAGTTATAGACATCTTAATAACGATTCAGATTGGTAAATCATGTCATAGAGGGATAGACATCCACATAATGATTCAGATTGGTAAAGACATCTTTCTACATATTTTTTTCAATGCTAAAATAATTTATAGCTTGGAAGTAGAGTTTGGGAAAAATATTAATGTTACATATTTAAATTTTGAACATTGAGAGGACAATCTTCAAAAAGAGTTTTCTTGAGGAAGATGTCTCATGTGAAAACATAATTTTTTAGTTATTGTTATATCTCATGTGAAAACATAATTTTTTTGTTATTGTCATCATGCTTAGTTTTGACCCTTAAGGATAGACAAATGAGAATGAAATCAATTGGGTATGTCTCATCTTTTCAGTTTCTTTCCTATTTTTGATTATTTTATGACAAACTTTGTAAAGTTCACATCTTAGATCTGTTTGAATTATTTATACCTAAATCAATTGCAGACAATTATAAGCTAAGTGATTTGGAGACACGTTAATATTGCTTCCTACATGTGGTCCACAAACATGGTTTTGGTCTTATATGGTTGATGTTGTATTTGTTGATTTTACGATCAAACTAATCTCATGGTTGCAAATTTCATGAGCCCCCTTTAAGATTGTTACAACCATGCAAAACCTTTGAAACTCCCACATAACTCATGAGCATGTGCAACAGCCTCATGAACACACACTGACTTAATTTAATTATATGACCAAGTAACACAATGTTGCATTTCCTAAAAAAAACTGAAATTTATAAATTATGCACAATCAATGGTCCCTAAGTTTGACATAGGTAGGTCTATAAATTGGGTGAATGCCATGCATTGCGTACTCCCCAACCAATGCTTTCCCTTGTCACACATAAATTCTATAAAATAATATGATAATATTTTAGATGAATTACATCATTATCACAGGCTGCATCCTAAATCCTGTAATGAACAATATCTATACATGTGCTTAGAGTGATATAAAGAAGCTTTTTGTATTTCAAGATTTACAGCTAAGTTGAAATTATAAATGGAAGGGATGTTGTATGCATTTGCATATAGGATGAAGAAAATTTGTTCAATAATGATGTGCAATTTCTTACTAGAACATCTGAGGATTTTTGAGTTATAAATATTTACATTGCATTGCTTAAAGAGTTTATATGCAATTTGTTTTATGATGTAGCTAGTTTATGATCATTGGTGATTTGTGTGAAGAATTGGTGGAAATTTTTTATAGTTGGAGACATTTACTGAGTCAGAAGTCATCAAAAAGTTCTATTGTTATTTGAGTCATTTCCCCTTGACTACAACATTTCAGGTAATTTACTGTATGTGTTTTAGAAATTTGGTATACCTGGATTGCTAGTAATTTACATTATTTTATTCATTCATTATACCTCAAAGCCATGATTGCACTAACCCTATCTCAATTGAGTCTCATTGTGTACTTTAATCCATGCAGTTGTGTGAGATTGATCTAAGTAACCTTTTACCTCGTACTACATTTTTTCCATTTACTGATGAGACTGAGAAAACGTAAAGCTGAACGTCGGCGTCGTCGAAAGCAGGTAGCATTGAAATACACTTGGTTGAATCTACATATGAGATTTACACAATAGTGATCATTAGAAATGATTGTAAGGGATTTTTTTTTTTAAATATTCCACATAATATCTACAACTGTATGCCTAGCTTCAAACAATTTTCTAAGATATTAGAGCCTTTTACTTCCTACTATTTTAATAAATGTGAGTAGTTCCTTTCTTTTAATTGTATTCCACATTCTTTGTTGATTACAATATCTTAAAATTTTAATTGTGTCAAGATAGCGGAATGAATAGAAAAACTATGGAAGATCAAACATTAGTCCTCTCTACTTGATAAAAGGTCATTAGTCCTCATAGGATCATTTTAACTTTTACCAATCAAACTTACCTTTGGGGCTATGTAACTCGCAACAACCTAAGCATATTTAGCATATCTTGTTGTCAAACTCTGTATCTAGAAACTATGCTTAGTCAGTGAGAGACGTATTCCCTACCCTTTAGTTGGGGGCACTATGAGGTTGCTCAGGATGCATTTTCTGCCATGTTTGGCATTTGCATCCTGTGGAAACTCCATGCCCACCAAATCATTAGCTCTACATAACACTATTTTTTCCCATCTTAGTTGATAAAACAAAAATAAAATATAAGGCTGCAGTTGCTCTCTATTTTGATGAACTAAATGTTCTACACAATTGTTTGTACTTCATTCAGGAAAACAACATGTCATTTCCAATGGTTTTTACTAGCTTCCGAGCAAAGTGGAAATGTTAGAAATGCACCCAAAAGATAATTTACCTTTCAAATATCATTAAAGACAAATCCAGTATGAGACACATAGGGCTATCTATTGGTCAAATCTACACATTTAAATCTTAATATAGACTGTCCTTTGATGGTCTACAGTGCCCTCCACATCCACACAAACCATGGTAACTTATGAAAGGTCACTTATGCATTGGAGGTTGGAGGTATTCTGGAAATTTATTCCTATCTTCTGATTCGTGGAACCTCTGTTTGTCTTATCACTTTGTCGCATTTGACAGTTAGACTTAATTTTAATAGCTGTTGTTTCTGGTCCCATAGAAATACAGTAATATGTTTCTACTTTTATATGTTGTGAAATGTTTGCTTTTAGGTTATTGAAAAAGGCATCGCTGTGTAGTTGCAAAAGTTTAGAAGTTTTAAATAATGAACCTTTCTCTAATTATTTTTAAATCACTAGGATCTAGTTCTTATCTAATGTTAAAAAGTACAATTTTAATTTTAAAACTTTCATTTTAACTGGAAACATGAAGCTAGAGCTAAGAGGTTGGATTCAGCTGTGGCAGTACAAGCGAGACCTTTTCTACCATAATTTTCTTATGTCAGTAATGATGATAGGACACCATCAAGTGTTAATTTTGAGTTCCAATCCTAAAGAGAACAAGTTTGATGTATATTTGATGTTAAGTGGTACAGGAAATTGATTTGGATGTTGAGGATAGCATATGTGATACCTTTGGTAAAAATTATTGCTTTTGAATGATTGGTTATTGACCACAAATTGACATTTTATTGATTGAGTAATGTATCTTTCATGGAAAACCGAAAAAGAAGCATTAGGGGAACCAAAAAAAGCATCTAGGATTTCTACAGTATTGAATGAGTGGAAGCTATTTTCACATGTCACACTGCTTGGACTTGCTGATGGGTATAATTCTCCAGCTCTTAAAGAAGGCCTATCTAGAGAGTTGTCCCTGGGTTCAATGGCTTTTGCTTCAAATAACATTAATACAAAAAGAGTCGATTTTTCTGCAGAGACTAGTATGTGAGCGAAACTATTTTACATATTTTATGTGTTTCAAAATCAGTCAATGTCATACTGCTATTTGCCATCAACTAGTTGTCCAATTAATTTTTTATGTTATTAGCATCGTTGATATATTTGCCTTTGCTCTTAGCACTACATAACATTTTTTGATGTAGTTGTGCCATGCATTGGATCTATTTTGTGTCAATTACTTTGTATTTGTCTTAATAGTTTCAACGAGGGGGTAGCACAAGGAAACATAAAAAAGGTGATTGTTGTTGGGAATAATAACAATCTAAAAGGATGTAGGGCTACGGGAATTTATTCTAAGATCCCTCTATATTTTATTTCTTATGTTAATCTAGTCTAAAATCCTTGTTCACTTACTATTTTTAGGCTGGAGAAATTAAAGAATTTATTTATTTATTAAAATTGCGTAACTATGATGACATGCAATTGTAGGAATTTTGCTGATTGCCAACATCATTTGCTGAGAAAAGTAAAGAAGTTTTCAAGCATTATTTTTATAGTGCACATTATTAGAACTTCTAATGGTTTAGTGTAGCAGACTTGTGGCAAATTGTTAAAATTATTTTTCCTCACAACGTACAAACATTTCTTTGGTATAATTTCATGGAGACTGCTAGAAACAATTCATAAATGGCCAGATGCTGATGATTGAAGATTGTTAGTGGTTGTTGTGGACCTACCGAGAAAGGGTGAGATTGTGTGCCTAATAAGTATAGAGTTGCATTTGAGCCCTGAGATTTCATAGCTCAAAATCAAGATTCAAAATAAACAACCTGTTGTTGGGATAATTCACGAGGTGCTACCATTTTGGCACATGGTCTCAATTTAATTATTGCACACGACCCCAATCACAGTTGCAAGCATTGCTGTAACTCTGATAAGTCCAACTCTAGTGTAACTATGATAAGGCAAGCGTTGATAAGGCTAAATTATGGTAGAACAGGTTTGCCTCATTCTCTTCAACTTTCCTTGTAAAAGAGTCAAGGGATAATAACTGAAAATTATCTAATTGGTTATCTTCTAATTGTTGTTGCTAATAGCACCTGTGTGTCCAAATACAGTAGAACCACCATACAACATTTGTCTGTTCTCAAATCTTACCTTTCTCGTGGTGATTTTTTTTCTTGTCTTTATTACTTTTCCTCTGGTGCACTTTTGGAGTGCCCTTGGTTCTAATAATTATTCGTATCAGTCTAGTTGTGTCTATATCTAAGGCAGGTTAGCTAGAGATAAACTTACAAACATGATTGAATGTTTCACACTGATTTTCATATGAAATGTGTCAACTATAATGTTGAGCATGCTTTTATTATTTCATTCAACTCTTTTTGAAATATGTTTTGAATTTCTTTTGCTTTCTTATTTTGGTAACCTTCAGACTTCTATAAAAATATGTTTCATTTTCTACAATTGGCTGATATGGTAGCTTATGCCTCGCAACACTCAGTCTGAAATGTTCTGCTTTCATGTATTTTTATATTGTCACTAATAGATTCTTTTATGAACGACGAGGTTTGATTACCTTATTTGACTTTTACTTTGCTTGCTTTCATATAATGATATTTTTCTTATATATTCAGGCATGGCAACAGATATTCTGTAAATTGGTTGACTTAATTGGTATCACATCCATCACAGAGGTATTCCATTCTCTCTAGTAACATGAATGGATATGTCAGTAGGAAAAATTGTACATAGCTCTTAGGCATTAGTTTATCATAAATACTAGTTACTCGTAAGTTGTAATAGTAATAATTATGTAGTTTGTAGATTGCTATCTATCATAAATTTGTTTGAATATCATCATTTTCAAGTAATAACAATTTCTTAAGGGTGCTAGCTCAATGATAGAGCACCTACCTAATTATAGGTAGGAGGTTGGTGGTTCGATTCCTCTACGCCCTTTCATAATTTTGTGACTAGAAAAGCGACTAAATTCGCATATATATGACTATTAGTAGCTAATTTCCCATATCTTAGTCGTATTTATCTTAGTCATTAATATGTTATCACCTAGTAGTTTATTTAGTCATATATTTGGTCATTAATTGTTGCAATTAGTGACTAAATGAGTGACTAAATCAATGACTAAATCCGTGACTAAATCATTAACTGTCAATGACTAAATCATTAACTATCAATGACTAAATCAATGACTAATAAGTCAATCTATTAATGACTAAGTGAAATATGACTAACTATAAGATAGTGGAAATTAGCTACTATTAGTCGTCGATTAAAAAATAGTCGTTTATAGCTTAATTTTAGTCATTTTTTTAGTCATTAATTTCTCATTTTGTACTAGTGGCTCTTGACTACTCAATTACTCAACTAGTTCATGTTGTCTTTTGTCTAGTCGTCTAATGGTTGGCACTCTATTTGGATGACTACATTAAGTTTTATGGAAGAGGTGAAATTGTTTCATGGTTCTTCAAGGAATGTTTATTGTACCTATGATTAATTAGTTTGATGCAATAGTTGCGTGTTGCTCGCCATGTTTGATCAATGTTTGTAGTTTAGATCAAATTAAGGGGGGAATTCTATGTAATTTGTTCTTTTTTCTAAGTTCAGTTTACGGGAGGTTTCCAAGATGAGTTTACGGGGGGTGGGGATGTTGGAACCTTTGGCTCATTAGTAACCTCACCTTATCATATGTGAAATTCAACCATTGGAAGGATTCGAATGCCAAGGGATTTGACCATTGAAGGATGTTGACCAACGAATAAAATATGAATTAATGCTATCCACTTTGGGTCCTCCGACCCACTCCAACCTGCGACCTATGGATATATATAACTACCTTGGAGGTTTTAATCCACCTTTTATGGACCTTTGGTCTCATGATTGTTGGGTTGGGACTCTACCCCAACCTATTTATATATATCCTTTTTGGTGTGTCTATCAATCACACACACATCATGGTGAGCATATGTGGATCATGTTAATATTCTTCAGTGAAAAGATGGTTTTACACACCACCATTAATTCTAGGACTCTATTTCTATTGGCTAATGTAGGATCCTTTCATGTTATTGTGGTTTCCAAGTTCACGTAAGATCCTCGAGAAAGCCACTAGAAGGTTGCAAAGATAATTGTTCGCTATATTAAGTATAGTTATAAATATTGTATGAAATATTGTCTCAGTACATAACCACTTGTGAGATACATTTATTCTGACTAGGATGGTGACATTGATGACTAGAAATCTACTTTTGGCTATGTGTTTGATTTTATCTATGAACCTTTGGTCTGGTTGTGTAAGAAACAAAAGGTATCTTCTCTTTCTTCTACAGAAGTCCGGTACTATGGTGCTACCAATGAAGGAATAGAGTCATTTTGGATTCGTGGGATTCTCGATGAGCTTGGATTTCTTGTTCATGCCTCTACTATTAATTTAGTGATAATCAAGGTATGATTTAGGTTGCTAATAATCATGTTTCTGATAGCAAGATGAAGCATGCAAAAATCCATGTTCACTATTTAACTATTTAAGGTAGTTGGTGCAAGATAATATTATCTCTCTTTTTCATTGCAGGACAAATTATTAGGCCATCTATATATTTACAAAGCCTTTATCATGAGATATGTTTGTGAAAATTCAGGATATGCTTGGGATTTAGGATGCTACAATTTAGGGGGAGTGTTCATAGTAATTACTTTTACCTCCTAAATCTCTAGAGCATTGTGTTGATGGGGGGGGTGTTGGAACCTATAGTCTTAATGGTTCATCACATTTCTAGACCTTTTGGAGACAATCAATAATTAGAAGATAGGACACTAGTGGAGAAGTTGATTGGATTTGGTAGAGCGGCTAAAGGATCGGTTGAACAAGAAGCTTAGTGGTTGACACAAACATGGTCAATGCGACTACAACAACAAATTAAATTGTGGGACGTTGCAAATCCTATGAAAATGGTTTGTACCAGAGATCCCTTATTAAAGGGAAATTTGGGGTCTAAAATGGGCCTCATAAGTAAAAGAGCCAACCAAAATGGGACTCATAAAAAAAATTCCAACTAACAGAATTTCAAGAAAAGAGTCAACCATAATGATGGACTTGGCATATTTTTCATAAAATAACTATTTTTCTTCTTTGTATTTTCAACAAATATCCTTGTGGTTTTACTCAAATTTTGTGTGGGATCACTCGTTCAATGAATAATTTAACAAGTACCCACACTGCATACTTTTTATGGACCCTACCCCATGAAAAACAAGAAATACATTTAAAAAATGTGCTACTTTCAAAGTAACACATTTTTAAAATTTATTTCTATTTTCTTGTGGGGTGGGATCAATCAAAAGTATTCCATGTGGGTACTTGATGGATGTAGAATTGAATTCCACATCCAAGGAGTGATCCCTCTTGAAATTTGATTAAAACCATAGGGAGATATGTTGAAAATATGAATACAAAAGTAGTTTTTTCTCTCTTCTTCTAAAATTCACAAATACTAGTTGACTATGATAACTATTATTTTATTGTTTTCCTTAGGAGGCCCATTTTTGACCCCAAATTTCCTCTAATGATTCGTGGAATGGATCTTCCCCACTTTCAAGAAGTTGATTAGATATGGAAAGTATAAATAGGCGACCCTATGGGTTTCCTTACATATCGCTTTGAGATGTTTATCATGATCATTATGCATTGTGATGTTATGACCATGATGTGTTGTTCTTAAGGGATTCAATTGTGTCTTTAGACACTGTATTTCTTCTTGGAATATTATTACCTTATTTTATTTTCATTATGTTCTATAGTTTAGGATGAAAGGTTTCGTAATAGAGTGGTGTCTTCTAAATATTTTTTGACCTTTAGCCCACTTACCCTCACTTTCTATCCATACTTTGATTTTATTTTCTGAAATGATACTGTAAAGCTTGGCTGAGAGAGGGCCAATCATAATGGTCTGATAATTAGAGGGGTTATTTTTATCCCCATTTTTATAGATAGAAATAATGAGGCTTTGAGTCTAAGTATCAAGGAAACCTTACTTGACTTCTATATTAAAGAGATGGTGGATGTAAGGAATAAGGACAGACCCTCCAATTTTTAATATTTTTGTTTTGTATCCTTCAATGCCCCTAGATTCTCGATTTGCAATATGGTTAACCCCAAAACCAATGTCTTCTAAAGAAAAAAATCTTACTCTGTAAGGAGGGTTTGAATATTATCAATGCCATCTGGGGGTTCATAAATATTTTTAATATAAGCATTCCAATATCCCAAATAAATCCTATTATTATCTTTAGTTTTACTATTTAGATTTTTCATCTAAAAATGCCTAGGAGCTTCCTTAGAGAGGTGTAAAATATTTTCTTGCTTTTTATTTATATAGTGTGTTTTTTTCTTTTAATTAGGGATTTGTATCTATTTATCTTGTCAATTTTTAGAAACTCTTCCATATCTTCCTTGATGGATCTTCTTTCAGTTTTACAATCTTTATCATATCAGGGGCTGGTTCTTTGATTTTTCCTTTTACTTGAAACTCTGATGGAGAAATTGTGAACGAAAGACAAGAGGACCATAGAAAAATTCTAGTAGAGCTCTTCTATATTATATGTTCTTGATAGAAGGAACAAATCATTTTTTAACTCTTATATGAAAACATATTCCTTATTTTTGTTCAAGATCAAGTGCTTTTGACTGTGAGAATCATCTTATGTAGAATCACTACGCATGACAATCATGAGGGTTACAATTAGGGTTCTATGATCTAAGTCAAGATCGTGGTCACTTAAAATGTATATATTTACCATTATGTTTTATAAAGAGATATTAGACATGGCATACTCTACCACACTGCTACTAATCCCATGGATATAGGCTAGGTCATCTAGCTAGAATCTGTTCACTTCATTATACCATTACAAATTATAGGATCCTGAGTGCTATAGAGCTTGGTTAGCTTGGAATTGAACAAATTTTCACCTCGATCTACATAACTTTTTTGTATCAACAGTATTCTTCGTCTACCTAGGGAGGATTAAGGTTGGAATAGTTTCTTAGAAGAGTAACTTGTCTACTTTATTGTCTTGCAAGGATATATATGAATCTCCTTAAATGATTAAGATTGTGTGTGTGTGTGTGTGTGTGTGCGTGTTAATTTTTATTATAATATTTTATGTTATATCTCGGATAAATACAAATCTCTTTAAATGATTGGTTTGTTTATCTAGATGGTAATATAAATCTTATCTATGTTCAAATTTTGTAAAAATCACAATTCAATGTAAATCAAATTTATTTAGAAATTTCACTTCTTTTCTTAGAGGGTTTTTTAAACTTAGTTTTTTAATTTTTAGATTTAGAGTTGCTATGAAGTAATGTATCAAAATAGAAAAACTAGTACAATATTTCATTTTCTAACAACCCAATATTTTAGGCAATTCAAGGAGAAAATATACAAAACAAGTTGGAAACGTATAAACCAACGTGTACATTCCTTAATGATGATGCCAAATAACTTAACAATTTGTCCTTTTACTTATTCCAAATAATCAAGACATTTGCAACTATAAATAACAATGCATAAAGAAAATACATGGATACAATTCAAATTTGGAAATTGCACAACTTTATGACAACACAAACTTCATTAATATTATCAAGATGAAGTACATGTGCATACCACAACCTTCTTTCAATGTTAGTGCATGTCCAGTAGCTTTCCAAAACCCTAAATTAGTCAATGAGCTCTAACATACAAGAATCACTTGAACATGTCCTCAAAGGGTTTTATAAGAAAATGCTAATCTCAAACCCCTAAGATGCTCCAAGATACTCCAAGAAGACCAAGAAATCCTAACAACTCTAAGAGAGAGAGATATATAGAATGTATAAATGAAGATCGAGAGAGATATAAATATGACTACTGTGACACTCCTGTCGATCTCAACTCTATATTTAATATGAAAGACAAAGAGATTATGTCTCATGTCTCCTCGAAAAGAGCACATCTTAGTCACAAAAGTTAAGGGACACCAATAATACAATGTAGACCTAAGACCTTACAAACAAGCTATAATGAGCACCTGTAATAAAACAAAGGTGAATTGGTCAACTCTAAAGTACACATATTATGACTCCTTTGGGTCAGTACGCCTACAATAACATTGTCATCAGCTAGGTCACCTCAAGACAACTCCAATCGTCCAAACATCAATACAATCTATGTTGTGTTATCTATGTCATGATCATGTGTGTTTTCTACCACTGTAATGAAAGACAAACAACCTGTATGTAAAAACAAATTAAATTAAATTATGATTCTTTTAAAATTATGGTTTTTTATTAAACTAAATAGTAATTTAAAAATAAAAAATAAATAAATGGAAAAACAAGAGCCACGAGGTGGCAATGTCCTTGACCTTGCATCTATGTTGGTTGGTGGTTTGCAGCTGCTTTCTCTCTTATTAATGAGATATGAGATGCATGAGATAAAAATTATGATGACACTAAAGACATTTATATATATAGCTAATTTTAATTTTACAGAAATAAAAGAGCTAGAAAAAATGAGACATCATACATAGTGGATTCCACAAATTAATTTAGGAATAATTTAAACTATTGAAAGCAAACAATTTCTTGGAATATTATTTGTGGTATATTTGATCTCCATCTTGGCATTCATAAAGGTTTAAATTTGACAATTTTACATGGGTCCTCTAGTTTGAAAGAGGTGTTGTATTGTTGGTAACCTGTCTAAATTTTCATGGACTTGTACCTCCTAGGTAAAAGTGTTAGTGTGTTACGGACTCATTGAGCACAACTCAAAGATAAATAAATTATCATTTTGTGATCATGTGTGACCCCAACTTAAATGTTGATGGAATAAACAACCCTATAAAACCAAGCGACATAAGAGCTACAATCATTTTGATTTATAAGATGACGGAAAAAATATACAACATATAAATGAAGTCATTTTGATTGACAGGGAATAAAGAAAATGTCCTTCCAATAACTTTTTATGGTGATTCCAACTTGATACTGACATGCAAACAAATTTTATCAGTAGTTTAACTAGAAGCTAAACAGTGCAAACAGAAAAGGAGACGTGTCACATACACATGAACACTGTGACTTGAATTTTAATGGATCAACATAGACCAAACCTAGAAAATTATGTGCAAGATTAATTTTTATAAATGGGGAATCATTTTGTTTTGATATATACTATGAAGAATTTTATAAATGGAGAAATCATTTTTATTTTGACCTCACTGTGAGAATAAGAAGATACATTTACAATAATAATCTTCTATCGTTGGAAATTTCAACCAATCAAATATTCTATCAATATAGAGTTCCAATACATATTTTATCAATCTATAGTTTCAATCAATTTTCTAACCATTTTGTTTGATTTGATTGATTTAAAATGCAACATAATCCCTCGAACAAATTTTACATAGTATAAAAGGTTCTCCAATTACAATCAATTATTTTCATTAAACATATTAAAGAAAACACTACAAGTTTAACCTATTCTTATAATTTTTTTGTAAATCAATCTATCGTATTGTTTTACCATATTGTAAGTTGGTTAGAGATGCTAGAAAAGTTGAGTGTGAAAATATTTTCAAAAAAGACAAATGGTTTTAAATATTAGGACACAAATTGTATGAGAAAAATGAATTGAACTTATAAATACTTTATGAAAAATTAAAATTAAAATTGATTATTATATGAATATATTATTGATTTTCACAATAAATTTTAAGATAGAAAAATATTGTTTTCTTATTCATATTTTCACCTTGTGCTATTTAAAATATAGATTTTAAATACTTCTAGCCTACTTAAGGTTCAAAGAAATAAAATTAATTATATAACTTAAATACCTCTTATTTTTCTAGAAAATAATAAATGAGTCAAACCCAAAAAAACAGTTAATCTACATGGATATAGATTTTCATATCTCTAATGAAAAAAAGAATCTATTTTCATATTTGGGATGAAAAGTGGTTTAAATATTTGTTTTATTATATAATTTTTAGTTAAAAATTGCATTTATTTTTGTTTTTGGAATTTGTATTTTTAATATATAAATGGATTCAATTTCTTCAAAATCTTTTTATGATTATGAAATTTTGAGAAAAAAAAAAGATCAAAATTATTTTGGCATTATTAGGACCGAACCCATATCTCGTCAACAATTACTGTTTCAAGACCAAGTCGTCTAATATGGAACTAAATGCTTAGTGAAAGCTGTATCACTTCTTCATAGAATCAACATGGTACTACAAAATGGTTGCATAGTTTAGCTCAAAACTTAAGTTTGTGGCATATGGCCTACAACATGAAAATTTGTATACTATTATAAGAAAGTGAATTGATCATATCACATCAAATAACATTTGATATCTTCCCAAAATAAAATTGGAACTTGGAGTCGTGTTTCAATGATGTAAATGCTAATTGGTATTCTAACAATCAACAATAAGTTATACCTTACATCAAAAGGCCTAGTTGTCCAACTTGGGTATTCGTCAATTTTGCTTTCTTCTCAGATGTCATAGGAAATGTTTGTTCAGTCGTGAATTCTACACATTGCAAAAATTGATTATCTTGGGTTCCATTGAGTTGAAGCCTTTTCAACTAAGGTGTGCGTTATTTCTAGAATTTGACCAATAGATTTACATTTTTTTTCGAAGAGATTGTATTCAGATCTAACTGGCAATGGTTATCTCAAAGATTGCTATAAAAAAAAGATCGACATTTATATAAATCTACATTAGTCTTGAAGTAGTCAACATAGATCAATTTTCTAAAATCCATATTGACAAAAATATTATAAATAATACAAACTAAATATTAATAGTAAAAAATTAAGTCATCCTTTATCTCAACTACTTGATCCAAAGATTGGGAAACACTTTTTTATATTCCTTGTAAACACTCCAACAATTGTCTAAACACTTGTACACACCCCATAACACCTGTAACACATGTAGAATACTCTAGCTACTCATTACTCAGGGTGTAAATTAAGTGTGGCAAGCAAGGTTCTCGTTGATGTAGAAAGAAAGAATACCCCGGCATTTGGAAAATGGCATGAAAGTTCATGTTCTAGTTGATATTTTGATCAACATCAGCACAAGACTGACTTTATTGTTGCGCTTTGGAATGACCTGAACATGCAATTTTTTATGGTTGAGCCCAAGGAGTATCAGCCACTTATGTTAAAGAGCTTCTTTTACTTCTTGTCCTTTTAACATCACAAGATGCATTGAATATGAAACTATCATAGGGTTTGATATAGATTAAATAGCTTCTTGATTAGATTAATTCAGATTCTTTTCCTTTTTTGGATTTGGTGTTGTTTTGGTTTTAATTTATTCACTCTCTTTAAGTAGGACCAAGCAGGAATATTTAGAAGGACAACCATCTCATTACCCACTATGTTTCATTATATGTGTTAGGAGAGCGCGTAGACATAATACTATGTGTAATGCTCTACCTAAAATTGTACCAAACAATTCAACCTTGTAATAGATTCCTTGGTTAATAGGGGTAGCATATACTTTATCCTTAAACTAAGGTTGGTTAATACAGGCAATATATACTTTATCCTAAAATTAAGGTTAGCTCGACAATTTTAAAAATAAATTCTATAAGAAATATCAATGTCTACAAAACTAGTATTAATATAGAAGAGATTCATTACAAGATGAATGAATGAAAAACAAAGTAATATCTTAATAGAAACTTGCACTAAACTTACTTTTATTATAATGAAAGTTGTTAATCAAGATTATACTATTGAAACTATTATTTTTTAATTTTTTTATGTTAAATTGAAAACATTAATAATTTAAAATCATTTATTTAAAAACACTTTTCAATTTTGATTTAAAATCTATAATAATTAAATAATATAATTTAATTGAAATTTAATTTTCTCCCCAAAAAGAAATAGAAATAAGATCGCGATATTAAGATAAATTTAACAAAAGTACGGTAAGGCTAAATGCATCATAAGTAGCAAATTAGCCTTTCAGAATACTATGAGGACATCCTAATGAGACCACTTTATATTAAGTAGAGCGAAAAAATAAACATATGATTTAACTTTGTTTCATGAATTCAATGAAATAAAATTAAATTAAAATTAAAAGTAGCAATTTAATTTAAATATTAAAAAATAACAATAAATATTATATTATTTCTTTCGGAATCAGCGAGTTCTATAAACTTAAGAACAATATAGAAAACAAAAGTATTATTTTAATTTGATTGATATTTAGCAAACAAATTAAAATATATTACATGAACCATGTGAATTTAAATCTACGATGCTATTAAAAATATTTAATATCTATACTCTTTTATTAAAAATAGCATCTATTTAACCATAAAAAAATACATAATCCGGTAGACCACCATACCTGCCCCAGTATATTTTACTTTTCTCATTGTGCAAAGGTGGCGGGTTGCATCAAGCCTTGCATGTGTCTTTCAATGTATAATGTCTTTTGTGGTGCAAAAGGTAAATTTGATTGTAATACTAGATTGCTAGAAAACTATTCATGATATGTAATTGTGTTGTATTTATATTTATAGTATGAAGTGTATGTCACTGCTACTTAACGAAATATGTCCTTTCAACTGTTTTTGGCCATAGCTTGAGGGCAATCAAGTCATTGGGCGTTGGATATGCCTTTTGATGTTTGATATCTATTGGGTTTTAGCGAGCAAGCATGGGGTAGGAGCAGGGCAACAAAACAATGAAGAAATCAACGAAAAACAATACCCACAAAGAAAATGGTATAGGACATAGTGTGATATTCTCTTCCCAGATAAGGTAAGGCGAAAAACAATACCCAGAAAGAAAATGGTATAGGACATAGTGTGATATTCTCTTCCCAGATAAGGTAAGGATTCGTGTTTCAGAAATTTGCTATCGATTGCTCCAACTATGGATTTTTAATGTGGCTATTTGAATTTCTTATTATAACTAGATTCATGTGTGGTTTTATTTATAGAACTAGCTTAGTAAATAAGTTAATGCTGAGATTTATTGTTAGAGAATTGGGTTAGTATTTTCATTTTTTGGATTATGTTGGCTCTCTTTCTTTTTTGGCCTGTGCATGCACAATATTAAGAGCAACACTATGGATTTTAAAGAACAACATGAAATATATAAGGAAAGACATTGTCAAAGTTCCAAACTCAAAAAATTCTTGGAATATATTTTAATTAAAAAAACACGAGAAATTATATTTTAATAAAATTTGTAAAGAATAAAGTAACATGTAAATTAAAAATAAGTAGCACATGCTTGATTCAAAGATTTTCAAAGTTTAGGCCATAGATTTGGAGCCGTACCATTGCTCAAGACAAGAACCATTATCAAATTTATATTATTATTTCAGTTAAGGTGCGGGCCAACAAAAGATTTAATGAAATCTCTGTGTTGTTTAGCATAAACCTTGATAAATAAACATGGGATTTTAGAATCAACCCTTACCTTCAAAATCTTGACGTAAATTTGGAAGAAGGGAGATGAGTTACGGGGCTATCATCTTGAGGGACACACCTTTCCACTCTCTCACCCTATAAAACAAAACCATGCATAACATTACACCACGATGATTGAGAAATTATTGGACTGCAATAAATACAATTATTACAAAATAAAAAGTCGAGGGAGGAACTTACTCTCATTAGAGACCCTAAAAAAGGCGAATATTTTCTTGAGGTCCAAATAATAATATGCCGATGCCTAACTAGGGTATTAACCGAGTAACACAAAAAAAAAGTACTATGAATAAACACTGGACTATCTAAGTATGAACCAATGGGAGGAGGTTCTTTCATTACTTCACAATGACAATAATGGAAACGAAAATACTATAAAATGTCTGCAAACATAGTAAATACAATTTAATATATATTTACTCTTTCGTCGAGGGTTTTTAACATGGGCCTAATATCCTCTAGTGAAACATTCGATTAAGCAAAAACGAGCATAAGAGAATTGCAATCAAATAATCTGGTCTCTTACTGAGAAAAAGAGGTAAAAAGTAGATGAAGATTATAAGAACCCAACAAAATAATTATAGCAAGTTTCAAGATTATAATGAGAACATTACCTCTAAGTGTTGATGTATTTGTAACTTCAGAATGTATTCACTTGTATATTTTATATATTGTATTTCATTGGTCCCTGATGTTCCTATCGGGAGAATCATTAATGTAATCAAGTCATGTAAAGTCATAGAGATTAACCCTCGTTTGTAAGTCAGGGGTAAAGTCCCCATAGTTGTGGAGCACTAGGGTTATTATAATCTCCTAGAGAAGTTGGCCCTGGTAAGTAATGGTCAAATAGAGAGCGAGCCTCTCTATTTGAGACAGACACTCAGCCAGCTATAGTGCATAGGTGAGAGAAGTGGAGCTCGCACAAGTGAGAGAGAGAGCAGCTGTTGGAGATCAACTCTCTGTGTTTGGGTTTTACTTTTTCCATTGGTGCTCATTCTATCTCTGAGGAAGTTGTGGGGTTTTCTCCTTTATGGTTTCCTTGAGAAAAACTCGTTGTGTCTCTTATCTCTTGTGATTATTGTTGTGCATGTCATTCTCTCAGATAAGATCCTAGATCATATTGATTAAATGATAAAAATCTAACATGGTATGAGAACTAACGTGAGAAAAAGACACTACGCAGCTATAGAATCTAGGACTTCTTAATTTTTAGTTCTCTTTTCCCAAGACCATCAACAAATGGAGGCTAGGCTAACTCTCAATTGAAGGGCGCATCTTTCTCTTGAAGCAGAATTTGATTCTGGACATTTTGAGTCACTCCTCCGGGAAATTAGGGATTTTCATAGAAGAGGAATTTTTAAGTGATCCCAACATAGGATTTATCTCCTCCTCAAAATAAAAATTTACAAACCAAGATCAAAACTTTTGGTTGGGTAAAACTTGAGGAAAATCAAACCCTAATTTGACCCGAGACCAGAAAACCCTAAAATATTAAAACTAGTAGTTTTGGTACATTCGTTCTATCTCGAGATTGGAGAAGGATTAAAAGATGAAATTGGGATAGGACAAAGAAACGTTCATGCTAAACACTATATAAAAATTTCAGCTTCATATTCTCTATATTCTGGGAGATATGATTCCTCCAAATCAGGGTTACAGCCTCTCCAATGATTCATCCCTAAACATGACACCATGGAAGAATTGCTATATCTTAGGCTACGAAGGTCCGAATTAAATTTGGCAAGATGTTCTAGATAGGGCATGGACTATACTATCTGTGGTAAACGTTTCAGACCCTTAAGGTGAAACAGTGACACGTGTCAGTCTGTACAAGTTTGCTATGCTAAACAGTCCTAAAATAAGTCACCTTGGGAAAACTCTCCTAAGTCCAAATTGGTGAAACCAATTCTGTTCAAACCTGTGGTGTTAGAAAGAGGAAATACGAGGATACCTTAGTAAGAATTTTTAGACATAGAGGAGATGTACATTCAGATATATTGGAGAAACAATATTACGAAATTATGTAGAAGAAATTGAAAAAAACTAGGGCATCAGATATTTTGCAGTTATGATCACAGTTTTGGGAAAATGAGTATGCTGCTTATCTCGCCTTTAGAAGGCACATATTTCTATCCAATCATATTAGAAAGATTCCAAGTTTTGAAAATTAGGTTTCTATGACAAACCCTGGATCAGCCAAATTCGAAACCAGGAGACACACCTCAAATCAGTAAGATCTAATATTTTGCTATTTACATTTGAGGTTCTCATTTCAAAATGACCTATCACACCAGCTTGATGACAAAATTGGTGAAGCTGAAAAATTTCGCGCATGGAAGTATAGGATTTCACTGGTTTTTGAAGGAAATGAATTGGACACCTGCATAAGTGGAGAGGTTCTAGTTTGAGAGGGAGATGAGGCTAAAGCCTTACATAAGAAGAACTTGGTCAAGGGTAAGAGGATCATTGTTGATTCAATCAAGGATCACCTTATACCACAAGTATCTTCCCTAAAGACACCTAAAGAGATGTTTGATTCCTTGACCAACCTATTTGAATGGAAGAACATAAATCATAAGACGACTTTGAGAAACCAGTTGAAGAATGTAAAGATCTAGAATTCAGAGACTATACACTCATACTTTGAAAGGGTCTCTCAAATTAAAGAACAACTTGAAGTAGTGGATGAATAAGTAGAGAATGCAGAAATTGTGATAACCACCTTGAATGGATTCCTAAGATCACGGGATTCATTCATTCAAGGAATGCATTCGAGAAGCAAGTGATTACCGTCAGCAGAATCTGGGAAGAGTGCACAGAAGATGAAGCTCAACTCATAGTAAGAGAAAAGAAGATGGGAGAAACTGAAGATCTAGCTATCATGATTCAAAGAAGATCCCTTAAGCGATGAGGAATAGGAAGAGCTCAATTCTTGCGGAAACTCTCATCCATCTTAGCATTTGGATAAGAAATGATGCTACTATGAACGAAGAAGATTATGAAGCTAAAAGAAGGAGTCTACCCATGAAGCCAATAAAGAAAAGTGTTCAATTCTCATTTAATGATATTGTTTGGTTATGCATTTGTTTATATTTAGTTCATGTGTTATGCATGATAGAATGTTTGCATTAATGACACTATACTACTAATATGCATGTGATGGGTAAGTATCCCATGGTGCTATACAACTCTCCATTGCTACTTATATAGAATGAAACCTCTTTGCTGACATACTGGATTAATGCACAATCTCAATGATGTCATGGTAGAGATGGAAGGAATCTAGAAAGTTTCCGTGAGATATGGATGAATGTTGTATTGGCTAAAATAGTTGCATGATTATATCTTTATGGATAACAATTTTCCATTGTGAATATGCCTTGTGAAATTCTTCTAACCATACAACTAATGCATTTGACTTGTAGGAAATATCGCGTATAATCGCCTACAAGAAAAGAAGGACGAGACTTGTCCCGAAGAACACGTGATGACAATTAAAGAAATTATCCAAAATGAAGAATAATATGACGGTACTTTCAAAGAAAGAAGAGGTTTCAGACACAATGCAGTTATGTGACACTGTTGATCGACATCATTGATGTAGACCCTTCCAGCTATGAAGAAGTAGCCAAGAAGAAAGGGAAGGAGAGTACCAGTTCAAGAAGAATGATGTCTATGATGCGGTATCGAGACTTGAAGGGAATTTTGTATTGTCTTCCATATGGATCTACAAGATTCAGTATGCAATAGAAGACAACATCGTGGGACACAAGGAAAGATTCGGAGCATGAGGCTTCTCACAGAAAGAAGGCATAGTCTATGAAGAGACATTTGCAGCGAGTGGGAGTTGAGACACATGACAGGAAGACTCATGTGTGCAAATTAAAGAAGGCCTTGTATGAGCTCAGAAGGCACCCATGGGGTAACACCTCCATGAGGAGCTTGAAGATCACCCAGAGTGATGAAGATATTAACCTTTTCTACAAGGTTGAAGATGAAAGCCTATAGAGGATGACAAGCTCACAGATTGGTGCGAGAAGAACTTTTGAAAAAGTTGAAGATAGAGGATCTTGGTATCCAGTGACCCTAAATGGATACAAAGAATATTAGTAGCAGAGGAAGTTACTTGTCACTCCAATACAGAATGTTTCAATGCATAGGGTACGAAAAGAAGAGGGAAAATGATGCTCCTCTTCAGAGGGAGTGACTGTAGAAGATCTTGAGGTTGGACATGGTGTGACATGATGGAAATATTACTAATGGCTCTAGGATTTACTGAGAGTAAAGTAGATTCCAACGTTTGCTTCAAGGTTGAAGGTGGAAGACCAATGATGCCCCTGTTATATGTCGATGACATGTTCCTGATAGGAAAAGAGGAACTCATTAAAGATGCAAGAAGGAGACTTGCTACCGAGTTCGAAATGAAAGACTTGGGTATGATGCATTACTTTCTAGACATGGAGGTGTGGCATAGTGCGAATGGAATCTTCCTTGGACAAGGGAAGTATGCAATAGACATCTTGAAGAGGTTCGGGATGATGGACTGCAAGGACATGGCCACACCTAATGCATTGAACCTGAAGCTATTGAGTGATTCTTCATCAAAATCAGTTGATGCTATGATGTATCGTCAGATGACTCGGTCTTTGATGTACCTGACGAATACAAGACCAAATATTTGCTTTGCTATGAACACATTGAGCTAGTTCCTATCGGATCTGAGACATGTTCACCTAATAGATGTTAATCATATTCTGAGTTACCTGAAGGGTATAGTTGACTATGGGCTCAAATATGAAGCGAATCAGAAGATTAACTTGGAGGGTTATGTGGATTCGAATTGGGCAGGCAATACCATTGATAGGAAGAGAACTTTGGGGTGCTGCTTTAATATGGAATCAAGTGTGATATCTTGGTTTAGTAGGAAGCAGTCCTACGTGGCACTGAGTACAGCCAAGGAAAAATATGTTGCCACTTGCTCGGCTACTTGGGAGAGAGGAGTAGTGAAGCTCTATTTTGTGATCCAGATCGAGATCTCTCAAAAGAGGGAGTTCTAGCATAGCTGGTGAGATAGGTTGTTTGAGCATAAAATCCTGGCAAAGCTCGTAGGTTGCGCAGATGTGAATGGTCCTATAGGTTTTCCTCAGATGTAATCAATCTTGGCGAATCTCGCAGGTTATCCTTGGACGTAATTAGCCCTAATGTAATTTTATTCTAGAAATGGTCAGATTGAATTTTGAACACTTCAGGGAGAATCTTGGTGTTCTCCATATCAAGGTTCCCTCCAAGGGGAATTGATGAGTCTATGAGCCCTTCCGAGATGGTGGCAAGCTAGGCCTCCGATGGTCAGATGTAAGTGTTGATCCCTTCTGACATGGTGGTAAGATTGGTTCCTCCCATGGTCAGATGTAAGTGTTGTGCCTTTCTGACATGGTAGTAGGATTGGTTCCTCCCATGGTCTAATGTAAGTGCTGTGCCTTTCTAACATGGTTGTAGGATTGGTTCCTCCCATGGTCAGATGTAAGTGTTTTACCTTTCTAACATGGTGGCAAGATTGGTTCCTCCCATGGTCAGATATAAGAGCTGAGACCTACATCTAGTATGAAAAAGGATTGGATTTGTAGTGGAAGACCTTTAAGAGGGAAAGGCTTACATCCAGTGTAGAGGTACATCCAACATGAAAACGGGTTAGCTATGTAGTGGCCTACATCCAGCATGAAAAATAACTAGCTCTGTAGAGGTACATCCAGCATGAAAAAGGGTTTGCTCTGTAGTGGCCTACATCTAGCATGAAAAAGGGTTGGCTCTGTAGAGGTACATCCAACATGAAAAAGGGTTGTCTCTATAGTGGCCTACATCGAGCATGAAAAAGGGCTGGCTCTATAGAGGTACATCCAGCATGAAAAAGGGCTATATTTGTAGAGAGCTACATCTAGTATGAAAAAGGACTGGGTCTATAGGGGAAGTCCTTGTAAGAGCAAGGAAGTACATCCAGCATGAAAAAGAGCTGGCTCTGTTGATGAATACCTACATGGAGGCTAGGCCTACAACTAGCATGAAAAAGGGTTGGCTCTATAGAACTTCCTATGATGAGAAGAATTGAGAGATAGCACCATTTGATCAAGATAGCAAAAGAAGAGATTATGATGATGATCCAATGATGATCCAGCTTTGATGATGATCCAGTGATGACGATCTAGTGATGATCCAAATTTGATGATGATCTAGTTTCGATCCAGTGACGAAAACTTGTACTGATGAATTGTGTCAAGAGAATTCCTTCCTAGTTAAGAGGGAGTGTTAATGTATTTGTAACTTCAGAATGTATTCACTTGTATATTTTATATATTGTATTTCATTGGTCCTTGATGTTCCTATTGGGAGAATCATTAATGTAATCAAGTCATGTAAAGTCATGGAGATTAACCCTCCTTTGTAAGTCAGGGGTAAAGTCTCCATAGTTGTGGGGCACTAGGGTTATTAGACTCTCCAAGAGAAGTTGTCCTTGGTAAGTAATTGTCAAGTTAGAAACTAGTATAAATAGAGAGTGAGCCTCTCTATTTGAGACACACACTCACCCAGCTATAGCGCATAGGTGAGAGAAGAGGAGCTCGCATAAGTGAGAGAGAGAACAACTGTTGGAGATCATCTTTCTGTCTTTGGTTTCTACTTTTTCCATTGGTGCTCATTCTATCTCTGAGAAAGTTGCAGGTTTTTCTCCTTTATGGTTTCCTTGAGGAAAACTCTTTGTGTCTCTTGTCTCTTGTGATTGTTGTTGTGCATGTTATTCTCTCAGATAAGATCCTAGATCATATTGATTAAATGATAAAAATCTAACACTAAGCACAGAGATATGGAGTAATGTCATGCCCCCTTTTAGTTTACTTCTGATGAAGAGAAACACTTGGGCTTGGAATATTAGTGTTTAATCGATACCAGGCTGCACAGTGTTCAAGCATAGTCACCACACATTGCGCACGGTAACACTAAATGATCTCTATCAGTCATGCTTACCCAGGATTACCCTAATGGACAACAAAGGAAATATGAGGTGACAAAGTATGAGATGCCATGACTACCATGGAAGCCTCTAGAGGAGGACAATGTCATAGACACATTGAATGCCGACAAGTTAAAAATCAATCTCTAGATTGAGTTGTCCAAGGCAATTAATGGAGATCAATCGAGTGTGAAATGTAATCATAGTATTTCGAGTTATATGTTTAACTTGGTATTTAATAAGTATATATTATATATTAAAACAAGGAATTGGATTGCCATTCATGTCATTTTTGTCATGGTGAGCACAAAGCCAATGAATAATCCCTATCAAAAACTAAGTGAATGTTTTTTGTGTGCTGCATTCACTTGAAGTGTGTAAATAAAACTATACAAGTTGAGCTGGTTTCCACAAAATAAGGCAGAGGAATTACGTATCTATCCAATTTTGTAGGATTATATGTATTGCGTGATTAAGCAAGTAAGTGATTAGTTTCAAGAAAACTCCACATCATTGGAAGAGTGGGATGTTACTTGTGAGCCTTGATACTTATGCATATCATGCAAGCCATGATAGAATATAGGCATCTAAAAGCCACACTAGAACATGGACATCTAAAATGTATGAGGCAACCATTGATTCCTAATTTTATCAATTTAAAAGCGAATCAACCAAGGAGAAAGAAGAGGAATTCATAGTAGAATATAATCAACGCCCATTAATGTTTGTTATCATCTAGAATAACCAAGGAATGTAATACAATATCAATAAAACTGGAGCATGTTGGAACACTTGCACTTCTAATAAAACTAAAAATTCATCATTTAGTGTTCTCAAGAACTTTAAGGTTCATGGGGAATTTAAGATGACAGATAAAGCATTGTGACAATCATTAAATTGAGCATTAACCCGCCCCTTGACTGCTGCCATCTCTAATATTCACAACTCCGGAACAATATCTAATCTATAACACTAGCTAGATCACCGATAATAGTTGTTATAAAGGAAAACATCTAAACCTCAGAGTTGTGATTGACAGAGGTCCCAACACAGTAAAATCCACTAAGAAGTCCAGGGCCAAATTTAAAAGTATGCTATCCTAGAACATGATACTTGGATCTAATGTGTTCAAAAAAATATCTTCGGAGATGAATAGGATATCAAAAATAAGAAATGAACATTACAAAAAATTCAGAAAAGAATGGGAAAACAACAAACTTAAAATCACTTTATCCATTTGAAGAGTAAACCAAGGTCAAAAATCATGTCATTCATTAAAAAAACACTACCAATTCCTGTGAAATGAAAGAACAGAAGTAATGTGCATACCTTGGAAGCTTCAATCCATTTGTTATCTATGAATTCGAGATGGAGGCGTAGTTTAACATGATTAAATATTATCTCTTATTTTGTGAATTCAAGATGGAGGGGCACTTTGGCATGACTAAATATTATCTCTTCTTTTGTCTACAATAGATAAGAAGTATATTATATACTCTTGTTAAGGACCTTCGCGACCACACCGATTATTGTCATAAGCATCAGGGTTTATTTTCATAAGCATCAGATTGAGATGCGCACGCAATGGCAATAACAGATGGGGTCACTATCCCTTCCACGTCAACAATGGACTCCTCTTTGCTCAAGCTGGTGACAAATTTAACCATTCCTTTGTTTACAACCGAGGATTTACATTCAATACACACTATACAGTATACCCTTCCTCCCTCACTACCCAAAGCCCCATCTTATTAGTAACTCCTCTAATAGCATGTGCACGGCCTCTAATCTATACCTGCCGGTCTTTAACTTCATGGGTTAAACAACTATCCATTTCCGGCCACTAATATCTTTCCATTGAACGACTTCTAATTGAAGGTCGCCGTAGTTTCCACCCAAGGAATCGTTTTTGCAACCTTTTTTCCTTCTTTGCATCTTTTTTTGCTCAAAGCCTTGACATTTCTGCAACCTTTCTTCCTTCGCAGCTTCATTCTTTGCAAAAAGCCTTGTAGTCTTGAGGATCCAAGATATTTTCAGCTTATCCTGCTTCCTTCTGATCATGTCTAGTGCATTAGGCACCAATTTTAATGTCCTCCAGGCCATTATTTCGAATTAATGGAGGTATTAAAACCTGCTTCCCTCACCTTGGAAACCTAAGACTTGGATTCCAAATGGAACATCATCCATCCAACCATCAATCAAACATTTAAAAAATTAACTAATTTAAGGTTTTTTTAACTCCTGCAAACTTAAACATTATTATTTTTTTTTAAATTGACGTTCGTACTGCCAAACTAATATGCCTGACCTGACCTACCCTAGAAACATCATGATAACTGAAAGTGGCAATGCACCTTAGCGAAGTTGGATTGGTTGGCAATTATCAAGACAGACATTGTGGAAGACACCTTGCTGCACTAACATTACTTTGAACATTTAATTTCAAGAATTGCTGTATGTCTATTTGGTTAAGTTAGGGTTTCGTATGCATGTGAAATAGAGAATATAGGAAAAAATCAAGATTTTCTTTTGTCATCTTATTGCATTTCTTGTATGCAGGGAACAGAGTAGTTACGCAACGTTAAAGGGCGGAGCGGCGAGTTCGTTGATCGACGGTAGCAGCGATGGAGCGAAACCGGAGGTGGCGTCGCACCAGTAGTCCAAAGCATCAGGCGGAAAAGAACCCGCGGAAGGGAAAAATAAGGGATTCTGGATGAGAGATCCGAGGAACACTTCGGGAAGACCGACATTGCAGTACTCAGAGCGAAGCTTCTCTCCTCCAGAAAGTAGAAAATGACTACAATACATAATGCAAAATGTAATAAAATAATGGATCTGCACTCTAATTGGAAATCTTGGAAATGAAAAAAAATTCAAAATCAAAATCAAGAAACTTCCGTTTGTTTGCACTTTTTTAATTTCATCTTTCTACTATGCTTTTGTTCCTCGGAATCTTTCTGCTCTGCTATGCTTGGAACGATCGTCGAGACCATTATAGTTGAGAGATTTTGTTGAAAAAACGGTACCAGCGGGACACGTGAGTATTGAATATTTTACACTGTTCAGTTTTAAAGTTGTTAAGTTTTTTTTTTTTTTTTTCAATAAAAAATGTTTTAGGAGTTTTTTAGAAAATTTTGGCCTATTGTGTATTTGACACAATGAACTTCTAACCATTATTCAAATGAAAAAAAAAACAGTAGTTATCAGGTGAATCAAAAAGTATATCGTCGAGTTATTTAATCCTTAAAAAAAACCGATATTATATTTTGACCAGGTGAATCAAAAAGTATATCGTCGAGTTATTTAATCCTTATAAAAAATCAATATTATATTTTGACCATATGACTTCATGCCACAACATATTATCAGAGAGTAACAACAAAGTAATATGAATATGAGCTGAAAATATAACAACACCAGCCGGCTAAATAAACAAGGCAAAAATATCAACCCAAGACCCATCCAAAGTCTTCTAGAGAGGGAATCAACCTCCACATTCACCTCACAGAAAATCTGTTCAATACTAATATCTGAGAAGGAGGATAACATAAATTATGTACTTTTGCACCACTATTGAAGAGCAATTATGTGAAGATTACCACGTTGATCTGCCTATTTTACAATAACCATGGAATCTCCATAAATTTTAATAGTATCATTGTTAAAGAAGTCAAACTAGCAAGGCCCCAAAGAGCCATTCTTTCAGCTTTAATATTTGTACCAAGTCCAAAATCCATTTTGAACCTGAAAATGTATAATGAATTAATTTTCAGCATCATACTTGTTGCACATTTCCCTCCATGTGCAACGCCATTAAAAAACCTCTAACAACAAATGTGATAGATAAATTATTAAATTGCCTCTGATTTTTTATTTTTATGTCCATAGTCTAGTACTCTTTATACATGGAAATGATTTTCACACAACTTGCATGTAAACTCTAATATTTTTTCCCTTTAAAAATTCAACAGTTTGTAGTGTTCCAAACATCCCAACATATGAATGCTGGAAGAACTTCATGTAAACTCTAATATTTTTTCCCTTTAAAAATTGAACAGTTTGTAGTGTTCCAAACATCCCAACATATGAATGGTGGAAGAACTTTATGTTCATGGTTGTTTTTATACCAAGAATGAAAATTTCCATTAATATAAATATTCGCCAAGTTTTTAATATGTTTAAAAGATTCAAAATAGCTTTACACAATTGCATTGCATATGAGCAATATACAAAAATGCGATCAACATGCTTAGATTCAACCCTGCACAACATACATATATTTGTCCCTTGCCAACCTATACACCAAAAGTTTTCCCAAGTCAATAAACAATCTTCAAATGTAAGCAGAATAAAACATTTGATTTTCATAGGAATACACGACTTCCATAGTTTCTTGAACCACCATTTAGGAACATAGTAATAATCCTTAAGAGCTATAGTTATGTATGATGTTTTTGTAGTAATATGCCGAGTAGCATGATTGAAGACCCATCTCAACTCATCATCATTAGAGTTCATCCCGATTCCAACAGCCATCAAAGTTGAAGTAGGATATGTATTTATCCCACTCTTGTGCTCAAACACTTCCCAAACCAATATCCTTAGCAGACATTCAATAAGAATTTGAAGATTGAAGCCAAGGAGGACAATTGATGTGTGCAAGGGTGATAAATCCCAATTAAGAAAGATAATCCAACAAATAAGATGACAATGAGTAATTTTCTTCATTCCCTATGAAATGGTCAATGCCAACCAGTGTGTTTGTTCTCGATCCTACCTTCGAGGTAAGTCCTTTACTTATCCAAGGAAAGACTTTCATAAAACCAAACAAAACATTGAAGACATTTATTCTATATCAGGTTCCTAATCCACTATAGAATGTTGTCTTCAATATATTTTCCTTTTAAAATATCGCACCACAATCCATTGCCAAAAAGGCCACATCAAAGGATTTTCAAAATCAATGTGGTTCGAATGTTGTTTTCAATATATTTTCCTTTTAAAATATCACACCACAATCCATTGCCAAAAAGACTACATCAAAGGATTTTCAAACTCAATGTTGTAGTGAACTAGTAAATATTTCTTTTTATGTCCCATCCACCCATAACTTTTGGAATAGGCAACCTTTCCCAGCTAACAAGATGGATTCTACCATTTTTATAGGTTCCAAACCATAAAAAATTAAACATTAGTCTTCTAATCGTCTTGAATATGCTCTTAGGAATCTGATTTAGGGAAAACCAATATAGTGGAGTGTACCCAAGTACAACTCTCATAAGAGTCAATCCACTACGGAGTGATAGCAACAGGAAATTCCAGGGGCCAATTCTCTTTTCATGCTTTTTTAACAAATCATTATCAATCTTTGAGCCTATAACAATTTGGCTTGATGAAGTACCCCAATTATTTAAAACCATCCTCCAAATTTGAAATCTGATAGGGATGAAAAGCTTTAATCTGGTCTAAAATGTTTCCATAACTTTGTGCCTGATAAAAATAGACTTGAAAATGCTCAGTTCCATCCAAAATGTTGCACATAATATTTTTATTGTTTCAACAAAAACAACAGCACTCGACCACAGTACCTTTTTCAAACATCATCTACATATAAAAGATGTGTGATGAAGACAAAATAAAATTTTAACGTCTTTATTTTTCCTTTCGCTTCAGTAGCATTTATCATTTGACTCAATCCTTCTATAACCAAAATGAACAATAAATGAGACATTGGAATTAGGAAAGCCTTGTCTCAGGCCCTATTACTTTAGAAAAAGCTAATGGGTAAACCATTAATAAAAACATAGAAGTGTGTAGATGTTACCTGAGCCATCATCCAATTGGTTACGAAAATAGGAAGACCAATTTGAATTAGTAAAGGCCTCAAATATACATAGTTAACACAATTATAGGCTCTAAGAAAATCCATTTTCAAAATCAATGCATCAACATCTTTCCCTTTAATTGAGTATAAACAATCTTGGGTGACACCAAGAATATCTAAAATTTGTCTATAAACTTACCTACATGAATACTTTGAAACTTATATATGTTAATTTTTATTATAATATTTTATGTCTCTAAAGAATATACATGAATACGGTTAATTTGTATTTTAATATTTTTTTTAAGGATATATATGAATCCGTATAGAGGACAATTTAATTCTTAGGACAATTTAATTCTTATCAAATTTCATAATAATCAATAGATTGGTATGAAATTTTTTAAAAGGTTTTTGAATTTTTATTTTCTAAATTTTAATAAGATTTAGAGTTATTATAAAATATTATATATGTCAATAATATTAATGGTATAATATTTCATTTTTTAATAATCCATTTTTTTTGACAATTTAAGGAGAAAATATACTAAACATTTTGGATAAGTATAACCCATTCTCTAAATTCACTTTTACAACCATTATAAAGAATTAAAACAATAGGTATAAAAACAACAAATTATCTCTTAGATTTTTCAATTATTATGTCAAACCACATAACAAATTTTCCTTTTACTTATGTCAAAGACATGCATCTATAAATAACAATGCATAAAAAATATACATGAATAAAATTCAAATTTGGAAATTGCACAAGTTTTTGAGTGTCATGTCCTGTCCTTGAAGGATATTAAAATGAACCGACCTTGTCAATTCCTCCGGGTTTAAAAAATGAATTAAATCAATTCTGCTTAAGGAATTTTGATAAATTAATACTATTGAGGCATGTACTAGATTAAATTTACAATTCTAGTTTTTTGTATGTAATTAATTATTAGGGAGAATACTTAATTTGGAAATGAGTTCTAAGTGTTCTAGAATACAGGAGGGTGCACTAGGAAATCCAACTTGTTTAGGATAAAAAATGTGAAGAATACAAAAGTAGGAAAAAGCAATCTGTCATTAAAAAGATAGCAACTAACAAAAGTAAGGAAAAGCAAGGCAGTTTAAAAAGAAGGAAAGTGTAGAAAAAATAGTCAGTCATAAAGCAGCCAACTTTTGGTCAAGAAGGGCGTAGTTTCCAATTTGGTTAAAGGATGCAAAGAAAATAAACCTAATAACTAATTCTTAGACTTGCTAATCTACTGAAGGAAGGCACACTCATGGGTTAGGGTTAGGGTTTGCAAGTGGATAACTTTCTCAACAAGTCACTCAGTCTATAAAAGAATTCTTCCAAATCCTTTGAAAATTTTTTGATCATTATTGTTTTGATGTTGAGTGAAGCATATCTTCCTTGTCTGAGTGACGTGACTCAGCTACCTTGGGTGATGCGTCTCAAGCTTTCCCAGTCTCTTCACTCTTCCATTCTATTCTTTAGTGCAACCATAGAGATACAAGGAGAAGTGATTGAATACCAATATCAAACTCCGATATCAGCCATTAAGACTTGGGAACCTAGATCCAATGAATAAGACTTCAGTTATTCTCTCATGAATGTAAGAGTGGTGCCAAGTGTTGGTTTCAAGCCTCTAATCCTCAGTATAGGGCACCTTTGAGGGAGATCAACTTTTAAAAACTATTTCTGAGCTTCTCCTCTCCTTCTTAACATTCTAATGTTTGATACACATAAATATTTCTACTTGATGTGGTCGTAATGAGAAATTTTTAGTGAGAGAGGCATTGCAATGCTCATTTAATGAGACTTTTGTAAGTTTTTATGCACTAACAATGATACTATGTCGATAATAATGATATATGAGTTTTATGCTATTCAAAAGAGTTTGATAAACCTTTGATAATAATTATTCATAGGTATAATAAGTTACAGAAGTAAATTTCACCTTTGTTTGCTTACCTATGCTCTTTAGCTAATCAAATTTCACTAGTTTTACTCTTTCTGATGTCATCAAAGTTATGTGTGCCAAAATTTAATTATGTAAGTTGTTGTAGGTCATATTCTCACCCAAAAACTGAAAAAATCTCATAGAAACATAATTAGTTGAGTCTGTATAGTGTTTGGGATGCCTTCTCTACACAATCAATCTCTAGGCCAATTTTCCTAGTTTTTCCCAAACACCTCCAAACTATTATAAAAATGTTTTAAACCTAAATGTTTGGATGTTATATTCTAAACAGAGAATTATAACTTTCCTAATCCTTCCTTAGCATTTGGTTGCTTGGAAATGACTATTAAGATCTCAGTTTGCATCGGTTGGGACTCCCATAAGCTTGGCAGTAGACTTCAACCTGGATGATCCTCAAAACCTAAAAGAGACCAACATACAAGTTCTTAGGGATATCAATTTTCAGTCTCCTAAATCGTCTTTTGGTTTCACTTTCACATCCCAATTTATCCCCTCTTTTACTTGACAAATATGCCCACCTGTCAACTGGTTTTCTGAAGTTTTTTATCATATAGCAGTAACAATTAATATTTTAGATATGATTTAGATCGGGGATATTAAAGTGGTATCAGAGCATGGTCCTCCATACATGTTCTTTATAATCATTAATGAGTCCAAAATTCAATTTGGATCCTAGAAGGAAGAAATCCAAAGTATAGAAAGTTGACTCTGTCGAACGAAAAATTCCACTGGGAGATGGATCAGAAGGGCGCGTTCAAAGTTTTTGTTCAAATTATGTTGAAAGGGCTGTAATATATTCCAAATAATATCACTTAGTTTTTTCAATTTACCAAAAAATTCCTATCCAAGTAGTTAGGTGGGAAAGATGGAGAAGGGAGCAACATTGGCTCCCAGCATGAAGAGAGGAAGATCATGAGTGGATCTATCTTCTCCAAGACTAGGCCTCATAATATGCCTCATGAGTTAAAATATGAAGCTAAGTTGGAGCCCCAACCTACCATGCCCATGTTCATGGAGAATCCCAAAGAATACCATGAAGTGTAGACTGCATCAGTTGCTTCATGAGAGGAGAAGTATGTTTCCTAACAGACCTTGAGTGAGGAGTGTAGAAGGGCAGTGCCTTTCAAATATTTTTGTGAAACTTAGTATAGAGGGAATCCCTGAGATGTTCAAAGGATTCCAAATCAGAATTTTGAGCTGAGACGTGCCATTGGAAATATCTACTTACCTTAATTTGATGACACTTCCAAGTGCACAATAAACTCTTGGATTCAGAAATTGGACACTTAATTCCAATTGAATCCTATGGATGAGAGTGATTCCATCAATATGGAAGCCATGAAAATTGATGGGGAGGCCAATCAATAGTGGTTTCATGGCATGAAAACATTGTTCCATTATAAAGTGGCTACTTATGAAGAATTCACCTGGAGATTGGCAAAAATGTTTGACCAGAGAGATGCTAATATCTCTTTTCAAGAATTGGCACATGTCAAATAAGTTGGAACTCTTGAAGCATACATATTTGAATTCCAAAGATTACGTGTGTTGGTCATTGATGTTATATCGTTATTTTCCACTCCTGATACATCATGCTTTTGTGGTTTATCCATGTCCCTATGAAGACTCCTTTTACCCCTTTTTGCTCACTATCACCCCAATGCTCCAGTGGAACCCCTTAAAAGAAACTTTCATATGTATACACTTATCACAAGTCTACAACCTGCATATACGCAGCTTGCACCACTATCACCCGCGTACATAAGGAAATGTGCTAAAAAACATATTTGGAGCTTTCCCCTACTAAGTAACAAAGGACTTGTCCACTGGCCTTCCATATGCTGGGAAACACTCCACTTCGAGCATTCACCTCCTATTGAAAGGTTATTTATTAAGCTATTATGAAGCATTAGAGAGGAGGAGAACTTTGAGAGAAAATACATTATAGAGGGATTGTGCCCTATTGTTATGTACTTGCATCTGTATCCCTTTCTTCTTGAAGCAACCATTAGTTCTATTTCCCAAGGTTTCCTTGATATTTGCGAGCATTCCTTTTTACGGAGGATTGAAGTGTGGAGGCCCAGGTGGAGGGACTCAGTCTCTCAATTTCCATGAGGTGTCGACAGAATTTGTCATCTTTATCTGTGTTCATAATAATAGAAATATCCATTTCTCGTCCATTGCATGTGTAATTATAAATATTTTCTATCCATGGATGTAATTACTTTGATTATGTATTGGAATATATCATGCTAGATTAGATTCTAACACTTTACATGTATCATGCTTGTATATTTTTGTTGTTGTTGAGGGCAATGTGTAGGTACACACTTTATTGAAAGCGCAACAAGGATCTACTTAAAACATCTGGAATAAGGTATGCCCCCTTGGTCCCTTAATGTTAGTTTCTCTTTCATGTTTAACATGATTGGAAATGGGTTTATTTCTACTATCATCTTGTTTGTTGTGGCCCACCTCAAGCCATAGGAGGTCTTCTCTATAAACGAATTGGAAACTTTGTTGGGGATTTACTTTTTGTTGGGTTTTTGGGTGCATGATTGGCTTGATTTCCACACTTCTTTGTTCTTTTGAGTTGTTGTGGATTGATTTTTGACACTTTTATAATCTCAATGGTTGACATGATGATCTCCTTTGAACCCTTCTCCTCCTCCTCGAAAATACAATAGATGTTATAAGAAACCTTTAGTACACTTTAATTCACACACAGTTCTTGTTATGAGTAATACATCTGAGAACCTGGAGTTCCCTCTGTCTCTGTCATCTGGAATGGGGGGAGGAACCATAGGGATACCCAAAAATTTGGTTTACACCGACCCTTCAGGAGATGGTACTTCCCATACTAAACGACCTGAGCTGTCATATTTGAAAGCTTCTTAGAGGAGGTTTGTCTCAGAGAGGTCAGGTGTTGAGACTCATCCTACTCCATCTAGAACATTTCCATCTATCATAATGGGATTTAAAATAGTACTTATCTACCTCTAGAGAAACTACACCATCTTGGTGCTACTCATATAGGTTCCCTAAGTGGACCAACCATTCTTCTAGTTTCGAGGTATCAAGTAGGAACTTTATGGAAATTTTTAATGAAGGAATCTTGCTCTCCATCGGTAATACCGACTCCACCCCATGTAATAGCTAAAAGGGAGAGAATCCAGTGGGAGTATTGATTACGGTTTGATAATCCCACAAAGCAGGGTAAATCATGATATGTCAGTTAGTTTTTCTTTGTGCAATGGTTCTTTGTAAAATGGACTTAAGGGATTTATTAAATGCTTCAACCTCGACATTCGATTGACGGTAATAAGAAGAATATTTTTCTTCCCTATACCCTAGTTTCGAAGCTAATTATGTCATCATCTTATTCTGAAAGTGTCTACCATGGTTAGTGACAATACCCTTCAAGATACCAAACCAAGTGATAATCTGGTTGAACACGAAGTGAGCAACCATATCACTATTGGATTTAATTTTAGGCATAACCTGTTTCCATTTCGTTAAGTATTCTATGACCACTGTGATGTGATTATGCCCCGCAACTGATGCTGGATTCCAATCCATAAATTCCACCCCCTAGTTAGTAAAGGAGCCGATGTTAATAATAGGATATAATGGGGTGGGATCCAAGCACATATTTTGCACAAACACCTAGAATGAGTGGCATCACTTGACCGCATTAACACAATCTTTGAAGATTGGCGACCAATAATAACCCACTCTAAGGGTTTTTTGCGCTGTAGAAATCCTTAATGAATCACCACCACATGCCCCACCATGGAAATCATTCAACAAAGTCTCACCCTCATCGTGAGTTAAACAACGATGCAAAATGGAATCCACCCCATGATGATACAATGTGTCGGTGATAATAAAGTAGCTCTCAAAAATATGATGTAGGTGTTGTTGTTCATCCCTAGAGAGGTGACAGGGAGCCTTCAAAGTATATAGATAGATTATAATATCACCATACCAATGGTCAACAATCGAAATGAGGAAAATATTCTCACCCATGAACGAATCCTCATGAATTCTGTCTTCTCTAGACTAGGGACATAAGATATGATCTCCACAAAGACTAGTGACTTTTCCAAAAAAAACTCGAGGTTAAACTCTTGCAAAATGAAAATCCATTTATTATACTTCCCGCCAATCATTCATCTATTTAAGAAAAATAGAAATGGATTTATGTGAGCTACAACAGTAGTCTGACGAAATAGGATATAGTGTCTCAACCGCTCGACTGTATAAACAGTTGCTAAGACCAACTTGTTGATGTGACTATATCTAAGTTCAACATCAATGAGATTTCAAATAAGGTAATAGATAACATGCTCTTGGATCTCATCATCCTCTTCGATTAGAATGATACCGATCATCTCTTCAGATGTTGTTATCAGGAATATTGCACCTTCTACAGACAGAAGCTATTCCTCTGGTCTGAATGGTTCAGATCTAGAACAAATGAGTTACAACTAGGTCAGAAGACTTTCCCTAGAATCTATGAATCCCTGGAATAAGATATTTGTTGGAAGACCTGCATAAACACATCAAACACACAACAACATCAAAGATACTAGAAAACTATCCATAGATCTATATTGGTGACTAAGGAATCTGATAATACACATGTGAGATTATAACACAACAAATATATGAGAAAGGAACCATCTTTGCATTAATATATGAATGAAACATCTTACAACATTTTTGCATTAGTTTCGATGCACTCCTTCACAATACTAACATCTCATCCCCAATAGCTCCAACTTACTCCTTTATGCTCTCTAATGGATTAGGACAGGATGTTAATTCAATAGCATAACTTTACTCTTTTCTCCCACCCTCAACCATGGAGTATGAGCCTGGTTTTATAGGGATCAAAGGGATAGGAATGGTTGAGAAATAGGTGGGTGAGGTGGCCATAAGATCCCCAAAGCATGGATCTCAGGCTTAACTGACCAAGGTGAGTAGGGATAAGGCTCGCCACGAATATTTTATTCTAGAAGCTTCATAAAACCTTCTCTTTTTCACTTTTTACCAAGGGCACCGCTTATACTCCCTTATGATAGAGCGGTTCAAGGTGAGAACCCCACCAAAGACAATGGTTAAAGGAGGTGGAACCTCCTTTCTTCCAAATGACTTAGGATGTGCTATATAAGGTTCCACTTATTAGCTTAAGGGTAAGAGAGGTGCTGGAGTTTTGTATGTAGAATCAAAATCCAGAGCACTGCTTTCACTTCAATGTTTGGGATTGAGGGAAAATAGATGTGTTAGAGGTCTTATCACATGCTGGTGACAAGATTTTGGTAGAACATAATGCCCCCCAAAGAATGAGGCTAGAGGGATACAATATGCGAGAGCTTTGATAGAGTAAGTTATCACTTCGAGCTAAGGGCTAGCTTGATTAGAGAGTATCATCGCGTAGGCATCTGCAGTACATCAATACTTTGATTCATGAGTAAATGTAACCTCATCATGGCTGTATACCAATAGAAGGTAGATCCATCAGAGGAATAAATGAACATGGCTACTAGAATACAATGTAGATCCATGTGATAGAGGACTCAAAATTGGACATAGCTACCAGATATACAATGTAGATCTATGTCATAAAAACTCAAATTTGAGTATAGCCATGACCATACAAATGTGGATCCATGCTAGTACTTCATACAATATACTCCATCACAACCTGGGGAGAAAAATATGAGCACTTAACCAATACCCAAAGTCTTTGTCTCATCTTCCACAAAGTATGATTCTATCCATGTGATTACAATGTTCTGAAGTCAAACATGGTAGAAACCACTTGATTACCAGACAATGATGTGAACCGTTAACAAGTGTGAGGGAGATCACCATTGATGTCAATGATTTCCAAGGTCCCCTAGTACAATTTACTGAGAGTGAATAGATTTTTTGACATTGAACACCCAGTGGAATATTTCGATCAAAGGTCAATGATGTGAACCTATGTCGAGAGTGATATAATATGTCATTGAGGCATACAGATATCAAGGTACTAAACTTGTTTCTAAGACTATTTCCCAAATTATGAGCTGATGTTGACAGGAATAGTCTTCTCGAAGGAGGGCCATGATGAATCCCACATTGATGACACAAAACTTGGAACAAAGTTCTATAATGTTGTGGATAAAGTAACCATAGGACTGACTCAAAGATACTAACACAAAGGCTATTTTAACTGCAGAGGTAAACTTCTTACTTCCTTTGAACATTAGGTGACACAACAAAAATACTTGGCAGCATGACTAGAACAAATAGACACACAATACGACTATGGACAATGCATTATTTTGAAAGACTCAAAGGAGTGACATGACTCATGAAAGTGGATCGACTTGTAAGTCAGCTGATTACCCAATTTATTGAATGATATGCAGAGAAGTGCCATGTTCACAGGTGACAAACAACTGCCATTTGATTTGCAAAATGTCTCCCTTCCCTTAATTCCCCCATCATTATTGATGAGTTCCTCTTTTCATTTTTATGAGTTCAAAGAGGGTAACAAACACTCGTTGTAGCTCGTCTAAAGACAAGTCCATTCTCATACATTTCACGAACCTGAGAAAGGAGGGGTTTGTTCCAAAAGAAGGGTCTTTCAATGTTTAATTTAACAAGCCCAATGAAAGAAAAATCAGTGTAGTTCATGTTTAAAGAGTCTGAACAAACTGAAGAAAAATCCAAAGGGTCCTTTTTCGTATGATTTAATCTCTAGGTCCCGAAAAATTATAAAATAATACCCAAGATAACTCTTTCATTCATGATTTACTGGAGTGTTCATTTTTCGTAAATAGTCTATCTGAACGAAAAAAGAGATAACCTACCGTCGGAGAGATGACTCTTCAAATAATTTCATGAGTATGAAGAAGACAAGTACTCGACAATCTTTTCATATTTAGGGAGTCTGAAAAGAGTTTAAGGGAAACTCCATTAACCTTTTTCATGTTTGAATCTGGAGCATGAAAAAGTGATAAAGCATGCTCAAACCATTTTTCATGTTTTAACTAGAGCACAAAAAATGAAAAGCAAGCCCAACACCATCTTATTGTTTTTAATGAGCTCGAAGATCAGTCGAAAGAATGCTTGAAGATTGGTTTAATTTTTACACAAGCTTGAAACCATTGGGTAAACTATGCTTGAAAAATCCCATTAACATGATATACAGAGGTTGAAATCTTTCCCCCAGCATGATTTCTAACAAACCTTACCCCTAGCATGGTTGCTAGGTGCTCGACATGCCCCCCAAGCTTCATTTCATCTGATGATTTTTCTTCCATACCTAGCCTAAAATCCTAGTTACTAATGTAAAAATGATCACAAAGTGGGTGGGAAGAACGAGAATCAGGCAGGTGAAAAGAAGGTTCAAGTTCTAACACTAAAGGGAAGACTCAACTCAAGGGAAGGGTATCTGTTTCATTTTTTCACAAGCTTGAAACAAAAAGGTAACTATGCTTGGAGGAAACTGATATGATGGTCATAACCTAACATGATGGTCAGATATTGTTTCATTTTTTAATGATATTGATACAGGGGAAGAACTATGCTTTCAGACATGGTTTCATTTTTATGCAAGATTGAAACCAAAAGGGTATACTTTGCTTAAGGAAACCTACTTCATTTTTTAACGAGCTTGAAATAGAAAATGAACTGTTCTCTAGAAACTGGTCCTACCTAACATGATATCCAAAGGTTGGTACATTTCCCCCATTACATAAAATCTAGTGACTTAACTCCAGTATGATTTCCATAGACTAGAACCATGCCCCCCATTTTACTTATGATGGGAAGAAGCTAACTAGAAGAAGGGGAAGGAATGACAAGAACATAAGGAACATTCGGCGTAGTCTGATTACTAGGAGTGATGCGATGGTCAGGTGTAACAAAGGAAAGCCGATCAATGGTCACAATCTTCCCATTATGGGGAAAATACATAACTCTATAAGAGTGTGGAAACTACAACCTTCATGGCATAAACATAATCACGTCTAAGGAGCATATTTAAATCTAAAGGACCTTGGACCACTGTAACATCAATACAGACAATTTTCCGTCCTAATGTAATACGAAAATGAGGAAGGATCCCTAAAGGTGCAGTAGGTATATGATTAAAAGCCAATATCTAATCGGTGGCTAGCACAAGCTAAGGAGAACCTAAATCTTGGAAAGCAGTTGAGGATATAATGCTAACAAAATCCCCTTCATCAACAATAGCACGAAGCATCTGCCTAGCAATAACATTCACAACTATCTAGAAAGGAACACTCAAATGAAGACAAGAATCTGTTAGGTTACTCCAGTCAAAGGAAATAACCTCACTACTTGCAGAGGGTTAAGTCGAAAGAGACAAAATTTCCTCTTGTCAAGAACAATCAGAATGAAGCATAAATACATCAGCGGGTTTTAGTTCATTCTCTACTAGAAGAGAAGAACAAGACGAAGATTTGGTCAAAGTGACTACTTTAGTCTTAAAACTCTCTGATGAAAGAGTGGGATCAGATGGAGATGACATTGACTCGACCACTTGGACTTCACTCTTCAAAAGAATAGTGGGATCAACCACAGATAAATCTGAATTGACCACTTTAAATTCACTCTTCAATGGAAGAGTGGGATTGACAACGGATGAAACCAAATCAACCACTTGGTCAACTGTGGGGGTTCAAGATACAACTTACAATAACCTATTGGAATCCATTGTTGAGGAACAATAATATCTTCCAACAACTTAGAAGCTTCATCCATGCTTGGAAAAAGAAAAGTATGAGGCATAGCCTTGCATATCAAACAAGGATACAAGACTTTTCCCTTACGACCTTTTACCAATGGCTCACTGGTTGAGGGATTATCATCAACATGATGATCAGAGGTTGATGACATAGACATTTTGGACCTTTTAGACCACTCTTCTTGTACACAGGAGAGATCGGGACACTCCTTAAGAAGGTAGTCCCCCTTGCAAAGCTTACACGAGAAATTGGGTTTTTTGAGCATTCTCTTAGAACGAGCACCATCAATAGTAGATGGTTACTAATTTTTCTCTTTCTTATCCTTCTTCTTCTTACCCTTCATCCCTTTCCTCTTCTTCACTTGACCAACACTCTACAGTTAGTAGTCAGGTGGATAAGAAGAAGAAGAGATTTTCTCTTTCTTATCCTTCTTCTTCTTACCCTTCCCTTTCTTCTTCTTCTTATCCACCTGACTACTAACCGTAGAGTGTTGGTCAATTGGAGAAGAAGGAGTAGGATTAGGTTGATTTAAATCCTCTCTTGGAGGAGAGCTGACATTTGAGACATTAGGTGTAACAGGAATTACTGAATTAAACAGCTATACCGGTAATCCTATAGTTAACACAGGAATATTTAGAGTGGCAATAAAGGGAGGACCAATACCTTCACTTGGAGGGAATACAAAACATACACCTTTGAAAGGGACCTCTTGAGTGGTAGTCCCAGATGGGTATGCCATCCCTAAGCTCTCTAAAAAACACCCATATACCACGCACAATAAAGCACTACTCAAACTAAAAGAAATAAGAAAACATGTGAAAGGAGTGGATAAGAGTCAAGAACCTCACAGAACAGGCCAAAAGGATAAATTAGATAGTTTGAGGATTCCTCAAAGGGCGTCCTAATATACGCTAGGTACATGGAAGTTCAAATCTCTAGTGGTGTTGTCTAATGCACAACCATTCGACAAGAGCCTTACGATATAATACTAAGTATGTGAAGTACATTTCGATCTACCTCAAGGGTACGTGAAAGGTCATTCCATATACCAGACGTATGTGGAAGAACTACAAGCCCCTGAGATATAGTGCTAGAAAATAACGATAGTTGCCACGCTTACCAATGCCAGAACATGTCGCTAACTAACACTCAAATTGCTAAAAGTTTTAACCTAGTACTATTGTTAATTTTATCTTATGCATTTAGGTGGAACCATGGAGTGAAAACTTGAATTTAAAGAAGATGCAAACTGATCTATACGGTAATGCAAGTTTTCCTCGTCAATGAAATTCTACCTAAAAGAGGGAGAGGGATTTACTTTTCTTTCCAAAATGCACACCCAAATGCAAATGCAATTCTATCTTTACAAATGAAAAGTAAAATATCAATGCACCCCAAAAAATATTTAAAGCAAGCAAAAAAGAGATCTAGAGAACATCTAATATAAATAAACCAGAAATGTTTCCTATCTTTTCATGTTTGAAAAAGATGTATAAAAACTTGATGGAAAGATGATTTCACTAAAGTTTCCAAACAAAACTAACTCTAATGCACACAAAGCTGAAAACAAATATTTCTTCTTTATGAAAGTAAGATCCACAATTTCAAACAATCATGCACAAAACAAGAAGAAAATCGTTTAACATGCTTGCGAATAAAGCAAAGGAGGGAGAAAACTAAAACTTCTCTTTTGAACACAAGGAAACGAAGAACCAATCTCTCCTACCAAGCACTAAAAAACTCAGCATGTAAAAGGAAACAAAAATCACTCCAAGCAAAGAAAGACTCAAAACCACATGGATCACTCACTCATTCCAAGTCCAAAACAAACCAAAACCTACACATGAAATGAAATGTATATTTTACAATTCTAAGGAATAATATCTATAGAAAGGAGCAAGATGTTTCAAGCAAAGAAAAGAATGCAAAATCCAATGCAAGAAACATAAACTCTTATTTGAATGCAAAAAGAATATAACAATCAAAGTGACTGCAGAATATACAATTCATGGCCCTTCCTGGCCATGAGGGAGATTTTATTTTTTTAAATACACTTCATTTTCATCAAAAAGTAGGCCAAAAAGCACTCAGAAATAAAAAGACAACAACCAAGTTTTGAAATCAAACAAGGACTAAAATGCCTACATGGCACCTCATTGAAGGGGTCACTAACATAGGGGTTTTAAATTTGCACCTCTTCTTTCTCTCTGAACTCAGGTGTTGGGACCGGCTATGGGTAACTGCGTTCAGACGGTTGCACTGCGTATTTCCCAAAGCACATGAGCGGCTCCCTATGAAAACCCAGAACACCAGGAGAGCGGAAAAATCGAGTTAAAAGTTGCAAAAAAAATATTAAAACTGATGAATCAACAATAATAGAGAGCATATAAAGTCAATGTGACTCAGATCCGAAGAGATCTGATGATTTCAAACCAAAAGTTCACTAAGTCAGCTAGTAGATCTGACTGAAAAGATTGAAGACTAGAGCTTGCATTTGGATAAGTGTTTGAATACTGAGGAAGATCTGATCAACTGAAGCTTGTAATCCCCAGTGGAGTTGCCAAATTTGTTATCAGGAATATTGCACCTTCTATGGATAGAAGTTGTTCCTCTTTTCTCAATGGTTCAGATCCAGAACAAATGAGTTACAACTAGGTTGAAAGACTTTCCCTAGAAGCTATGAATTCTTGGAATAAGATATATGATGGAAGACCTGCATAAACACATCAAACACATAACAACATCAAATATACCAAAAAACTATCCATAGATCTATATCACTGACTAAGGATTCTGATAATACACATGTGAGATTATAACACAACAGATATATGGGAAAGGAACTAGCTTTGCATTGATAGATGAATGAAAGAGATTACAACTTTTTTGCCTTAGTTTCGATGCACTCCTTCACAAGACTAACATCTCATCCCCAATAGCTCTAAATTACTCCTCTATGCTCTCTAATGGATTAGGCCAGGATGTTAATTCAACAACATAACTTTAATATTTTCTTCCCCGCTCAACCATGTTGTATGAGCCTGGTTTTATAGGGCTCAAAGGGATATGAATGGTTGAGAAATAGGTGGGTGAGGTGGCGATGAGATCCCCAAAGCATGCATCTTGAGCTTAAATGACCCAGGTGAGTAGGGATAAGGCTAGCAACAAAGATTTTATTGTATAAGCTTCGCGAAACCTTCTCTTTTTCACTTTTTACCAAGGGCACCGCTTATACTCCCTTATGATAGAGTGGTGCAAGGTGAGAACCGCGGCAAAGCCAAAGGTTAAAGGTAGTGTCACTGCCTGTATTCCAAATGAATCAGGTGGTGCTATATAAGGTACCGCTTATCAGCTTAAGGGTAAGAGAGGTACTGGAGTTTTGTATGTAGAATCAACATCCAAAGCACTGCTTTCACTTCAATATTTGGGATTGAGGGCAAATAGAGGTGTTAGAGGTCTTATCATATGCTGGTGATAGGATTTGTGTATAACAGTTGCAACCACATATAACAAGAAGTCACAGCTATAGTTCAGTCGACTAAGCATAGGGAGCGATGCCAAGGCTCTCTTAAGGGTCTCGAATGAATCCTGGGCATGCTCATCACATATGCACATAGTACCCTTCTTCAATAATCACATAAATCACTTGGTCAAATTGGCATAACTGACAATGAATCAACGCAAGAAATTTCCCATCCCATGGAGACTCCAAAGATGTTGAATTGTGTGTTGGGGAGATAACTGAAGTATTGCCTCAACCTTCACTGGATCGACCCTAATCCCCTCTTCTGATACAATGGATTCCAAAAAACGACCCAGTTTCACACAAAAGATACACTTCTGAGAGAATAACCAAATTTTGTGTCGACGACATCTTTAAAAAGCCAAGCACAAATGATCCAGGTGATCCACCCTTAATTGAGAGTGAGCATCTAAGTCATCCAAATAAATTCGATAATATGCTGTAGGTCACAGAAAGAAAAATTCATAGCTTGTTGAAAAGTGGCTCCGAAATTTTTAAGGCCAAAAGGCATTTTTCAATATGCAAAAGTACCCAAAGGATAGTTAAACAAACTATTATGTTGGTCCTCAGGTTTAATATGTATCTCTTTGTAGCTTGAAAAGACATCCATAAATGAGAACACTTTTCTCCCTACATATTCATCCAAAATTTGATTAATGAATGGTTTGGGTAAATCATTTTATGGACAAGCTTGATTTAGGTCTCAAAAATCAGTGCACACTCGGATGGGTCCCTGCTTCTTATCTACTGAAACATGATTGGACACCCATTTGGTCAATGGAACCGGATAGATGAAATTGGCTTTAAGTAGTTTCTCTAGCTAACCCTTAATGGAAGGCGCTTTATGAGGTTTCATTACACGTAGGTGTTACCGAACCAGTTTAGCAATGGGATATATTTTGATCTGATGTTCAACAATGTGAGGGTTAATTCTTGATATTTATTCATATGAACAAGCAAATATGTCACAAAATTATTTAAAAAGGTCGGTGTATCTTTTGACTTCATCATGAAAGGAGTCTGCACCGATGTACACATTCTCTATTTTTCTAGAATCTGAGAGATTTTGATTGAAATCCTAGGATATAAGTTTTCCATGTTCCCTTCGGCATATATACCATGAGTACCTAATGAGACCACAGGATGACAAACACTCTCTCTTAACATCATCCTAAAGGAATCATGCTCGACCCGTTCACGCTCTGGGAGAAAGTAAGATAAATGATGCAACTCCACCCAAGGTTGTTCTGGACCATTAATGGCCTCAAGAATAACTTCAATTGAAGGAAAAAATCATTAAGGAAACCATGCGAGCATGATGAAACAACTGCCTATGTAGGCAGTGTAAGGGGATCCTCCTACTTCGTCTGTGAAGAGGAAGGACCAGGGTCTATAGCAGGATCAAGTACAGCTTGATATGCAACCTTTGCTACAGAGAACGTCATTATTGTCCTAGTAGGTATATCATATTCATCCGAAGTTCTTGGATAAGGAAGAGTCCATGGGTTATCCAAATACACAGTGAAAAATGGGACCAAACTCATATGTGATGAATTACTAGTAGGGTTAGAGATAATAACTAGGATTGGTGTCGAAATACTAAAATTTCCCATTAACTACAGATACATTATGACACTAACATTCTTAGTTTTTGGCTGAGAAGTATTTGTAGTCAGGATAGTCAATCCTGACGATGCAGAGGAACCATAATTATTGAAAGAAATATAGTCGATTGTCGCAATCCAATCCTAAAAAAGGAAGCATACTCCTCAAAATATTGACAATACGATCACTTTCATATCGTAAATTGAGTTTTGACCCAGTAAAATATTGTAGTCAACGAGTGCATAAACCACCTCAACCTTGAATGGCATGGTATTCCCTCCCTACTGGACCCAAATAAAAGGAATAATTCCATGGGATCAAAATGATCATCCATCAAATGCAGTCAACATGGTCATTGATTTCAACAATGTGGGTGAGCCAGGGCCTTTCCAACAATTGAGAGACATCACAAAGGATGCAGTGCTGCCATCAATTACTATACATTTAATGGTTTTGTTGAGGCATGCCACATGGAATAGAAAGTCCACATGGTAAGGAAATAAAGGTTGGAGCTTCTAGGTTTCAAATATGACCATGGCTGGGGAATTAGGATCAACAACCCTTAGAGTATACAATAAGGATCTCCGCTGTGAAGGACAAGTTTGAAGAACTTTTATAGTTGACATTGCATAGGGAGTCTGGCCCAAATATTCAACAATAGAGTAATGTTGGGTGGCTTGGGAATTAGTCTTGTGTCTCGAGTGCTTGCAAACACACTTAAGTATGTGAGGTATCACTTCAGGATTATCAATACGCAATAGAAAATCAGGTGATGCAGGCTCTTTCCCCAGGTTGGGTTGTGACAAACCATAATCTCTCGAGTGAGTCACAACATTAGCAACAAACATCGTGTTGACGTAACCATGGCCACCTTTGGCCGTTGATGGCTTTTGATACCTGCCAGATCTACTTTCCGTGTCCATGGTCCTTGAAGCCATGCTTTGATTATGAGGTAAAGGGTCAGTAAACACAGTTGGGGTCTATACGATGTACTTTGAGGAATCCTCAATATTAGGGCACAAGTAAGTCCAATGGTCTCCCAGACAAAGCTTGCAAGGGGATTTAACCTTTCATTGAGGCTTCTTGTCCCCCAGAGTATTATCTATATTATTTTCATCATGCTGATTCTCCTTCCTATTCCCACCCTGTTTACTATTTCTTCCCTTTCTTCTATTTTTTTCGGGTTGCTAGTTACTCTTCTGATTCGACAACTACACTGAGTGTACATCCATGGACTGGGTGGGAGTGGATAGGGCAACAACTGTTAGAATAATCAACCCATAGTATTTACCCACTTAGACATTATTTCATTTATTTTGTCTTATTTACCTAGTCCACGAGTCCCACCATGTGCAAGTTGCTAATTGCCTATCCATAGAGGTCAAACTTGCCATCTTTGACTCATGTAGCGCCCTTGAGAGCTTTAGGAATCAAATCTGCTTTATTCCTGGCCTCCTAGGCACCCATCTGCTTTTTTTGCTTTATTCCCTGCTTTTTCAGTGTTTTAAGGCACATAGGAAAGCAAGACTAGGTGAGGTGAATCAGCTTTGTTGCCTCTTCCTCCTCCACTCATTCCTCCATGCTTTTGCATGTATGAGCTGCCATTTGACCACTCTTTAGCTTTCCCATGCGCCCTTGCTAATTCATGGGGTCCTTGATAGATTTGGGATCG
>LPNX010304669.1:107539-169016 GCA_001517045.1 Pseudotsuga menziesii | reverse complement strand
AAATTTAAGTAAACTCTTAGTAATTACAATAAAAATACTTCTACATAAAAATAAGGTCTATTTCTTTTAAAATGACAACTCATAAAGTATGTTGTAGTTCCGATAGCAATACTAATATGCAGGAATTCTGGTTTCTTTTACTATAATATAAAATGCTAAACCTTACTGATAATACCTAAATCTTTAATCTGTAATGCATTTACTTTACACAGAAAAGAAATGAATATAACTTATATTTCAAGTATGCTTAGTCTTTCTTTTCATGCACAGTTAATTCTTTTCCAGAGAACAGAATACAATTCAGATTTAAACGAAAGCTGCAAATGAGATAGCTTAAATAAAAGATAATACACAGTAAAACATTTATAATAAAAGTAAAATAAACTAGGGAACTCAGTTTAGGAGATTACTTCTTCTAAGCTTGAGATACCATGCTAGAGTACTACCTGATGATATCAGGTGTGGAAAAACATGGTAATACTAACAAGTTTTTACACTAACAGTTCAAGATACTAACAATTCCTTTCAGATACTTAACAATCATACTGTTTATCTATTTATGCACAGAAGGATATAGAGATATGAATGAAAAACCTGTTAAACTGCTGTGGACAACAACAGCAATGGGAGGCCGTTCCTCCCTACCAATTCCTGGAGAGCGCTCAAACAGCGACTTCTCAGGACCCCCGAGCTTGATCTGGTCTCCCTGGATTGGAACTAGGTGCAACAAGACATATACAGTCCTTCAGCTCTATATTAACTCAGAATCTTTGAGACAGTTTCCACAGCTCAACTAGCTGTACTCAGCTTCAAGTTCCTGCAGACATTCACTCACAATCACTTCCTTACTATCTTCCCTTTTCCTGAAATGAAAACTCCTGAATCACATTCAGCTGAATGAATTCTTCCTGGAGTAAAAACTGAGCAGCCTCAGCTCTCTTCATTGAGTACTTTTCAAGATTGCCTAGGTCTTAATTGGGATAACTGTCATTTAATGAGCCACCTGCCCACATTCCACTTTCTTGGGGAATCATGACCCCAAATATAGGGAAGTTGCCACCTGCAACTTAGGAAGTGCTTGAGGATGCTGCCACTTGTCCTTTGCCTCTCCACCTAGTTCCAATACCCAGTTTGACCAGTAACCTCTTTTAACAGCTCTCCCATGCTGTTGTCTCCATAATATATTTATTATTAATAAAATATTTTCAATTACACTCCACAACTGTTGACTCTGCTGAGTCATCAATCCCTACTTAGGATTAAGTTTAACATAATGTCTCAGAAAATAAAATAAAACAATTACATAATTTTACAGAATTTGGGGTATGTGACAAAACGTGCATCCACTCTCAGTCAACATATGTTTTTGGGTTCTTTAAGCTTAATGTAAGCTATCAAGATTCTAACATAAACTTTAACTATCGGCATAAGACCTTACTCTTTTATGAGTCTTCTAAAATTTCAAGACCCGCAATGCTACAATCCTTTGGTTTGTAATGGTAGAGAAATAGCTTCCATTAATAAACAAAATGGGAGAAACCTAGATTATATTACAAACTCCATCTATTCCGAAAAACATGTCAACGTCTTAGATTGTAACAAAACATATCATTTAGATTGTAACACAGGATTAGGATAATGATAGTGAAGCTCTGATCCACCCTCCGCCTCCCCTTCCACCTCCTTTGCAATAAGGAAACGCCACTCCCTTGGGAGCGAATGAGCTGGCCTTTACTGGCCGCACGATTCTCAGAGTCGCACGGCTAGTAAAGCGCGGCTCATTCACTCCCAAGGGAGCAGCGCCACTCCTTATTGCCATCGCATCCCACAATCAGGCTATTTGCATGGATCCGGTAATGATAGTGAAGCTCTGCTCCACCTTCAGCCTCTCCCTCCCCTTCCATCTCCTTTGCAATAATGCGGCATCGCTTGATTGGGAGCCAATGACGCCCCAGGAAACCAACATAAATCCAGTAGCACAAACAAGATGCCCAAATAAGAACATCCATGCCCAAACAGATAAATTGTTCATACCGAAAGGATTGTATCCATTAATAATAAGTTGTGAAGAATCAGAATCGTGTCACCAGTAAAGGGCGGCTCATTTTGCTCGGAAGGGAGCGACGTCACTCCCTTATTTCCACTGCATCCCACACTCAGGATATTTGCATGGACCGAGTTCATCTCTGGATTGCACCCCCAAAATTTAGAAATAAAGGGATCAGTTGGCCCATGCACCAGTTATGCGCCCAGCATTACACCTTTGTATTTTTAAATAATAGGAAATTGATAACATCCACCAATTGACGAGAAGAATAGGTTTCTTATCTAATTTTTAATTTATTAAGCTGCTTACTGGGCCAGTAGATGTCGCCAGAGCTATTGGTGTGCTGACAGTTTAATGCTTTCCTCCTTCTTTGTTAATGATCGCTAATGCTTGCCTGGGTTCTCCTGTTGAAGGGTGGAGGGGAGGGGAGTAGAGCGGAGGGAGGAGGTGGAGGGGCATGCCGTGAGGACCATATTGTAAATGAAAATTACTCATGAAAATTACTCATTTAATTTTATTCCTGGTTAATATTCCTGACATATACATAAGCTACCTTCCGTGTGAACAAATAATGGGCACATAGGAAGGGCAAGAGCTATCCATTGAGGTGCAGAGCATGTAATGCTGCTGCAGCAGGCTTGATGACCGTTGGATCTGGAGCAACTTGAGATCCAATGGTCATCAAGCCTGCTGTAGTAGCATTAAATGCTCTGCAGCTCAATGGATAGCTTTTGCCGAGAAGGGATCACGGTTTTTCACGTGTGTTTGATTAAAAAAAAATTATAAAATTTATTATCAAATCAAATTATATTAAGTATAGTGGAAATCATATGTATTTAAAAAAAATATAACTAATTGAACAATTACCTCGAAGAATCAATGATAACATGGTGTGTTCCCTATTTATTGATATCCAACGAGGAAGGTTATTATTTATAATGAAAATAGGTCACACTAAGTAAACAAATCTCATCTCTCGAAATGGATTGGCACCATCAGTTGCCAATGAAATCATAACATTACGAGTTCTTGTTTAAAAATTGGCCATGTTTCTTCGATGCCCCTAAATTTGGTACAATATGAAAGCATTCACATAACACCATTTTCAATTCTATTTGGTGCATGGTAATCCATAATTTGTGCCATGTGTTTGCACCTAATTAATCAGTTGAAACATGGAATTGTGGGAAGATCACGAAGAACCTTGTGGGGCACTTTATAAGTTATTTGATGAGTTCGATATCTACTAATTCTACATTGATGGGAGTCCAACTTTCTTTCTTCTTGTCCATAATATATAATGTGGTCATTAGGACATGAATCAATGGCTTCATACCCCATTCCTAAATATTTCATAATGAAAGACAATTCCTGATATGTGTGAGGTAAATTATTTGGTTATGGTAGGAGAATATCACCTAACAATAAAAAACATTAAACAAAAAATAAGTAATGCATATTGCTTATCAATTTTGCATCACCCTTTTAAAAATATATTCAACACTTATAAAAATAGAAAGAACAAAAAATGGTATTCAATATATATGGAGAATTATATTGCATACCTTAGGATCTATCTGAGGAAAGTGTTAGATAATCCATTCGGCACTTTCAAGTTCACCAACAATAAAATTTCAGAGAGAATATTTGTTTGTGAGCCTCCATATAAACATTTTTTCCCTTCTCAATGAGAGGTGCATCTTCAACATATCCATCAAAGTTATCATTGATTGGAAAAGAATGAAATGTGTTATTGATTAATCTATTTATCCAAGCATTATGAATCACTCCAATATCATCATTTTCCTTGGCCATAGGATTAACTTCATCATCTCCATTATCTTCTCCATGATAATCTCCAACAACTTGTAAACCAACATTTCTACTACAAATTGACACATCCTCCTCGTTGTCTCATCAAATCCTAGGATCATTTCTCTTGTTATTTCAAATTACAAGCAAATATTTTTAGTATATATATAAATCAATTATTAAAAAAATAAATTAAAACTTCTAAATTAAATGAATAAGAATAGAAATTAAACATGTAACATAAAAATTCATTAGTACATTTTACCCCTGGATGAAAATTAACGCCCCCCTTAGAAATTCCCATATTCCCAACAATATTTTATAGTTGTAGCCCTTAACATTCTTCTTTTCATTCCATTGCAATTTTTCCAAGGGAAACAACATTTACCATTATGAGTTTCTCACGTAACTTAGCCATAGTCATTTGATATTGGCATTGTAAATTATATAATTTAATCAATAAAATTATATAGCTCAATATGAAATTGTTGTAATATTGATGGTATATTTGTGAAAACTAGGAAATATTATATTGTGAACATGAGAGGATCACCTAATTGGATTAATATGAAGAGTTTGTATTTAATTGTCGTTTATGCTCAATGTTTTCGGAATACCAATATGCATTGACTAGGTCAAGGCGAGGGTGCGATGACCTATTCAAAGACCGAAAAGGGTAATGTAACAACTAGGATGTACCGACATACAAAAGACTTAAGTCCAATGATACACTACGGACCTCAAAATTACGACAATAGCATAGATTAAATTCAAAAATGGTAAGGATTTTCGAACAAACCATGCGATTTCCCCATCATTGTCGAAAAATACATGGAAATTCTCATTCAAATGTAGTAGTGACCTTAGTAAGAGGCATATAAGAAAGAACCTTGAGATATCTTGCATTAAGAACAAAGCACTCAACCACTTAAACAAACTTACCAAACTAAATGAAAACTTCTTATATTGTTTTAAGAATAAAAAATCAAGCTTACCAAACTAAATGAAAACTTCTTATATTGTTTTAAGAACAAAAACCTTATATGAAAAGAAGATCACCTAATGTTATAAATTAGTTTTATAATTATCTTCAAAAAACATTTTCATTAACCTAACCTCTCCTTATAAATGCTAGAAATAAAATTGTATATCTTATACAATTGCAAAGTAAATTTATAGAAAAAATGACTTTTTTTTCCACACTAAAAACCCGTATATTATTTGAAAAACAAAATACAATCCACAGATATACCAATAACTAGTATTGTCCATTGTCAATAGTTTCTAACCAAAAGCCAAATATATTACAAATCAAGCATAATCTATCCATCACATATAAGAGGCAATATAAAACACTCTAATCACATAAATCCATTGCATCATAGCAATTTGCAGAACTGGGCAAAACCTACCCTTAAAACATCAAAACTATTCATAGTTTCAAAAACTATCTATCAATTCACATTATCAGTTCAATAAGCTTTCAAAAAATCAAAACAAGGATCAACAAGATCCAGTCAGCCTTTATCTTCAGCAAGATCTCCATTCTTCACCAAAAAACCTGCACAAAACTATTTTTAATAAAGCATGACAAGGTCGAAACGTTCAGGTGCCCGATGCTCATATATCCGCCAAGATCCAGTTATAACATTAGATCCATCTTTTGCCAATAAATCTACAAGTGTACTTCTTTCTCGATAAATATGCACAAAATGCACAGACTCAGATATATCAGCAAATCTGTTAACTTGAAGCAAAATCTACAAGTGTACTTCTTTCTCAATAAATATACACAAAATGCACAGACTCAAACATATCAGCAAATCTGTTAACTTGAAGCAAAATCTGCGAAAGTTGAATATTTTGAATGCGATACATGTATGAGTGGCCCAATTGATAACAAGCTGTGAATCGCCAAAAATATGCAATTTCTTAAAATTATGTTCCAAATACAGAGTAAGTAGAATCTTTAATCCAAAAAGCTCAACAAAATTGTTAGTTCCAAGGCCCAATCCTGCTTTCAAAGTAAAAAATATCCCTTGCAACCGATCCATCAAAATATCCCCAAGGATATGATTTATCAAGCACTTCCTCAACAACAGATCTAATTCTAACAATCTTGTCTTAGGGAAAAGAACTTAGCATACCCAGACATAGAGATGAAACCTGGAAAGATGATAACACATAATCATCGAAACAACTTTGATTTCTGGCCTTCCAAATAAACCAGAACACAATAATTGGCAAAGACGTGATGTGTTTCACTTCTCCTTTTAGGCACCAATTTTTCAGACATATACTTACTAAAGATCCATTCCATAAATTGTTTGACTCTAACTTGGCCTCTAATTTTGTCCAAACTTTTCTGGAATAAGAACATTCCACACGTAAATGAACATTAGACTCTCAATCTAATTTGCATAAATAGCATCTTCAAGGACCTTCCTTACCTTTTCTGCAAATAACATCCCAAGTTAATGCTTTGTTAGATAATATAAACCAGCAGAAGATCTTAGCCTTAAATGGGCATTTGAACTTCCAAAGGACCTTCCACCACCAAGAAAGTTCCTCCACATGTCTATCTAACACTAACTGAAGATAACGAGGTTTTGGTGTATACTTCCCACATTTAGATTGATTCCAAATCAAAAGATCCTCATCACATGACAATATGAGATGACTTGATTTTAATAAATCCAAATATTCATTTGAGCAAGTGATGTCTTGTTGTTCATCAAGATTAATCGAAGCAGCTAAAATCCATCCTTGATTTAGCAACAATGACACAAGGCATCCAATGTCTTTGAGAAAATAAAATCTTGCATAGTTAAGTTTGTCCACCAAACTGAGTGGTAGAATGTGTCTCCACTTACAACCAAACCAAGGGTCCATTCCTATTCTAACATTAGCACCATTCCCAACCTTCCAGATAAGATAGTGCCCAATAAGATCAAAATACCATAGCATTGCTTCCGAGCAAATGGACATACATATTTTCTTTTTTACTGTCACACGAATCCAATCCAACAAGGATAAAGGATAAATATACTTATGTAAAGCAATCTGCACCCAAAGACCTAATCCATGAAGCAGATTCCAAACATTCTTGGCAGCAAGAGCTTTCACAAAAACAGAAGGTATCTTCAGCCCCCAACCTCCCAAGAATTTTGGACATGCTAAAGCTTTCCAAGATGTCCACGTCGGAATTCCAATCCCAATCCTTTATAAGATATATGCAAGGTTCAAGATAAAACCCAAGATACTTCAAGCCTATCTCAAGTTTTGCAACTAAAACCTTTATAAGATATATGCAAGGTTTAAGATAAAACCCAAGATACTTCAAGCCTACCTCAAGTTTTGCAACTGAAAAGAAACAGTAATCAGCTCAACTTCATCCAACCCAGAGTATAATAAGACTGACTTGTCTTCATTTATCAACATCTTAGAAGATTTACAAAAGGTTTACATAATCTCATAAAAGATTAATAGAGATTGCTCACAAACCATAACAATATCATCAACAAATAGTGACATATGATAAGGTAATATCATTCCTAAAACAAATACCATGAAAAATATTTACCAACCTTTAGAGTGAGAAAAAATGACTTATACAACCTTTACCGATCTTAATAGGTAAACTTAAAGAAAACGTGAGTGAGTTATACAACCTTTACCCATTTGCATAAATGTATCATAACACTGCATGACATAGTTATGAAAATGTTACCTTCAATTTTTCTTTTAATGATTGACTTGGTTTACAAAGATGAAAAACATGATGCTTCCCAAAAGGATGGTACAGAATCACACTTTTGGGTCAAGAAACTGCGAAATTCATTTTCAACTTATGAACTTCTGAAGAAATTGATATATATCTTTTTATTTTATTTTATTTTAAAATTCTCAAAAACAGAGAATTGCATTCCACTGTAATCCTTTATCAAATGATCCCGAAAGTCTTACTCACCACCAACGGAATCATAAGTTTTAGTGAATAAATTCTTCCTCAACTTGGGAAACACTTTATTTTTAACAGATAAAGGTTTAGGATTCGGAATAAAAACACTTTATTTTTAATAGATAAAGGTTCAGACGGAATAAAAATATTGTTATCATCTAAATTAAAAGATGTTTACGCAGATCCTTTGCCATCAAATGGCAAATGGCACTTGACTTTTGGAGGATCGAGGGGGTCATTGTGACATAAAAAAATCCCATCTCACCACAGAAAGGGGTGAGTGGGAAAATATGACTATATCATCAAAGGTGCCAAATTTCCGTAAAGCACAAGGAAAAGTAAAAATCAACACCTGCACATGGCGATTCTGGCTCATCTAATTATTCTATATGTCAAAATGCAAAGAATGAAAGAAAGAATAATAACGTCTCGTAACCAAGTCAAATAAGAATAAGTAACTACTGCTCGATGCCATGGCAGTAAAACCTGGTTTAAAATGAGGGCGTCTGTGGCCAAGGATCCTCGTAGCTGCAAGCGAAGAAAACTCTCTGCCTCTGTGCGAAGGATCCTCGCTGCTTGCGTTACATTACACGTTACATTTATTTTCTGTTTTCTGGTTCGTTTCACCATGGAAAAGTTTATGCCTGCCAATAAGTTATCTTGTCTCAGATCTCTGTTAAGCGATCTTGGCAGGACTAACACTTTGTATGCACTTTCACTCAGCTCCAGAACTTAATTTCAAGAATTGCAGTTCTTGAAATTTGGTTAAGTTAGGGTTTTGTATGCATATTCCAGTTCTTGAAATTTAGTTAAGTTACGGTTTTGTATGCATGTGAAACAGAGAATACAAGTAAACATCAAGATTTCATTTCTGGATTTTCCTGTATGCAGGGAACCCAGAAGCTACGCAACGTTATTGGGTGGACCTACGAGTTCGATAGCGGGTGATAGCAGCGAAGGAGTGATAGCGGAGGTGGCGTCGCATCACCAGTCTAAAGCAGCAGGTGGAAAAGAACACGCGGAAAAGAAAACTAAGGTTTTCTGGATGAGGGATCCCGCCACCGGGGACTGGATCCCGGAAGACCACTTTGGCCAGCTCGACGTTGCAGAACTTAGAGCGAAGCTCCTCTCCTCCAGAAAGTAGAAGATGCTATAAGATGTGTAATGCAAAATGTAATAGAAAAATGGATCTGCTCTGTAACTGCAACTCTTGTTCTTTACAGAAATGAATAAATAAATCCAAGATGAAGAAGCTTCCCAACTTTTGCATGTTTCTGAATATTTGATCTTTCTGTTGTGCTTGGAATGATGGTCGAGACTGTTATGGCTGGTATGATTTAATGGAAAAAGCAGTCCAGGCGGGATAAATGAATGTTGAATATTTAAGACCCTATTCTACTTCTATAATTTTTTCGTTGTTTCACTTGTATTTTTGTTTTTAATGGAAAATGATTTGGGAATATTTTTTACATTTTATCACACTCTTCAATTCACGTTTTGTAAGTGATATTGAGATAAATGTTGTACAGTATATCTGAGGGTTCATTGGATTCAAATGGAATCCACAACTACGGAACCAGGATGAGACCAATGTTCTTCTAACAATCTGTGAAGCTATTTACATGAATTGGACTGACCTACATGACTACTTTGAAGCTTTTATATATTAATATGTATTGTAAATTTTTTATAATATTGATTTGGATAGTTTATTTTTAATTGAGTACAATTTTATATTTTAAACCTGTGCTATGAATCAATCTTTATGTGTATTTATTTATATGTGCATCTATATTATCTTATATCATGGATTCATTTTATAGTGATATTATTTTGTTATGTAAAAGATTTAAATAAGTTTCACTTAAAGGGTAGTTAAAGAAATGGGTAACTTTTTGTTTATTAAATAGTATTTGTTTTATGTTAACTCTAACCATCTAGTATGAATAATGGATATAAAATTATATATTTTAGTTTTACTTTAAGAGCTAACTATAAGAACTTACACTCCATGTTTTAACAAACATAATTAAAACAAAAGTTGCACTAAAAGGGTGGGAAATTCCCTTGCCTTGAGAGCTCATGATCTAGCTCATGATCTACATTTTGGTGAATCTTTTGTTAGGAAGACTTAAATTTAAATTATGTAGATTACTAAGGTAGTGAAATCCAAGAGCATATATAACAAGAGAGCTACCCTCAAATGAACAAATGCATGAATGAGGAGAGGAGGAACTTATTTATTCATGTGGCAAGGAATATTGGTCCACTCACAACTTGAGGTGTTGGTGAAATACAATTACACTAACTAGATTCATGGAAAGTGGGGACCCCCTTTTTTATCCCATTTTTTAATGGTCCAACATACATGTGTGGACCCAAATCTTGACATGCCAACAAAATGTTAGAATTGAACACTTTACACTATGGAGTGATTATGGCACCCATGAAATATTATTACTGAGACTTGGAACCTTAATATAGTGTATCAATTCCCAATTAAGTTATTTTCCAAATCTCTCATTTTTAAGATACCCTATAATAAAAGAATAAAAAACTACTTATTTGTTTATAGATATGAGTGCCACATTTTCCTTTCTTTTCTTGACAATCAAAATATGAATTATGTCATTTGATTTAGAATTTTTAGAGTTAGTTAGAAACTTGCAATGGTTATTAGAAATAAGAACATGCACAAACAAGAATAGAAAACACATTAATGCATTATCATGCATATCATTATAACTACTCTGTTACAAACTATTTTGTCTTTTATAAAATGAGGAGGTGTTTGTATCCATGTCATTGAGATTTTTGAAAGCATGCAAAATGTGACAAAATTGTTTTATCACCCTCATTGAATGCAAAATACTAGATATCAAATAGCATAATGTCTATATATCATGTCAAACATGCCCTATACATATTATATACAACCATGATGGAAATGAAGTATTGTGTTTCAACTAAATCATATATTTATCATACATAACTAGATCCATTTCTGGACGATGATAGCAGTTACACATCGAAACAATTTACCAAAAAACATTTTACTTCTAAATGACGCTAAAACACATATGAACCCAACAACTTTAGGTCACAAATAAATTTAATGAACTTGGAAATACAAATAAAAAAATCTAGGAGTCACAAAATTCTCAACACTAATACAAGAATCTATGACTGTGCTTTGGAAAACTCTATAAGAAGACAACATAAATAATGACCATTTTATTGTAGCCCCACCATTATAATGAGTGTGCATTCATTTAGATTACAAACATTTCAAACATCAACAATAACATACATAAAATATGAACATATACACTCTCATTAATGCCTTAGATCCAGTAATAATTGCATAGAAAGACCCTAATAAAAGCACATTTTAAACTACTCGATCAAATTCAGTGTGAATATATAAAAACCATGTGGTGTCTCTCCATCAACAGTACCATCCACTAAAAACATATAAATGTGAGATTTATAACACTTTCATTTAACCAATACTCTTAGGATAGAATAAAACCCTAATAACACCAAATGAGCCCTAAGAATCAAGAGTGGCCTAGAATTCAACAGGTGTAAAAAATAATCCATGACAAAGAGCGTGATAAAAGGTAAAATTACAATATAATAATATATTGTAACTCTACATAAAAATCATAAAAAGCATAATAAAACGAATACCACATTAATTATTGGGTAAAAATCATGATGGAAATTTGTATTCTTTCATAAATTGCATGTGTTGAATGCCCCTTTAAGACCTGAGCTTTCGATAGAGATGTTATGCAAATATTTAAATGTTGAGAAAACTAATAATGAAAAATGGAATTGCATCAACGAGAACGTTCACCTTATAAGCGCAATCCGATGTAGGTGAACCATGAATCACTGTAGCCTTTATATAGAACAAAATAGCCCCACATTTTCCTTGTAACATGGAAATCAAGAGCTCAAAGAAGGTATGCAACAATATGCTTGAATTATAAGAAATATGGAGGGAGAAATAACCCTTATGGGCCTCCATTGATGAAAATTGGGGGCGATGGAGAGATTTCACTATATTTTGTCCAGAAATTTGGGGCGAAAGATATAATTAAGGGAGATTTTACTAGGGCGAAAATTGTTTTTCATTTTCCTCATTAATATATGGGAGGGCTATTCATTTTGGATTTATCTTTTTTCTAATAAATATTGGACGAATATATTTTAGCTCAGAAAACCCTTTCCATATAAGAAAATATCCCACTAAATTTTTGTAACCCCCTTAATATAGCCCATGGGCTATATATAGTCCCTAAAATTATCCATGTTTTAGACATAATTAAAACAAATCTTGCAAAAAAATATTGGGGAGTGCGTTTATTTCGACAAAATATTTTGAGCTTACTCATAGATCAAAAATGAATAAAATACAAAGATTATAGAGCCATGGATTCTAACATACCTCATTGCATTGTTACCAGTTTAAATTGTAGTCCAAGCCATCGGAAACCATATGTGGAGAAAGTAACCACTTCCTAGTAATCAAATATATCTCTTGTGTATGGTTAGTTTCGAGTACCTAATGGACTCTAGAAGAGGATATGAATAATGCAAGTTCATTCATCCAAGGATAAGCCAATTGCATAACTAACTAGTTCCAATACGCAGATAACAAGTGCAATATGTAGGAACTATAAAAAATACATGCATTTCATAAGTATTTATCATTATTAAATAATAATTTAAAGAACATGTACATCAGTATGCATCACTCATGCAAGTTAATATTATGACAACAATAGTTTTTTAGGCATTCACTTTAGTATAAGAAACAAGAACGTGTGTTTAACCAAGCAATCACCAAACAATTTGCATCAACATTAAAAGTGATTTGCATGTGTTTATTAGTAACAATACCATAAATAGTATGGAATAGTAGACATAACCAACATTAACAATGTCCTTCCAATTCATACTAACATAGGACAGTGACCATCTAACTCATGTTTGCAAGTCATTCCACGGGGTTCACTCGATTGAAGTGTAAGGGAAGGTACACGTAAGTAAAAATGAGGGATTGAAATTTTAAGGCACGATATTTTAGGCCACAGAATTTTAGGATGCGCAATTTTAGGGACTAAAAATTTAGGACATGAAATTTTTGGCCGGGAATTTTAGGACGCGAAATTTTATGGCCTGAAGTTTTAGGGAGGGCCTGGAATTTTAGGGCGTGGAATTTTAGGGCCCAATATTTTAGGGCGCATAATTTTAGGGCTGAAAATATTAGAGCCTAAAATTTTAGGATCTGAAAATTTTCGGAGGCCCTAAATTGGCCAAATATTTGATTTTTATCAATTATGCAGTCCCAAAACTAACCTATACTATAACCCTAGAAATGAGGTTTTGAAAATGAAAATGGTGTGAGAGCCAAGGGAAACCTCATACCCTACCCAACCTAGGGATTCTATGGAGAAAGGATAACCTAGTGAGGAAGGGTCATAGGTTAAGCAACTAGCCTAGAAAAACTAAGGAGAAACCCTAGGGTACCTTCAAAATGAGATGTCTTGTTGTTTTCTAAGGTGACAAGAAGGAAGGTAATTTCCTATCTGAGGGAAAACTGTAGCTCTAAGGCTAACACTAAGACTCAAACATTGACATCCATCAACATCCAAACAAAAAGGTAAGAAGCCTAACCTCTATGTGCTTGTGTTCATCCAACAAATCAAAGCATCACCAAAGCAGAGATTCATCAAAGAATTTACCAGAAAATTAGCTTGCATAAACAAGAAAACTTCCACAAAAAAAGCACATTCATCGAGATAAAACCCTAAGAAGGGTAAAACAAGTGCATAGTGATTTATCCCATAAGTTTTGATTTAAAATGAAAGCGAGGAGATCTATTTATAACATCTCACACTCACTTTTACAAATAAAATTGAGGCCGACATGCCTTTAAACAATTAAATTGATAATTATTAAATCAACTTAAAAGTAAAAGAAAATAGTAATAAAATGTAGACTAAGGTAGGCTACCTCGGGTATTTGCATCCCCAGGTGACAAAACACCCTCAAATAAGTGAATCTCTCCAAATGAAAGGCCAGAGCAGGCTAGAGGGAGGGTGTTATGCCCCATATAAATCCTAGAATACAGTAAAATCCATCAATTCCATTTTGAATGACCTCGCATGGAGTATTCCTTCCTATGAGGAAAGAAGGCTAGGGAGACCAAGGACACACTCACTGAAGTGGCCATGACTAAATACTAGTTTCTTGTGGCTGAAGAAGAGGCAACCAGAGTGCGTAAGAAGGGAATGGAGACATGATACCCAGTTGTCAACCTTTAGAGGTCCTAGACACCAATCCTAAGGTTAAAAACCTCTTTAACGGGAAGTCAACAATGCCATTAATCCATATTACCCTTAAAGGAGGATGAGACGGTCAATCCATGACCACCATCACTCAATAGTTTCTAGGGCTCCTCATCAAAAAATTTGGCCCTCTTTGCCTCGGGTACACCTGAAGGTGCATTGGGTACAAGTGCAACGTAACACTGGCTCCAACTACGGGACGAGTGCTCTTCTCAGGAGTGCTCAAGAACCTATGAATCTGCTAGTACCTGTAGACCTACACACATATCAAATGCTGAAGATATTAAAATCATATAGAGGAATACACTTCCATCCTTGCTTATTTTCAAAATAAGGGAAATAAGCGAAGAACAATGAAAACTAACTAGATATTGAGAAGACGTCAAATGAAATGCACAAAAGTATGCCTAATGTAGATAACCTAACCTAAACATAGTAACCAAAATAGGTTAAGTGAAATCATACCACCAATGTAACCATTTAAATAAGCAATTTATACCTGTCGTCTTACCTTTTTTCTTTAGTTGAATCCAAGACAATACCTTGTTGATGATATGTAGAGTTTGTACCAAGATCTTTATCTTGAGGAGTGTAGGAAACCAGACCTTCTTAAGAACTTGGAAAACTTGAAACTTGTGCCATGGAGAAGCATCACTTTGACAAGCTTTGTTGATCCATTCATTCTTCTAGTGGACTTATCTTTTATTTGAGTTGATTCCAACAATGCAATGATCTCCTATAATTGTTCAATGATATGCTAAACAAAGAAAGTGGTTTGGTTAGAATACCTAATATATATTATTTATCTCTTTGGATTAGCCATTGCTTCTTCTATTATCATATTAGACTTGTTGCTTACATATAAGAATATGGAATATGAACTTCGACATAATGCTAATCTCAAGACAAATATCCTATAAACCTATAGCTTCTTGTTTATAATAACTTTAGACCCTATCATCTACCTTCTATATATGACCAAATAGCTCATGCACGAGGATTTATATCCTCTTACAATTTTTTTGACATTGTTAAGCTCTTTCTTTTAAAATGATTTCACTTGCATTTTATGCTCCTACATCAGAGTGAATGCAGGCTAGTCCTCAAGTTTTTATTTTTGTTTTTCTTTGCTATTGGTTTTCATGGTAGCATAGTTTTTTGTTTTTTTTTTCTTGTGTAGGAATAAGGGAGTTGGTACGTGTGGAAGAATCGATATCTTTGAGGCCTATGTTCTTTTCATATAGAGTAAGTGTTATACTTGATTTTACCATACATGGTTGATCACATATTTATGGCATTCCTTTTCCCTTTGCAGACTCTTTAGACCCCATGGACTTATATTATACTTTGATGTTCCAAGTTCATCCCTAAAAAACACCTATTTATTGTTGTATGCAAATTTTAAACCCATCCTCGCTTGTACATGTATCTTTTCACCTCAAACCTGTGTACATCAAGATGTGTGCATAATTCCAAATATTTTTGGAGTTTTCCTCATAGGAGTCCGAAGATCCTAAGTCTTGGCCTTCCATGTTCCTTGAGATCAATCGGATTCGACCCTCCATTACCCTTTTGGAGTGCTATATAAGGAAACCCTTGGATACATTGAAGAGGGGGAAATTGAAGAGCAAGTAAAATATAGTCCATTGTTGCCACAATTTGCATATACGTGAGTTTACATCCATTTCTCCATTTGGAGAACTTTTTGTTCTTCCCAACCTTACCTTTGATTGTGAGCTTGTTATTGAGAGATGAAGGATTTAGGTGGTGGAGGCCGAGGTAGAGGACTCCGTTTCTTTGGTTCGTAGCCAGGCCGACAGAGGTTGTCACTATTATAATCTCTTATTTTATTAATAGAAATATATTTTCTTGTCCATTTATGTGCAATTGAATATGAATATTGAATCCATGGATTTGTTTAATTCTTTATGCATTATTGAATATATATGCTAGAGTAGGTCTAACAAACTATTATAGAGCATGCTTGTCTTGTTTGATGTTGTTGAGAGCGAATTGCTAACACAAGCATGAGTTGGAAATCTCAATAGAGATCTACTCCAACAGTCCAGAACAAGGTACGATTCGGTATCCCTTAGTGTTAGATGTTTGGTTTCTATTGTATATCGAGAAAAATTGATTTCTAGTGTCAAAGTTGTCTATTGTTGTGCACCCCAAGCCATATGAAAATTCTCTCTGTAATAGAATTAGCGACTTGACTCAAGATGTTGCTTGTTTTTATTTAGGGATTTGGGGCACAATGTGTTTGACTTGCTCTTTGTTTCTCCATGTTTCTGTGTCGCATTTAGTAGTATTTTCATCCATTGGAATTCCCTTAGAGTGGTTTGACCCTTGGTCTGCTTTTTACCATTGTCTTCTCTGTATATGTAGATTTTTGGCTAAAATTTGCGTATGTACGTGGGTTTTTGGCCAAAAGTCATGTATACATGGAAGTTTTTTGCCAAAATCCATGTATACATGCAGGTTTTTGGCCAAAAGTCGTGTACATACACTATTGTTCTTTATATAGTCACGTACATCATCCATTTTGGTTGAGTTTCATGTAGTGGGAAGTTGTTGGGTGGGTTGTGAGTGTGGCTGGGTTTTTCTAGGTTCTGATGTTGTCTGTTAACTGCTTCTTTTGTGACTAGAGACTGCTTTTTCATTGATTTTTCTTTGAAAGTAGTTCTAGTCATGTATCTCATTTTTTGTTTTTCCATTAGTGCATTACTCTTTTTGTCTCGGTGTCTTGCTGGGATTGTATTTTATACTTGCCGCAGAGACTGATAACTTTAGTTACTTTTATTGAATTTTCATTCTTTTATATTGAAACTACAAAATAGTTGCATTCTTACTTGTATCTCACATATGGATTTAAGGAGGTACTTGCATTGGATTTCTTGGATGAGAGTTGTGTTTAGGCTTTCATATAGGAAATATTGCGTTGACATTGAAGGAAAAAACTTTCATCTCATGTAGTCGCATACCCTGTTTTTAATTCTACAAATATTGCACTTGGCATTGTTTGTTAGCTATGCACTTTTATTTTAGTACTAATTCTTCGTATCACTAGTTGCACGACCATTTCCTTGTGAGTAATTATAGACATTAATATCAATGCTTAATTAAAATGAACTACACATTTTTCTTTGATAGGGTTCACAAACAAGATTAGGATTTAGATTCTTGGAATACTTCATTGCAAGTAAATTCTCCAAGACTACTAAAAAAAACAATTAGGTGTCTCTCCAAGGGAGCGAGTGGAATCCTTGGTATAATCAATGTTTCTCAAGAGGCTCCTCTTACACAAGAGTTAAGTAAGAGGAAGCGTGCACGATTGTGATTGGGATAGCCCTTGGTCACTTTTGTGAATGCCTAAGTTATCTCTAGGATCGTATTCGTATCTAGGGGCTCTTTCGAGAGTTTCAAGCTTTGCTACCCTGCCCATATGGTCAATCCCACCTATGATTTCCCACTTAAGCATTGATTATATTGGGGTGAGCTTAGTTTCCTTACCTAGGTATCACAAAGAGTACTTGCAGAGGTTATTATGTGAGTGTCCTATCTAGGTAGGGGTTGGACAGTACAATCACTTTACGCGTTGAAGCTGAGGGACACTATAATTGGTTATGTACCTACACTTATAGTGTATGGGAGTTTCAATCCTCTCCTAGGTGAGACATACCTACTGCATTCAGGAGCTGACATATCCTCCCCTTGGTTTGCTTCTATTTTGGCTATAGATTTTCTTAGAAGTGTGCTCTTTTTGCGCTAGTTGGATTTTGGGATCGCAATTACTTAAGTATATTTATGTTCTCTTGAGTTCGGGTCATTTTATATTCGACATGCCTGATACCACTACTAGAATCTTGTCACCCACTCCAGGTCCTAGTGCGTACCTTGGTGTTGGAAATGGGGGAATTAGAGCCCCTTACCATGCTCATGGATTTGGGAATGGTCATATTCCATCGTCTACTCCATTTGTGGAGGATTTTTATTCCCTTCACTCATTTTTTACACCAGTGGTCATCCTCATGGGGGTGGTACTGGATACATGAATGTTGGGTCTTCACCTTACTTTCCTTCTTATGCATCATCGTTCACCGCATTCTTTCCTTTGTGTGTTGTCATGATCAATCCTCCCTATATCCTTTAGTATGGAATATTTACTGACTTTTTCCAGCTGTTTTGGACTAATATTATTATCATGTAGGGTCCATTGTTTGTACACTCTCTCTGATGCTTTGACCCATTCGTTCCTATGATAGGTACAATTTTGAACTGGCATATAGGTCAGGACTCCACATCCACTTGCATTATGCATTGTCTTATGACCATTTCATCTGGACCATAGGTACAAACCCATTCCATGATTTCACGGAACCTTTATGATGCTGTTAGAAGTGGCATTATGTGAATGGTACAACTTTCCTATACATGGGTGCCCTAGTTAGATCCTCTTTTGCATTTGGCGCCCATGGTGACATTTCTCCTTTAAGTTGTGGGAGTCCCTTTTAGTCCGGCCATGTCTTTGAGCAAGAGCTCCATACTTGTATTGAACTTTATTCTGGCCATTTCCTTGGGACTCCCTTGTAAATATCAGGTTGCAATTGCATTTTCATGAGTTTTGCTTACCTTCTTGAGATTTATACTGGCTCCTTGGATTTGAATTATCATCCATATAGCCTGAGCTTATCTCATGTCTATCAAAATCGAGCCTTTTTAAATATCTTTTTCAGCTTGATCACCCATTTTACTATGAGGAGACCTTCCCCTGAGTGTCGTTATCCCACACATATCTCCTTGCATTGAGCATAGACATGTTTCATTTCTTGGAACTAGTTTGCATGCCCCCAAGCACAAGTCTCCTCCTATATTTGTAATATAAAGAACTTTTATTCTTTTTAAATCTTTTCAAAATATTTGAAAAATTCCAAAAAAATAAAAAAACCAAAAACCCAGACAGGAAAAGATGTTATCTTTGGTAGCAGTTGAGTCGTGTCGCCTTTGAACATAGCACTGTATATCAAATCCATTGGTTGGGTTATTAGTTTGACTTTAGGAGTTGTACTCATTACTCTGAGCTTATCTCCAGTGATTGGTTAAGCTTCCGGTCCCTATGGAGATTCTACTGATGCCTCCTGTGTCATAGAGATGTCCAAGTTTGGATATCCAGTCCATGTTGCCTACCTTCAGTCAACATTTTCCTTTATGCTCTTGTTCGAAGGAAGTTGAAGCCCGATTCGACCATTTCACAGTTATCTTGACTTTGCATGTCGGCCATTCCCAGTACTGTTACTAGTTTGTGAACATCTTGTTCGAGTTCTTCCACATTATTTAGTGTTGCTGAGTACCTCATGTTGGTTGATGGGGGATTCCTTAATTCCCTCCTTCCAGTGGATTCCATTCCATCGAATTCAAATCATTTATTCTCGAATAGGACTCTAGAGTCATTTGAGTGCCTTGAGACTTACAATCATCACTAGTAGGTTCTCTTGCCATTGACAATTTTGGGAATACATCAATGTCCCTTGATCGATGGATTCATCCAAGTGTTCAACCTCAACACATCTATTCACACTTGTTAGATTCCACTCTGTACCTTGATTCCCATTTTCATTATTGGTGGGTAATCTCACGTTTGTTAACGGTATACATCAATGACTGGTAATCAGATGATGGACTACTATGTTCGACCTCGACACATCTATTTGCATAGTAGTACATGTACTTGTAGTGGTTCATGTATAAGACCTTATAGCTTGTTGGCATTCCATATATGCTACCTCCTTGATCGTGACAGTGTTCATGAGATTTCATCTCTCATGATTTGATTCCAGTGTATATCGGATATCTTCATCTAGTATGGAGATCTTGATCAATTGTATATCTTCATCTATTATTGAGATCTTGATCCATTGTATATCTGCATCCACTTTGGAGATTCTGATCTAATTTATATTGTATGTGACGATGACCACACATGTCACATTTTGTAAATCATTCCTATTCATGGCCATTGTACTCTTATATATCTGAGACTGCTATATGTATTTGCAGTCATATGCAGAGATTGATTAGTGTATTGTATTGATGAGTGGCTGGCTCTTCCACCTGGGTCTTCATTACTCCAATTCTGGGATGGATTTTATAATGTATTTTGGCCATCATGTTACCCCTCTCACGTCACACATTAGGGGGCATTTGTTATTGTTGATTTTACCACACATGGGTGATCACATATTTATGGCATTCCTTGTCCCTCTGCAGACTCTTTAGACCCCATGGACTTATATTATACTTTGATGTTCCAAGTTCATCCCTAATAAACACCTTTTTATTGTTGTACGTGATTTTTAAACCCATACTCGCGTGTACATGCGATTTTTGACCTCAAACCCGCGTACATCAGGATGTGTGCATAAGTCCAAATATTTTTGGAGTTTTTCTCATAGGATTCTGAAGATCTTGACTCTTGGCCTTTCATGTGCCTTGAGATCGCTGAGATTCGACCCTCCATTACCCTTTTGGAGTGCTATATAAGGAATCCCTTGGATACATTGAAGAGTGGGGAATTGAAGAGCAAGTAAACTATAGTCCATTGTTGCCACAATTTGCTTATACTTGAGTCTGCATCCCTTTTTCCATTTGGATCACTTTGTGTTCTTCCCAAGATTTCCTTTGCTTGTGAGCTTTGTATCGAGAGATGGAGGATTGAGGTGGTGGAGGACTTGGTTTCTTCGGTTCGTAGACATGCCAATAGAGGTTGTCACTATTGTAATATCTGATTTTATTAGTAGAAATATATTTTCCTGTCCAATTATGTGCAATTGAATATGAATATTGAATCCATGGATGTGTTTAATTGTTTATGCATTATTGAATATATATGTTGGAGTAGGTCTAACACATTATTATAGAGCATGTGTTTCTTGTTTGTTGTTGTTGAGAACGAATTGCTAACACAAGCGTAAGTTGGAAAGCTCAATGGGGATCTACTTCAACCGTCTGGAACAAGGTACGATTTGGTATCCCTTAGTGTTAGATTTTTTGTTTCTCTTCCATATCGAAAAATATTGATTTTTAGTGTCAAAATTATCTGTTGTGGTACACCCCAAGCCATAGGAAACTTTTCTCCATAACAGTAAGTAATGAGTCCTACATGCCCACATAGACAATAAATGATGAGACATGAGTGCCCATCCACCGCATGTGTATTACACTAAATATTAATATGGGAATTCATTAATAATATAATTCTTGTATTATGCAGTGTGAATTTATCTCATCTTATCTATATTATTTTTAGTGTTGCTACTCTATTTTTCAAGTTTAAGATGTTGGTATCTAGTGTGCTACTAGAGTAACTACATTTTTTTGCTTCTTTTGTGATCATTGGATAGTTATGGTTAGACCTTGGGCGAAGAAAAATAGTGTAGTTGTAGTAGGCACAAGACAAGCCCTTATGGTCATGACAAGACAATGGTACATGAGCTCAAGTGCTAATGCAAAGTAGCGACAGGAAAATTCAGACAGATTGTAGGTCCATGACATCCCTCTTCTATAGATCATCACCATAAACAACCATCCTAATGTGTTATTATTTCAAGCAATAATTATATATTATGTTCAAGTATTAACACTTGACATTACCTCCATAGTTCCTTATCATCCAAATGCATTAGACTCTTGATGATATTATCAAGGAGGCACTTGATGACATTAGATAAGAACATGGTTAACAACAATGATTATGTTCCACCCACTTTCCATTAAGTACACTCCTTGAATGAAAGGAATTTCTCAAGAGTTTCCTAGGTAGTTCACTAAGTTTAGGCTCATTGTGAGAGAGAAGGGAAATATTTTATGAACATACATATTTATACTAATGGGATATTGATAGAATTATAGTCCAAATATATTCAAAATCATGGAGGGATGTAGGACCCTTGCAATATTATGTGCATATTTTGGGTAATGAAAAGTTTATTAATGTGGGTTCCATCTACTATCCAATAATAATGGTAAGAGGGTATGCATCATATGTTTGATAAATAAAGAGGAATTTCGTCATTGTCATTTCCAAACATGTCAAACAACAAGAATACGTCACCATTATCTAAAATAACATAAAAATTTAAAAAAGAGTAATTCAACATTGTGAGGAACCTCCTACAATAATCAATGAGAATGCACGATATAACAGAAATAACAAAGCACAAAAGAGATTTTATTGATTGCATGCCACTTCGAGGGGGAAACCTCCTTCGAGAAAGCTCAATACAAATAATTCTTGGATGCCTTCATTGGCCTCAACACTCACTTATATACTAAGTCTAATCTAAACAACTATTACTCCCCATGAATGTGGGATAATACAACATACTAACACAATGACATACAAAGCATATTTGTCCAACAAAATATACTAACAAAATAAATAGGCAGGTTGACATGGGCTCTTAACAAACATTCTCTTTATGGAAAAGTATGGTTGGTATATAGGTAATTTTATTATAGCATTATTATATTATCGAAACTATGTATAAATAAAGTCTTGTTAATAATAACGATGCTTCACACAAATATGACATGGAAATCACCTAACAAATCCAAAATGGAGCAACAAGATATATTTGTTGCAATTATCCTTTTGGAAATCAAACCTTTTAATTTCATGACAATATTCATTACAAGTGTGCAAAATTATAGCTGGTATATATAGGCCATCCATTATAGCATTATAATATGAATAAAGCCATGTAGAAAGAGAGGTTTGATGAATAATCTTGCTTTATAAATCAACTAGGACTTGGTAATAATAACAATAATAATGATGATAATAATAATCTATTTTTAAGGTCACTGTCTAAGAGAGACACCAATTTGGTGTGTGAGACCCCCTTGTTTGTGGGACAAGAGACCCCCCTCTGTGCAATGATTTAACTGCTAAAATCTATAGAGGTGTACATAAACTACCCCCCTCTAGATTTGAACCTATGACATCCTAAGAGGAAACACATCCTCTTAAACATTAGATCCAAAATGGTGAGGTGAGACATCTCTCTTCAAATGCTCGTTCAAAAAAATTACTTCTACAAACACTCGAAGTTGTCCCATTTTTATACTTTTATTCATATACCAATCCATTTTCTTATTCATTTTCCCTAATTTCTAATTTTGATTCCAATAAAATGTTTATTGTATCATTTCAAGATGGAATATTTTGTTTACGAGATCTCATAATTATCAACAAAAAATGGGCCACAATAGATTCATACCAATTATTAGTCCCTAGTGGGTCATGCATTCTTGTTAGAGGGAACATATTCAAATATAAGTCCCCAATCGGTGGTGAAGTTTCCCTTCACAATTGGAAACTAGTGAGTTGAACGGAAACAAGAATGTAACAATTTGAGTGAAATGTAGCAAGGTCCAACCAATGTGAGAAACGATACATATGCAATTATTTATTAGCATGGTGAACCTCTTCCCTCACCTTAATGGTTTTATGGTCCCAAGGCCAAATGAGAAAGAGAGATAAGTATGGATAAGATTGATTTATTATGACACTAACTATTACTTGGATTGTTCTAGTACACTAGTCTAAATGGGTGAGCAAAAACTAGTTCTTACAATCATTTGGTTAATTCCCACCTACATTGATAGGGTTGATCTCTAATAAGGAAAGAAAATTCGTAGCTCAAGTGTAGGGTTGGCCTTATCGAAGACATTAGGTCCCTTTCTTATCTCCCCTAGTCTATTAGGTGTGAACTTCAATGCAATATCCTCTGAGTCCTCTACTCCTCATGCTATGTGGTTCAGAAAATGACTCAACCTCTCTACTCTCGGTTACTATATATAGACGAACTCCTCTACTCCTTAATATTTCTCTTCCTCATCCTCTTTCCTCTCATTGACTTGCTATGCTCCTCACCCTCTCTACTCTCAGATACTATCATTAGGCTACTCTACTCCTCAACCTCTCTATCCTCTATGGCATCTTTTTCTCCTCACCATCTCTTCTATGGACAAACTCCTCTACTCTCAACCAGGGCTTATGTAAATGGTAAGTCGAAATGCTAAACATGGATTAGCTAAATGGTAAAACAATATGGTAGATGAAATATGAGTTATGTTTTGTTTTAATTTTTTTATAATTATTTTAAATTAATTAAATTATTATTTATAGTGTTATTAAAATTAAAATTATTTTATTTATAATGTTATATTGTTATTAAAATTATTTTTATATTGTTATTAAAGTTATATTATTTATAATTTTATTATTTAAAATTATTTATGATTATGATGAGGATGGAAATTACAATGATTATGTTGATGATGATAATGACTATGAAAATTATGATATGATGGTGATGATGATGGTCTCACTATCATCATTATGAGCATCATACATCATGACATGGTTTCTAGGGTCTCACAAGTTACTGAAATAATTATCAATATATAAGTCTGTAGCATGTATAAATATTAAGCCGTAATAACAATTAAAACATAAACTCTAAGACTTATCCTATTTATCCATATATTGCATAGAATAGTTGGAAAAATACATGATGTTGTTACTAAGGAGGAGAGAATAAGACTCTATGTTCACTCTGGTGGGGAAATCCTATTGGCCAACAACTTTCTACCTCTTCTTCCTTCTCAACCTAAAAACCTTGATATAAAATGAGGATGACAATGATAATGATTATATTGATAATGATCATGAATATTTTAATGATGATATGGTGATGATTATGATTGATATATATGCACATCGGTGGCCACCCATGTATTCCATTCGCTCAAAATAATTGTCCATTTTGGTAGTTTTCTAATTATTTTTCTACGGTTTTTCGGGTCCCAAATTTTCGGGGTATTTTTGAGGCCCTAAACAATTTTTTTTGTGATTCATCGAGGGAAATGGTTTCCAAATTCATGCATGTGGCACTAGTTGAAATATGTAAATCCTGGATAGACCTTTCCAACAGGATATCGAACGCTCCAAATAAAGATCGTATGCAAAAGTTATGACCTCGAAAAGTTGCTTGTTCAACTAACCACTTTGGGGCCACAAACTTTATTATGGTTCAACTTCTAGGGTTATGTTTTGGAGGTTTAGGATTCTCTCCCTCATAATTATTATAAATAGTCACTTTCGGCCTCATTTTTTATTCCTCTTGGCATGAATGAGCGTAGCAGTGACATCTTTTCTCGAAGAGAGCTACCACAATTGTAGCTTTTGTTAGTATTTTCACAATTTTATAGAATATGTGTTTATTGTATCTTTGTTTTCCTTACAATATTTCTATGTTTATGATTATATATTTTTTCTTTCATTTCATTGTCACATAAATATGGATCAATGATGTTGGTCTCAATATGGTCTTACTATCAAGGAGGAGAGCATAATATATATGTTCACTCTAGGGAAGGGAAGTGATGATAGTTGGAAAACCATGCAATCCCACCCTTACAATGTGGAAACTCTACAATATACGCTTTCCATTATAGATGATATAAATTGATTGATTCCATGTGGAAGGGGCCAACGTTTATTTTTTTCAAACTTTTCTCTCATCTCACGAAAATGGACCTTATTATCCTAAACTTATACTTTGAAGATATAGGATGGTTTTCGAACTAAAAAATAAGCTAGGGGTGGCCATCTGATCATGAAAGGGAGAAAATATGGCTCCTAAAATGAACAAAATTAAATATTAAATAGCTCCAAAATAATTGAATATTATAAATATTACAAGATGTATAATGTTATTACACGTGATTTGGAATTGAATAGATTATGTCGATGACAATTCCTATTATACTCAAATTTTCAAACTTGATGTCTCATTCCTCTAGGTTTTGTCTTGCTATCTTCCTTCCCATTAAGAATATATTTCAGAGTAGTTTGATAGTGATGGTTATTAGTGAGGAAGTTCCTATATTTATCAAACACATCATTTCCTATGATTTTGGACGTTATATCAATCTAGGATCACACATTAGACATGCAAATTTACCCTTTGTTTGAAGACCTACACAATGTGGAATTATGTTAATACAAGTATTATACAAATAAAATATTCAAAAAATGTTTCAATCATTGACAAAAATAAAAATTGTGAGAGTGAAATATTTCTTTAATACTCATTACCGCAAAAAATTGTTAGCCTCAGAGCATCATGAATTATCCATGTAAGTATTCCACGGAATTGAAATTGTCTTTGACCTATTGATTTGGAGATGTGGTACATAGTGATGCCATCCCATAGCTTTAAAATTTCATTAATAAGAGGCTCAATAACTACTTCCATGTCCTTAACTTGGTAATTACATAAATATTTGAAAATACACGCACTTATTACATTTAACATATAATAAATTGTTATATCTAACAAACAACTAATTAAGTATAATGGAAATGATATGTATTTCAAAACATTGTAACTAATTTGAACAATTACCTAGAACAATGATTGATAACATTGTGTGCTCCCTCTTTATTCATATCCATGGAGGAAGGTTATTGTTTATAAAAAAAAAGGTCACATTGAGTAGACAAATTTAATATTCGGAAACAGATTGGCACCATTAGTTGCCAATGAAATCCTAACACTACGGGTTCTTATTTAAAAATTGGCCATATTTATTCGATGCCTCTAAATGTGGTACCATATGCAATCATTCACATACCACCATTTTCACTTCTATTCGATGTATGGTAATCCATAATCTGTGTCATGTTTTTGCACCTAAATAATCACTGGAAACATGGAATTGTAGCAAGATGACAAAGAACCTTGTGGGGCACTTTAATTGTTATTTGGTCAATTCAATATCTATTAAATCCACATTGAGGTAAATCTATCTTTCTTGATTGTTGTCCATAATATATAATGTGGTGATTAGGACATCAATCAATGGCTTCATACCCCACTCCTAAATATTTCATAATGAATGGCAATTCCTGATATGTGTTAGGTAAATTATTTGGTTATTGTAGGAGAATATCACCTAACAATCTAAAACATTAAAAAAAACATAAGTAATGAATATCGCTCATCAATTTTGCATCACCCTTTTAAAAATATAATCAACACTTATAAAAATAGAAAGAACAAAAAATGGTATTCAATATGTCTGGAGAATTATATTGCATACCTTAGGATCTATCTGAGGAAAGTGTTAGATATTCCATTCAATACTTTCAATTTCACCAACAATAAAATTCCAAAGAGAATATTTTTCTTTGAGCCTCCATATAAGCGTTTTTTTCCTTCTCAATGAGAGGTGAATCCTCAACATATCCATCAAAGTTATCATCCATTGGAAAAGCATGAAATGTGTTCTTGATTATTCTATTTATCCCATCAGTATGAATCACTCCAATATTGTCTTTTTCCTCAGCCATAGCATTAACGTCATCATCTCCATTATGGACTCCATGATAATTTCCAACAACTTGTATACAAACATTTATGCTACAAATTGGCACATCTTGCTCATTGTTTGATCCAATCCTAAGATCCTTTCTCTTGTTATTTCAAATTACAGGCAAATATTTTTAGTATATATATAAATCAAATATTAAAACTTCTAAATTAAGTGAAAAAGAATAAAAATTAAACATGTAACTAAGAAATTCATCTGGTACATTTCACTAAAATTCAAGCCCCTTTAGAAATGTCCATATTTCCTGCAATATTTTATAGTTGTAGACCTTAACATTCTTCTCATCCCATTGCATTTTTCCAAGGAAAACAACATTTACCATTACTAGTTTCTAGGGTAACTTAACAATACTGCTCAAACTTTCCTCATTTGATATTGACATTGTTAACAATAGAATTTAATCAATAAAATTATATAGCTCTACATGAAATTGTTGTAATATTAATGATATATTTGGAAAAACTAAGAAATATTATATTTTGGACATCAAGAGGATTGCATAATTGTAGGATGAATATGAAGACATTGAACAGTTTGTATTTAATTGTCGTTTATGCTCAAATTTGTACGAANACTAGGTCAAGGCAAAGATGCCTTGACCTATTCAAAGACAAAAAGGGTCATGTAACAACTGGGATACATGACCCTTTTTGTCTTTGAATAGGTCAAGGCACCTTTGCCTTGACCTAGTCAATGCATTTTGGTATTTGTACAAATTTGAGCATAAACGGAAATTAAATACAAACTCTTCAATGTCTTCATATTCATCCTACAATTATGAGACCCCTTTGATGTCCAAAATATAATATTTCTTAGTTTTTCCAAATCTATCATTAATATTACAACAATTTCATGTAGAGCTATATAATTTTATTCATTAAATTCTATAGTTAATAATGTCAATATCAAATGAGGAAAGTTTGAGCAGTATTGTTAAGTTACCCTAGCAACTAGTAATGGTAAATATTGTTTTCCTTGGAAAAATGCAATGAAATGAGAAGAATGGGTCATGCAACAACTAGGATGGTTTTTCCTATCTATCTCACATAGACGTTTGGAGGTAGGTTAACGTAATTCTTTGAGTATGCTTTGATCATGGATGGGTGTAGGAGGTTTGAACCTATTCTTTCTTTGGGTTCACTTTAATCGGTGGTTTGGTTAAATTTAGTACTAGTAGTTTATCCTGAGTGGTGAATTTTCCTGGGTTTGAGGTTACTTTTTTTTATTTCAGGATCAATCACTTTGTGAGTGGGATTTATTAGCTGGGGTATTAATCTAGATTGTCTTGGGTGGTGAGATCAATATCTTATCATAATGTTGGTATTAATGCTAGAGGATATAGTATGATCTTAATCCCGATTAGACCATTCTTTGGGGTTTAAGACTATTTGTAAGAGGGATTATCCTTTTAAGTATTCTGATTAGTAGCTCGAATTTTGTTCTGTACCTTGGAAGAAGTACCCCTTTTTGGGATTAGGCATGTCTCCTTTATTTCTCTTCGGGTGATTTATTTTCAAGATTGCAAGTACTCTGATAAGCTTGGGACATGCATATCTCGTTCTCTATGGATTCATGCCACGTGACGTCACTTCGAACCATGAAACAGATGGCTCGTACGCTGTCGAGGGTTAAGCATGACCATATTGATTGGATGGGCATCGAACAAAAGGTCTCTGGTGCTCTTCGTGGTCATTTTGACGATTTGTTAGAGCGGGAGGTCATGGGTGTCCCTCTGTTGCGTTCAGACGATAATGGTGTTTGTTTTCCTACACAGCCGGCCTTGAATGGTATGGTATCAGCTCGTAGGAAGGATTATCATGGAGAAGTGGTAGTCGGTGATGAGCCATCGAATCCTATGGACGTTATCCATCATCCTTTGGCATCTGGTAGGTGTTTGTTGGGCTCGGGCGAAGATCTAGGTAATTGTTCTGCGATGGGACAGCGGATGGCATTGGGGATTCATTATCATTGCTTTGGTATTTCTTGCAACCTTGGCGAATGTAAGGTTCGTTTGGGCATTAGATTGTAGGATAATAGAAACTCTTTTCCTGAAGATTTTAATAGGCCGTCGGGTGGAGTGAAGGTGAATGATGTTTCTTTTGGAGATAGGGTTTCTATTTTAAACAATTTGGGTCTTGAAGATTTCGGATTGGGGATATCAGCCTCTATAGATTTGTAGGAGTATTCTTTGGTGGTTGCGGGTTTGGGTGATGAGAATGGATTTTTGTGAACTGAGGTCCTCAAGGATTTCTCTGTGGAGCCTATGGGTTCGGGGAAATTTCTCCGGCATGATGATGTTGTTCATAGTTCTGGTACATTTGAGGGCTCTCTGATAGATCATCTTTCTGCTTCAATCTTCTTACCTGTTTCTAGTCAGCAGAGAGTGGGGAGAAGAATAAGAATTCTCAAAGGACTATCAAGAAATCCGAGAATCCGGTTCTGTTGACTGTGGGAGAAGATGTGGGGTTGAATGAAATTGTTCTAACAAATGCCACGACTCTGGTTGGGCAGTTTGGTAGCTGCAAATATAATTCTGTTAGCTTGAATGATTGGGAAGCCTTGGACTGGAAAAATGTTATCACTTGGTCTCCTGCGATTTTCCTTCTCCCGCGAGGATGGATAGCATTTAAATTATTTTCCATGGAGGATGCAGCTTTGGTCCTAGCTCGCATTTGGATGTGGGAAAATACTGTCTTCTGATCAAAAGATGGACGCCTTATTCGATCCCCACATAGAAAGGTATGACCAGATTCTGATCTGGGTTGAATTACCCAATTTACCATTTGAATACTGGTCAGTTGATTTTTTCAAGTTGGTGGGTAATACTTTAGGTTCTCATTTGGAAACAGATTTCTCTTTCCTGAAGATGGGGGTTTGTTGCTTGGGGAGGGTTTTGGTACTGATTGATTTTAGGAAAGGTCTGCCTGCTGATTTAATTATTACAAAAGGAAGTACTGAATTTAGTCAGCCATTGGATTACCTTGGTTTTCCTTTTAGATGCTATAGGTGTCATGTGATTGGTCATTTAATGAATGAATGCTCCCTTCCTTTTAACAAGAAATATTCTGGTTCTACTCATAAGATATGGCGGGTTAAATCTGATGGGTTAAATGTGGTTGATAAGGAGGGTTTGGCTATTGTTGATAAGTCGGAGGAATTAATACCTAACCCCAAGACTATTGAAGAGTCTATTTTAGGGTTTCCTCTTAAACCTTTGAGCATTGTTTCTTTATCTGAGTCTGTGAGTGTGGGACATATTCAAATGGACAAGGGTTTTCCTACACCTAGGCTAAATTTTGTCCAGTTTGTAGCACTAAGGGATTTGGGTTTTGTTTCTCCTCCAAAAGTTGTTCTTGTTGTAAACAAGGGATACTTCCTGTGCTCTTGTTCAAAAACTTTCGATGGAGGTTTTGGTTCAGATCGGGTTCCACATGGGATTCATTTTTCTGTTAAGACTTTTTCTAGAGATTTTGGGAATGCATATTATGTTGTGAAAGATGGATTTGAGGCACTTAGAGCATTGTATGCCTCTACAGTGTTTCCCTCATGATCCTTATGACCCTTAACTATAGGTGTTTTGCTAGTATTCCCAGAAAACTAGCTGTGAAGAGGTTGATTGACGAACATTCCTTGGATGTTTTTTTTCTGCAAGAAACTATGTTTGATGGTTGTGTTTTGGTGAAGGAAATGGAAACAATGCTAAAATATTGGTAGTTTATTTCGGTCGATGCTAAAGGTAGATCTGTGGGACTTCTTTTGGGGTGGAGGTCTCGTAAATTTCTTTTACTTAATGCTTGGTCCTTGAATTCGGGTCTATGTGCTGCATTGCATTATTTTGAGTTGCAGTTGGACTTATGCTTTATAAATCTTTATGGGTCGTATACTGGAAGGGAATTTTTCTGGAATAATATCTCGGGTATGAATTGTTTCAGTTATCCTAATTTGGTTATAGGAGGGGATGTGAACTTCTCTCTGGGCCATTGCAAAATCTATGGAGCTAAAGCAAGAGTTGATGTTTTAACGGATTTCTTTATTCATCTTTTGGAGGGTCTTGGTCCCATTGATATTACTCCTTTGGATTTTAGACCAACTTGGTCTAATCGCCGAATAGGTTTGGAAAGTATATGCAAAATATTAGATAGAATACTCTTATCGATTGATCTCCTCGATAGTGCTTTCCTTCTTAGACAGTGGATTGGGTGTGGCAAAGATTCAGACCATCAACCTATTTTCATACGTATCCTTCCTAGTTCTCCTAAGGCTCATTGTCCTTTTAAGTTCAATGCTTGCTAGTTAAAAAACTCTGAGTTGGTTGATTCTTTAAAAGCTTCCTGGATGATCTTTGATGCATTGTCTGAGGTATCCCCTGCTTCCCAGTTTGTTGCAAACCTAAAAAAATTAAAAAATGTATCCATAAACTGGTGAGTGAAGAAAAAATCCTTGGACATTATGGATCTGGTTGATATTGAAAGAGAAATGAAAGTTCATATAGATAGACTCAGGATTGGTTTTGATTCGGAGAGGGATAAATTGTCTTTGATTGAGCTTGAAGCTCACAAGAGATCTATTTTATGTGATTGGGAAAAAGAGGCACGACAGAAGAGTAGAGTTTTATGGCTTATTTGTGGAGACAATAATACCCCTTTGTTCCATAAATATGCTACTCATAGGAAAAATATTAACTCCATTTGGAAAATTAAGGATGATTCAAGTAATCTTATTGAAGGTTATGAGGCAATTGCAGAGGCTAGGATATAGAGGCTTTGAGTCTTTGCTTCAGGAAGAAGCTAATCTTCATTTGCCTGAAATTGTGATTAGTGCAGGCTATTTTCCTACTTCTGTGTCTTTGGAGGATAATCTTGATCTTATGAAGCTGGTTACTTTCCAAGAGATTCATCATATCCTATCTATTAGTAAAAATGATAAGAGCCCGGGACCTGATGGGATCCCAGTGGATGTTTACAGATGTCTTTTTGATGTTCTGGGTGAAGATATTTTAAGAGTTATTGAGCTTTCTCGGGTTAGTGGAAAAATCCGTGCGGTTTTCAATTCAACCTTTCTTTCTCTCATCCCGAAGATTGATCAACCTTTATCATTTCAGGATTTTAGGCCTATATCTTTGTGTAATTTTGTTTACAAAATTATTGGTAAGATTATATCAATTCGGATCAAAATTGTGTTGGGTAGATGTATTTATGGGGATCGGTTTGGATTTCTACTTGGTAGGCAGATACATGATGCAGTTGGTGTCATTCAAGAAGGTATGCATACTATGCACAACAAAAGTATCAAGGTAGTAATTTTAAAAATTGATTTATCTAAAGCCTATGACCGGGTAAGTTGGACCTATCTTCGGGTTATTCTGTCCAAAATTGGCTTTGCTGGGAATTTCATTACCTGGGTTATGAGTATCTTGTCTTCTGTATCCTTTTCCTTGCTCATTAATGGAGTTGCTACAACTTTCTTTAAGTCTGGCAGGGGGCTTAGACAAGGATGCCCTTTGGCTCCTTTATTATTTCTTATTGTGGTTGATGGTTTTGGAAGGGCTCTACTTTTTTCCAATGACTGTGGGATTTATCATGGATTATCTTTTGGTAATAATATTGAGTTAACTCATGTACTGTTTGTGGATGATGTGGTAATGGTTAATGATGGATTTGAACAACCTCTTTCTACTTTATATGAGATGTTAATGATCTTTTGCAAGGCATCTTGGATGAAGATTAACAATGATAAATCTTCTTTATATTTTTCTTGTTTGGAAGAATCAGAGGTTATTACTTTATAGAATATATTTTCATTTATTGTTAACAGAATTGAAAATGGGATGAAATACCTTGGTTTTTGTCTCAAACCTTGCAGATATCTCATTAAGGATTGAGACTAGCTGATTATTAAGGTGGAAAAGAGGATTAACAATTGGAGCTTCTGTTGGTTATCTAAGGGTGGTAAGTTGACAGTGATTAAAGTAGTATTAGAGGCCATTCCGGTCTTTTGGATGCACTTTTGGTTACCAATGGGGATTATCGAGAAGATTAGAAAGATGTGTTTTAAATTCTTTTGGTCTAGACATTAGAAGTCTTTTGGTTTACCTTGGACATCCTGGAAGAATTTGGCAAATCCAAAATCTTTGGGTGGCTGCGAACTGAAATTTCCTGTTGTTTTTGCAAAAGCCCTTGCAGCTAAAAATGTCTGGAATATTATTCATGGGGCGGGTCTTCGGGTCAACATAGTAGTGAAGAAATATATACATCCTTTAAATATTTTGGAATGGATTAAATCTCCTATTAAAAAGAAAAAGTGTATCTCAATATGTTGGAAAGTTGTACTTTGGGCTTTTGATATTGTTGGTAATTTCTTGGTATGGAATATTGGAAATGGAAATGTTGTTCATATTGGAGTAGATCCTTGGATATGATGCAAATGGAGACATAATTTACCTTCCTCCATGATTGATAGTTTACATTTGGTAGGCTTTTATTTCTTATCTGACATTGGTCTTCATGGTTTGTCAGCAATGTTGGCTCAACAATGGTTTAATGCTGATTTTTTAGGATTTACTGATCCTCATGAGATTGCTGTGTGGAATGGTTATTTAGCCATTCTTAAATCAAGCCATGCCAGGCTTTCAAAAGAGGATGATACTCTGGTTTGGAATTTATCCAAAACTGGTAAGTATACACGTAATGAAGGTTATGCTTATCTCATGCTTAGGGATGTGGAACATAATTGGTGGTGGAAAGTATTATGGAAACTGAATTGTCCACTAAAAGAAAAAATCTTTTGCTAATTTATCTTTTCTGGTAAAGCATTGACTCGGGATGTTTTGTGTATGAAAGGTAGAGAAGAGGTTTTACCTGTGTAAAAGGGAAGGTGAATCCAATTTTCATATTGGAGTGGAGTGTCCATTTACTCAGTATGTTTGATTACTTAATGGAGATAACTTAAAACTTAATAATCTTTGGAGTGGAGTATTGTGTCTGATTGTTTCAAAAATTGGTGTTTAAATATGAAGGTTGTTGATTTTATACCTTTACCTATCATAGTCTTATGGTTCATTTGGAGGGCTAGAAACTTGTCCTGTTTTGAGAATCTTTTGAGAATCTTTCTATGACGCCTGCACAGGTTTCCAGCTTTATTATTGGTATGATGATGTCTTTGCCACAAAAAAAGTCCTTTGCTTCTATTAGAACTATTTCAGTGGAAGTTATTGATAAAACCTAAGCATGGGTTTTTTTTATGGACTAACGCAACCAAACATTTGTGGAGCTGGAGGTATGTTGTATATTTCTGATGATCATTTTTTCTCTTTTAAGGCTAATTTAGGATTGGGTACTAATAATTTTGCAGAATTATGTGCCCTCAAGCTACTAATTATCTTGGCTAGAAGGAATTCATTGGATAAAATTCAGGTTTTGGGTGATTCCCAGTTAGTCATAAACTGGCCATCTGGTAAGTATCGATTACTGAATTTAGAATTAGCCATGATTCTTCAGGATGTAAACAGGCTTACTGATTCTTTCGATTACGTTGTTTTCAAACATATATATAGGGAAAGAAATTCGTGTGCAGATGCTTTGGCAAAAGCTGGAGGTAGGATTTGGAAGGATCCTAGACAATTATGGAACATTATGGAGATGAAATTGTGGAAACCTTCCAATTTTCTGATCATTCAAGAGTTATAAGGATCTTGGGGTCATGGGGCATGATCAGTTTCTGTTTTATATGAGATTGGCTCCTTTGGAGTTAATCTGTTCATTCATGTTTGGACTATGATCTGGTTGATGATTTTTTTTGTTGTTCATAGATTTGCACTGGATGATGATGGTGATAAACCTTTGTTTGCTCTATTTGAGAATCAGTGTTTTTTTCTTGATATGATTAGGCCTTTGAATATAAAATATGGGCTAGTATGAATTATATTGAAGGATTTTCTACTTAATGGGATTTGATATGGATCTTATCCATGGTTTATGCTAGACAGCTTTGAGAGAGTAGAAATTTTTTTGAGCAGTTTTCATGACGGATTGAATGAACATATCCAAACAATGTATATGTTTTTTTGAATATGGCTTTTATGCCTATGAACTATTTTTGTTCATATTTTTGAGCTCTTTTTTGGAGCTATTTCTGGCATGTAAATACCTGATTATAAGGTTGGGACTTTTGTAATAATGGTTTATGAAGCCATCTGAAAAATGTAAATAAAGATTTACGATTTTTTTCTAAAAAACAACTACGGACATACAAAAGTCTTAATTCCAATGAGGCACTACGGACTTAAGAATTGTGAGAATTACGACAATAGCCGTGATTAAATTCAAAACTGGTAATGAATTTCCAAAAAACCATGCGATTTTCCCATCATTGTGGGAAAATAAGTCGAAATTTACATAAAAAATGTTGTACTGACTTTAATGAGAGGTATGTAACAAAGAAACCTTGAGATATTTTGCATAAAATACAAAGTATTCAATCATTTGAGCTAGTTGTACTCAACCACTTAAGCAAGCTCATGAAGCTAAATGACGACTTCGTATATTGTTTTAATAACAAAAAAATTTATATGAAAAAAAATCACCCCATACCATCATTTAGTTTGCTAATTTTCTTTGAGAAACGTATTTTTTCATTAACCTAACCCTATAAATGTAAATGTAGGAAAATAAAATTATATATCTTATACAAACTCTCTGCATCTGTGCCTCCTCATACGCCTTAACCAGAGAGACAGATTGGTTTTAGCTTCGCTGCTTGCTTGCGTTACACGTTACATTTATTCTCTGTTTTCTGGTTCGTTTCACCATGCAAAAGTTTATGCCTGCGAATAAGTTATGTTGTCTCAGATCTCTGTTAAGCGATCTTGGCAGGACTAACACTTGGTATGCACTTACATCCAGCTCCGGAATTTAATTTCAAGAATTGCAGTTCTTGAAATTTGGTTAGGTTAGGGTTTTGTATGCATATTCCAGTTCTTGAAATTTGGTTAAGTTAGGGTTTTGTAAGCAGAAAATATAAGTAAACATCAAGTTTTTCATTTCTGGATCTTGGTGTGTGCAGCGAACCGAGAAGCTACGCAACGTTAGTGGGTAGAACTGCGAGTTCGATAGCCGGCGATAACAGCGATGGAGTGATAGCTGAGGTGGCGTCGCATCAGCAGTCTAAAGCAGCAGGTGGAAAAGAACACGTGGAAAAGAAAACTAAGGTTTTCTGGATGAGGGATCCCGCCACCGGGGACTGGATCCCGGAGGACCACTTTGGCGAGATCGACGTTGCAGAACTTAGAGCGAAGCTCCTCTCCTCCAGATAGTAGAAGCTGCTATACGATATGTAATGTAAAATGTAATAGAAAAATGGATCTGCTATGTAACTGCAACTCTTGTTCTTTACAGAAATGAGAAAAAAATCCATGATGAAGAAGCTTCCCATTTTTTGCGGGTTTCTGTTATGGCTGGTATGATTTAATGGAAAAAGCAGTCCAGGCGAGATAAATGAATATTGAATACTTAAGACCCTATTCTACTTCTATAAATTTTTAGTTGTTTCGCTTGTATTTTTGTTTTTAATGGAAAATGCTTTGGAATATTTTAAACATTTTATCGCTCTTCAATTGACATTTTGTAAATGTTGTACAGTATTAGTTGTTTCGCTTGTATTTTTGTTTTTAATGGAAAATGCTTTGGGAATATTTTTAACATTTTATCGCTCTTCAATTGATATTTTGTAAATGATTTTGAGATAAATGTTGTACAGTATATGTTCAATCTGTGGAACCAGGATGACATCGATCTTCTTCTAACAACCGATTAAGATATTTAAATGAATTGGACTGTGCTACAGTAGATGTTCAATCTGTGGAACCAGGATGACACCGATCTTCTTCTAACAACCGATTAAGATATTTAAATGAATTGGACTGTGCTACATGACTACTTTGAAACTTTAAGATATTAAATTTAATTTGTATTGTAATTTTTTTATAATATCGATATGCATAGTTTATTTTTAATTTAGTACAATTCTAAATTTTAAAAGCCTCAATCTACGGGCTTCTCCTACAAGATGCGCCCTTCCGAATTTATCGGACAATCAAACTCAAATCTAATTAATATATATATATAAACTTGCAAGCATTCAATTAAATCAATATGTAAAATTCTTCAATAGCCCGGGTGCTCCTCCTATATACGACTTGTAAAACAAACAAAATAATTAAATTATACAACGATGACAACCGGCCAGCTCACCAACCAAACCAAATTGCTTAGGCTAGGTTCTCTCTTCAAGAGTTCACCATTAGCCAATTTGTTATAGCAATTATTAGCGTTAGAATTGTACTTTAGAGTACTTAGAAATGAGAGAGGATACATTATGAAATTCAAACTAAAATTTATTATATTAAACTTTGTTTTACAATACATGGAGACTCCACTATATAGAGTGGAGAGATGACTAAGAGATGTTATATATAGTTGATAAAGATGACTACGAGATGCTAAATATAGTTGAAAGAGGTTGAGATAATATCTCAACCATACAACAATCTATGATAGAATCTCTCATCTATCAACAACTCACAACAAGATAAACATTAACTCTAACATCCTCTCTTAATATTTATTTTGAATTTATTTACAGAGTAGTCTTGGTCTTCGTAAGGTTTTCATCACTACTTTGAACTTCTTCGGTACCTTTCTGTTGATGTCCATATAAAAATAAAACCATCTATCGGAGTACATGGGTCCTCAACCATTGTACCCTCCAATTCTCTAGGAATCCTTTTCAGCTACATGGTTCATCAATGTTAAACATACATGCTCATACATAGTCATAGTAGGAACTGCTACATGTGTTTGAAGCTCAAAGTTCACACACATGTAAGAGGAATCCTTTTTATCATACATGCTTTATACAGATTCTCTGTATTCCAATATCCTTTATTCATAAAGTATTTCTATTTGAAACAGTTTCAAATATGATATATGAATTCAATCTATATTTATGTATCTCATAGTTAATTTGTTTCAACTTGTATCCGTGCTTTAAATTTTCTAGTCTTTGAGATTTGTTTCTTTCAGATATTATGTTTTGATTTGATAGACCTATTATAACTCTTATACTCTTGACCCATCTATCTTGTTTCGAAACTAAGCATATCCTTGCAATCTTTACACTCGAGATCCAAAATTTGAGATGCTTGGGCTTTGTACCTTTGTAGTCTAGTACAAATATCTTCTAGCGATATTGTCGGGGAACAAAGTTGATAATTTTCCGTGGGTATTGATATCTTTAGCTCTGATTTGATGGTGAACAAAATTAGAATACTCAGTTCTCGATTCTAAAGGGGTGGGAATGAGAGGTAATCCTCATTCATCCAACGTTTTAGCTAGATGTGATCTCAAGATAATTATTTGAGCGAGTAGAGCTCAACAAAAGGAAATTTTAGTTTTGCAGTGGATAAAGAGACTATAAAGGAAGAGATTAAACCAATAACTTTTGAGTTGTTACCTGAACTTGAAAATGTTTCATTTGAAGAAGAAAGTAGATCTAAACCTGAATCTTCTCAAATCTTTGAACTCCTTGGTCCTGATACTATTTTGACATGTTCTAGAGATTTGATAGAGTCAACCTTTTCTAAACTTACAGGACTTGAAAAGCCTTCACACTTTGATTTCCTTGAAGAAACTACTTTTCAAGTTTTCTATCCTTCTAGTTTTCTATCATCTATTTCTACTCTAGAGTAGCAATTTTTTAATTCAGATTCACAAACTATTACTTACAAGGCTTTCACTAATACATTGGATTCAATTAATATTAAAGAGTAGTCATCGCAGCCTGAAGGGTTTGTTTTGTTTGAGACATTTGGTCATGAGTCCAATATATATATATATATATACCTCTAACGGGCAAGACCGAAATTCCTATAAATCCTCCAACTCAACCTATTTTAACATAGCTTATCCCTACTCAGACTATATCACCTCAATATATAACAACTCATTTCTCATCAGTCATGGCAGTAGCTTACCCTAATAGGATTAATGCCATTATGGTTGCTAGGTATGTCCCTTTGGTTTTACCTCATTCTCTCATTGCACTCCTAGAGGTGATTACCAAAAACATCTTCTCGATTTAATGTTCAAGGTGAGGTAACAACAAAAGAGCATTGGAATGCTGATTGCAGTTATGCTCACAATTAAAACATTGAGCATGAATATGTTTGGCATAACACCCCAGTTTTTACCGCATGGTATTGAATTGCATATGATGTAAATATTGTATTAAATGATGGTGTGGAGCTCAAGGCAAAGGCACAACCATGGGTTTAATGTTTTATGTTTCGACGATTAAAATTGATGTTGATGGTTTATGTGCTAGTCAGGACCAATGTGTTTTGAGACATCATGTAAAATGCAAATTAATAAAAATACCACAACTAGCTATGCACCGCAATGTTAAACAGATGGGGGCATGATTTCACAAGGAATAGGGAGCGGGAATTATTCAAACCCTTGAGCCAATGAGGAAAAGCCAAATGTCAAGGGGAAACCCATAAAATCGTCAAGTACCCATTTTCTTCTTTTGTGCTTAGTCATTAGAAGTGGTTGGGGAAGTTATTTCCTTAGGATGGGAAACATATCGATGTCAAAATTCGAATTTGGGAAGTCACCCATTTTTGGCAAGTGTGTTTTTTACTTGTGGGGTAAGTAAAATCTTGGAAAGACATGCCCAAGCCATTATGCACCCATGCCCTTCATTTCCTTACCCATTCTCACTCACATGGGCTCTCTCACATAGCAGGAAAGGGGGTTGAGCTCTCCCCTTCACGATTTAGTAGTTTTCATGTGTTTCTCCATGGTTGGGGAGGAGGTTTTTGGAATGTTGAATGCATATCCAGGAGAGATGCATGTTTTAGTGTTGGCTGGGGGGATTTTTTGTCTTCCTCACAATTTGGGCCATTTTCTTCATTTTTCCCATGTTAAGAATTGTTTCTGTGTTGTTGGGTGAATGGGAAGGAATGGGCCACAATTTTGGGGTTTAAGGTGGTCCTTTTGTCTTTGTGAGCAAGCTGTGAGCTTCCCTCATGTTTTTCTGGTTTTTTCCCACTTTCTCCAAGTTGGGAAACCCATTTGTTGTTGTTGTGTGAATGGCCTGAGGAGATTCACGATTTGTGGGTCTGGGGAGGTCGTTTTTTCTCCTGTGGTGCCATAGTCATTTTCCTGGATTAAGATCTACTGTCAGAGGGATTGTAGAGGTTGTTTTTCCTTAGTACAACCATTGATCATTTTGATGGAATCGTATGGTTCACTTAGGGTGTTTTTCCCAATTTCCTTTTATGTTTTTGGTTTTCGAGGAAGTTTGTCCCTTACCCAGTAATGGTACATTGTTGTTGGGTGCATCCTTCTACTGGCTTGGCAAAGTAAGCCCAAGGAACCGTCTATTGATTGTATGACTGTGTGTTTGATGTATGTTTTGGTTTGGCAGAGTAAGTTCAAAGACCCCTCCATGTTAAAGGCTTGTTTCCTTAACAGTCTATGAAACCCAACGGTGTGTTGGCTTGACTGTGAACATATGGTTTTGGCTATGTGTGAGTTTTTTTTCTTTGGTGCCTTGTGGAATCATGCCTAGCTCGAGGGTAGCAGTGATGCTGAGAGATTGACGAGTACACTGGCCTATGGTTGGGTGGAATGTTGCAATGACGTAGCTAGTTGCGGATGAGCTTCTTCTCTAGATAAGTATCCTTTTGTATTTTATTTCTGAAACTGTATTTGTTTTATGAATTACTATGAACATATTGAATGCTTGAATGATATATTTTTCTTTTGCTATAGATTGCATTATGCATCTGTGTATGTTTTTAATTCAATGCATTTTTATTATCATTTTCATGGGGCTAGATTGCCCATTTTGACAACAGCAGCAGCCTAGTCATGTCCTATCCATCGTCGGTATGAGGGGTGGGCATGTGACAATGTGGTATCAGAGCTCATGTTGTATCTTTGGGCCTTAAGGGGGACATGAGAAATCCACCTATGTGTTTAGTAGAAAAGAAACACATAGGAGAAATTTTTCAAAAACTCTCTAAGTATGAAAATATAGCCTGTAGGCCAGTTAGTTGAAGTTGGGCCGATACATCGGCTGGGTTGGTTGAAAGTGAGCCAGCTGCATTGGCTGAGCTAGAGAAACAAAACTGATACATCGATGTGAAAGGCAGGTTCCTTTTTCAACGCAGCAAAAGCTTCGTTCAGAAGTGATCTTGGAACATTTGCCGACATAGTGGAGAGCTCGGCAATATTTTGTTGATCAGATGCAGACCCGGAAGGTTTCCGTCAGAAGAAAGTGTGGGATTTCTCCGACATAGCGGCTGTTTAAGAGAAATAGTTGAGCTGATAGTGGCAGCGGGGTTTCCAAGAGTCGAGTTGATGAGGATCATGGCCGAGGCGTTTTGGGGTAGTCGAAAAAATTTCATCGACGGCGTCAGCAAGAAGTGACAATGGAAGTTGATGCGCTGAAGCGATGATGTCAGTGAGAAGAATCAAGCAAAGCCGAGCTGATTCATTGGCTATACTTTTTGGTTTTCTCTAACATAAAGGAAGAAACCGATGAAAGAAAGAAAATTTCCAAAAATTTTTCTAAGTATGGAATCAAAAACTTTTGTTAAAATTGGTCGCAACCTTGGCTGAGCACACCAGAATACTTTGCAAATTTCAGCTGAAGCATGTCGGGTGGAAGTTGGGAATCAAGCCGACGTGTGTTAGGTGGAAGTTGAGGTTTCAGCTGTTGCATGTTGGCTAAATTGAGCCGATGGGAAGGAAGAGAGGAAAAAATTTGAAATTTTTTCTAAGTATTGGAAAATCGACAGAATTTGGAACATTCGTCGATGCATTGGTTGAGCAAGATGGAAAGTTTTCCCCAACGGTGGGAGAAAACTCGAGAATTTCTACACAACAGTGGATGCAAGTCGAAAAGTTTTTCAACGTGGTGTAGCAAATGAAAGTCAGAAATTTTTCCGATGCAGCCTATGGAAGTCAAAAAAAATTCTGTAACGACGACAGTTTTGGCTAGTTGTTGACCGGAAGAAAGTTGGAAATTTTTTCGACGCAGCGAAAAGTTCGACAATTTTTTACCGATCAGATGAAAAATTAGAATTTTATTGACACATTGGAAGGAAGAGGAAAATGGAGCTGACACTATGGAAGGAAAATGAAAATTTCACTGAAATGGGGTTTTTTGGCAATTTTTTTAGTGGGATTGCAGGGGCTCGAAAGGTGAAAAATGGCAACAATCTTATTCGCCATATTGTGCAAAAATAAAATATTTACAAGTTGTCCCCTCATTGTGCCCCTGAGAAAGTTGGTTGAAGATGATAAGGAGTTGAAGGAAGAAAAAGAAACGCACAAGGATATTTCTATAAATCAGAATCAAGATCGTATTTTGATGGAGAGGGAGTCACCTTGGGCTATTATGAAGTTTGAAGAAAAGAATAAATTATGAAAGAAGAACATCATTTTGTTATAGATGAAGGGACTAGGAAGATGGTATTGAAGCACATTTAGATGGTGTATCCATGTAGGTTGTGAAGCATAGGATGGATGCTTGAGCAAAGATAGAATTGGGTCATTGATAGGGCATTATGTTCACTATTGTGAAGATGAAACTGTGGGTTGAGAAGTAGGGATCATTCCTAAAATTTGTGCAGTACACCCCAAGAAGGTCATAACTCAAATGTGGTGGAAGTTGAGGGTCAGATTGCTGGGAAAATTGTTCTTTTGTTATCAACCTACTATATCATCCCTAGACTTTAGAGATGCGCACTTTGAAGAAGTAAAAGTATAAAGGATCATGGTTAGTCCAACTAGACACTAGAACTTAGAAGAAGGTCAGTGGCGTGGTAATGAAATGTCCATTGGTCATGGATGGGTTAGTCACCTCTGCAAATATGAATGTTTTTCCACCTGGATCCTATGATTTCCTCATTGGAATGGATTGGTTGGAAGCACATAGAAAAATGCTTGATTGTTACAACAAGAATTTTGAAGTGCTTGGATGAAGAAGTAACCTCAATGTTGTGAAAGGCGTTCCATAAGTGATCTCCAGTAGGAAGATTACATCAATGTAGTTGAAGAAGTTCTATGGAAAAGGTTGCAAAGTGTGTGCATCTCATGTTTTGGAGGGAGCAGAGAATGATGCTCTTAGGTTGGAGGGATGTGAGGTGTTTTCAAAATTCAGGATGTTATCCTAAAGAAGTTCGAGGGCTTCCTCCAAAGGGGGACATTGATCTCATAGTTGAACTTGTGCCAGGTAAAGCACCAGTGTCCAAGAAACCCTATAGGGTGAGTGTAGCAGAAATTCTAGAGATGATGATGTAGCTGCAAGAGTTGTGGGAAAATAAGTATGTTAGGATGAGTGTTTCCCCATGGGGAGCACCAGTTTGGTTTGAGAAAGAGAAATATGATACACTCTGGTGGTGTATTGGTTACAGGTAGCTGAACAAGGTCATTGCGAAGAAAAAGTACCATTTTCTTAGGATTGATGACCTCTTTGATCACATGGGAGGAGCAAAGGTGTTTTCCAAGATTGACTTGGGGCCTATTGACCATCAGGTAAGATTCAAGGATGAAGATATTCATAGAACAACCTTCGAAGAAATTTATGGATACTATGAGGTTGTAGTGGTGGTATCATTTGGTTTTACAAATGCACCAACTAAATCTATCTGCCTCATGAATAATGTTTTTAGTAAGTATCTTGATAGGTTTGTTCTTGTTTTCCTTTATGGAATTCTTATTTATTCTGAGAATGAGGAAGAACATGTGGAACATTTGAGGCTGACTTTGAAATTGCTCAGGAAGCATAAGTTGTATGCAGGGTTGAGAAACTATGACTTCTATGAAGATAAAATTCATTAATAAAGTCACATTATCTCATATATAGAAACATATGGAGACCCTGAAAACATTGAGGCCATGATGAGTTTTCCTACTCTAAGAAATTTAATAGATGTAAGATCTTTTGTGGAAGTTGCAGGACATTGTAGGAAGTTCACTGAAGGATATTTCGCAGGTAAAGTGGAATCTATGTATAGGTTGAGGAAGCCTACATGTGAACTTGTAGATCCATGAGGGAATGGCCCTTGTGTCTATGGGAATACATATGAGGACTTCCTGAAGAATAGAGTAGAATGACCTGAGCAGAGCAGTACAGTTGTGCCCAATGAAACCTAGGGCAGGAAGCTGCCATGTGTTATGAGAAGGGTCTCATAATTGAAAACAGGTTTTCGAACTTCAGATTGCAAGTTTTTTTGTAGATTATGAGAGACTATGATCTCCTGTGATGGTTTTGAATCATGCTAACCATGGATAATATTCTTGTCTTCAATTGCTTGATGTCTGAAGTTTCCTGTTGCTAACTGTGATTGTTTGGCTGATTCAAAATTGTGTCACGATGACATGTTGTACGTGGATGTCTATGTTTTGGTCAGCATGTGTGAGTAGGGGATGAGTGCTCCCACTTGCAAAATCCAAATAGTATGAGGATGGCCTCATGGTTGCAAATATATGATTTCTGTAGGAAGCAGAATTGTGAACTCAAATTTTTATTTAACTATCAATACTATTGATTATTTGATATTTGGAAAACCATGTATGCATGAAAGAGATTTGAAAATATATGATTAAATTTTATGATTACATCTCATGTAAATTGCATACTTGTATGTAACGTAGGTGAGATGTTGAAAGTATGCCTTTGGAGTACATAGCTTCTCGGAGGGGTGTGTATGGTATACAGAACTCCTCGGAAGGATGTACTGGGTGTACATGGCTCCTCAAAAGGATGTACTTGGATACATAGCCTCTCGTAGGAATGTGTTTGTAATAGGTTTGAAAACCTATAATTGCAATCTTTTTATAATGAAATATCATATAAACTACATGCTTGTATGTAATGAAGGTGAGATGATGAAATATGTACTCGATGTACATGGTTCCTCGGAGGGATGTACGGGGTGTACATAGCTCCTTGAAGGGATGTGTTTGGAATAGGTTTGGAAACCTATTATTATAATTATTTTTATAATGACATCTCATATAAATTGCATGCTTGTATGTAACACAGGTGAGATGATGAAAATATGTACTGGATGTACATGGATCCTCGGAGGGATGTACGAGGTGTACATAGCTTCTCGAAGGGATGTGTTTGGAATAGGTTTGGAAACCTATGATTGAAATTTTATAATGACATCTAATGTAAACTGCATGTCTATATGTAATGCAGGTGAGATGATGAAAACATGTACAAGGAGTACATGGCACCTCTGGAAGGATGTACTTGGGTGCATATCTTGTCCCCCCTTCCAGCTAAGCACAATTATGCATCACTGGGGATGCCCAGGGTGTAAGACATCTGGTTAGACTTCTTTCCACACACATTCATGCTGTAAGGAAACTATCACAATAGTGGGGGATTTGTGAAGAGAATAACCCCTAGGTATTATGATGTGTGGAAAGTAAGCACCTGAGCATTGGTAAGAACTTGGAGGAGGTGTTGGGCCCTTAAGCCAAAGCTGCCATTAAGCACCAAGGAGGTGTTGGGCTCTAAAGCGAGGCTGATCAGATCTCGGTTGAGAGATTCTATACAAATAAGTATTGGATTACTTGCCAAATCCTAGTTAAATTTCTGTAATCATGCATTTGCATAATGATTCAACTAAAATTTTTAAAAATATTGTTAAGAAATAAATGCTGTGAAAATGAATCTAACATGCAAATTAATCTATTATGGTTCCTAGAAAGGAAGTGCTTGAGAATTGGTAAGCACTTGGAAAAGGTGTTAGGCCCATAAGCTAGAGCTTCCATTGAGTACCCAAGGAATTGTTAGGCTCTGGAGCAGGGATCAGAAGATCTCGGTTGAGAGATGTTATGCAGATATGTATTTGGTTTACTTATAAAACATTTGTTGTTGTTGATTTTCTTTAAATATGCACGAGCATACAATGCTGCCATGATTTTGAAAATCTTGTTATAGATTTCACCCTATAGGAATGAATATGACATATGAATTAAATTCATTGTGGTGTTAGGAAAGAAAGCACCTGAGCTTGGTAAGCACCTAGAGGAGGTGCATGCTCTTCAACAGAACTATGAGTATTTGGTTCACTTGGAAACTTTTGTTTATTTTATGTCAATATACATTTGCATGTGATTCATCTATGATTTTGGAAAAATATTATGAATACTAACATGGGAATTGACTCATTGCTTGGGGCTTGAGCATAGGTATTGCTAGTCACCAAATACATCGAAAATGTTCCAAGATAAGGAGAAGGATTCTCCAAGACCAGAAAAAGATCCTGTGGTGTGTTCTGATGCATGGAAGCAAGAACTTGGAAGAGTTCCAGATCATTCCATTGTAAAAATAAAGGTGCAGAGAAAGCACTATGGTCCTGAAGAGGCTACGTGGGAGTTGGAGGATGCCATACAATTGGCACATACATTTTGTTCAATTTTGCAGAGCAATGAGGGCAGTGCCAGTGTAGCATTTGGTTAAATTTTGTAAAGCACTGAGGAAAATGCTATTGAAGGGGGAGGGCAATGTAACACTTCGGTTTTGATCCCATGGTATTGAATTGCATATGATGTAAATATTGTATTAAATCATGGTGTGGAGCTCAATGCAAAGGCCCCACCATGGGTTTAGTGTTTTATGTTTCAACGATTAAAATCTATGTCAATGGTTTATGTGCTAGCTTGGCACAATGTGTTTTGAGAAATCATGTAAAATGAAAATTAATAAAAAAAACCACAACTAGCTATGCACCACAACGTTAAAGATATGGGGGCATGATTTCACAAGGAATAGGGAGGGGGAATTATTCAAACCCTTGAGCCAATGGGGAAAAACCAAATTTCAAGGGGATACCCATAAAATGGTCAACTACCCTTTTTCTTCTTTGTGCCCAATCATTAGAATTGATTGGGGAAGTTATTTCCTTGGGATGGGATGGTCAAAATTCGAATTTGGGAAGTCACCCATTTTTGGAAAGTGTGTTTTTGACTTGTGGGGCAAGTAAAATATTGGAAAGGCATGCCCAAGCCATTATGCACCCATGCCCTTTGTTTCCTCAACCATTCTCACTCATGTGTGCTCTCTCATGCAACAGGAAGGGGGTTGAGCTCTCCCCTTCATGATTTGGGAGTTTTCCCATGTTTCTCCATGGTTGGGGAGGTATTTTTTGGAATGTTGAGTGCATATGCAAGAGAGATTCATGTTTTAGTGTTGGATGGGGGCTGTTTTTGTCTTCCTCATGATTTGGGCCATTTTCTTCATTTTTCCCATGCTCAAATTTATTTCTATGTTGTTGGGCGAATAGGAAGGAATTGGCCACGATTTGGGGTTTGAGGTGGTCGTTTTGTCTCTATAATAAAGTTGGGATCTTCCCTCACATTCTTCTTCTTTTTCTTGACTTTATCTAAGCTAGGTGTGAATGGCCTAAGGAGATTCATGATCTGTGGGTTTGGGGAGGTTGCTTTTGCTCCCGTGGTGCCATAGACATTTTCCTGGATTTAGATCTATAGTGTGAGGGTTTGTAGAGGTTGTTTTTCCTTAGTAGAGCCATCGAACATTTTTATGGAATCATATGGTTCACTTAGGTTGTTTTTCCCAATTCATTTTTATGTTTTTGGGTTCCCAAGATCTTTGGCCCGTACCCAGCAATGGTACTTTGCTTTTGGTTGCATGCTTGTGATGGCTTGTAAAAGTAAGTCCAAGGAACCGTATGTTGATTGGATGACTGTTCATTTTATGTATGGTTTGTCTTGTCTAAGTAATTCCAAGGGCCCCTCCATGCTATTAGCTTGTTTCCTTAACAGTCTGTGAAACCCAACAGTGTGTTGGCTTGATTTTGACCATATGGTTTGGCTATGTGTGAGCATATTTCTCCCTAGTTCCTTGTGGAATCATTCCTAGTTCAGGAGTGGAAGTGATGTTGAGATATTGACAAGCACACTTGCCTATGGTTGTGTGGAATGTAGCAGTGACATAGCTAGTTGTAGGCCAACTTCTTCTCCAGATAAGTATCCTTTTGTATTTTATTTCCATGACTTTATTTGTTTTATGAAATACTATGAACATGTTGAATGCTTGAATGGATGTTTTTGGTTTCTCTATAGATTGCATTATGCATGTGTGTATGTTTTTAATTCAATGCATTTTTATTATCATGTTCATGGGGCTATATTTCAAGTTTTGATAGCAGCAACAACCTAGTCACGTCCTCTCCATCATCGGTATGAGGGGTGGGGACATGAAATTTATATGCATGTGTTTGTTCAGAGCCTGGATGGAGATGTAAGGAAATGGTTTAGAGAGATACCAGTTGGTGCTATAGATGGGATATATTCTTTAGAGGAAACATTCATGAAACAATGGGGGGACACCAAGTATTTCCTTTATTATATAACATAATTTCGAGCATAGAAAATAAAACCATATGATAAAGTCACTCATTTTATTTAAAACTTCAATAAAATGTATGGAAAATCCCAATAGATATTAATCCAACTGAAACAACAACAAAGTTTACTTATTCTAAGGCAGTCGATTTTATTTTTCCTTGTTAATTAGAGAAAGGAGAGCCCCCACTCTTTGAAATATGCAAGAATAAATTTGGAAGTGGATTCAAACTTAATGGAAGTAGATAAACATAGGGGTAAATCACAACATCCAGAATTTGAGAAAAAAAAGGAAGGAAGTTGGAACATCTACCTCAAGTACAAAAGACAGTAAGAGTAAAGTTGATGAAATGAATAATATTATCAAAATATTGTCATCTAAAATCACTAAATTGGAAATGGAGAATAAATCCTAGAATATAAATTTTAAAGAGGGAGATAACAAAAACACTAATCAGTTTATATGACCCTTTGTACCTAGGATTTTTCCTAGACAACGGAGAAATAATGATGACCAAAAACTACATCCTCCTTTATAAAATAATTTGGTAAATGAAACCCAGGACATAGAAGAAATAGAATTGGAGGATCTAGATCAAGGAATCAATCATTTAGAACAATATCTTATGAATTCATGTTCCATTAACAGATCTTATAAAAAGTCGGTTGTATAGAGATCGTACCCTTAAGGTGCTAAAAATCACAAGCTAGTCCTACTCCTTAAAATGCTATCAATTTGTAGGATGAGCATCCGACCATCATTTTTGGTGCTAAATCATTCAAAAAATATGATGATAAGTCAAATTTTCCTCCACCATTTTATAACACTCTCACAATTCATGATAGGATGTTACATATTGTCTTTTAGACTTTGCATATTCCCATAACCTTATTCCCAAAGTTGTCATGGAATCCCTAGGGTTAAGAATTACCACACCATATCATGACTTCTATTCCTTTGATTTGAGAGAAATCAAATGTTTGGGTGTCATTAAGGATTTGGTTGTTAGTTTGACATAGTTACCAATGAAGAATGTCTTGATGGATGTTGTTATTGTTGACATTGAACCTAAATTTGGTATGCTATTGTCAAGATCTTGGGAAAAGAGGGTAATTGGTACTATGCATATGGATATTTCCTATGCTACTATTCTAGTATTTGGAGGAGAGCAAAGAATATTGTATAGGGAAGTGAAACTTGTTTATTTCGTAAGTGACAATTGAAACCCAACAAAGCACCCAATTTATGTAGTTGAAGAGGATATGGGTTCTTGCATGTTGCATTTAAATGATGACGTTAAAAGTATTCTGCAAGTTGAGAAAGAGGTGCTAGTTTAGCACAGTATTCAAGTTCAGGGAAATTTATCAAAGATGTACCTCAATGGCTCATCATCCAAATAAGGAGCAAGGGTAGTATTTGTATTGATTTATATAGGTGGTGAAATAATGTCTTTGATGTACAAGTTAGAATTCCAGACATCCAATAATATCTCCAACTATGAAGCCTTAATACTTGGTTTGAAAGTTGTAAAAAACTTGAATATTGAACAATTGTTTGCTTTTGGCGATTTAGAATTAGTGGTACAACAAGTAAAAAAATAGTTGTTACGGGTTTGTATGAATGAGGTGTGGGATCTTATAGAGACTCTTTATTTTTTTCATTTAACATATCCTTCACTCCTAGGGATCATAATCGGACTACAAATTATTTGGCTTTGGCAGCTAATTGTTTCAAAGTCCCAAAACAAACTCGACTAAGTTATCCCATTGAATGCAAGTTTATGGATTTCCACTATGTATAAATTTATAAGTAACCAACGCATTTTGGGTGGACCCTCCACCCATCCTTAGGTTCCATATCTTTGAATTATCTTGATGATGGGTGGATGGTCCACTCTAAACACAATGGTCACTTCTAAATTTCTACACAGTGAAAATCCATAAGCTTGCATATAATGACAGAACATTGTGGAAACATTCATGCACAAATTATACCAGTAAAGTCAGGTAGGGACCTTTAGTATTGGATAATTTTAAGAGCTGGAGAGTATTCCATGATGATGATGAAATCAAGAAATTTCTAGAGCTGACAGGTGAGTTCTCTACATCATTGATTGACCAACAAGAAGATATTGCAATAAGTGGCGATGTTCCTTATTTTAAGAATTCAATTGGTAATCATGATATTATTGATTTGAAGGGAAATTTCATCCCAAAAGGTCTTGAACCTTTGGCGATAATGTTTTCTAATAGTTATACCTTATTAAATCTTAGTGTACAGTCATCTGAGGAGAATGTTGTGTGCTAGAATATTGGTACTACAAATCAAACAAAATTAGTAAAGCTATACAAAGCACTCTCCGATGAGAAGAGGAGAGGACAGATCAAGATGATAAAAGAGTTCACAAACATCCTTTATTGGTCCTATGAATATATGAATAATTATGAGTACACTAGCATCATCTCAGACAAAATTCCATTGAAACCAAATCCAAATCCTTTTAGACATATGAATCCAACATTGCTACTAGTCATTGAAAAAGAGGTAAAAAATATGTTAGATGCAACAATTATTGTACCTCTTAGATATTCTTCCTATCTAGTTAACTTATTTGTTGTACATAAGAAGAATGGGGAAATAAGGATTTTCTTAGATTTTCATAACTTAAACATATGCTCCCTCAAAGACAATTATCCAATTCCCAAAATTGACAGATATTTTTCATAGAGTGGTGGGTTCCCAGAGGATATCTATGATTGATGGTTTATTTTGGTACAATCCGATAGATGTGCATCTAGATGAAATACATAATACAAAATTTACCACTCCTTGGGGAACATTCATGTAACAATAAATGTCATTTGGTCTCATGAATGCCGGTGCAACGTTTAAGAGGGATATGGACATAGTAATTGTTGGTGAGAAAACAAAGCTTGGTGTGATCTATCTGGATGATATTACAGTTTTCTCTAAGTTTGATGATGAACACCATAAACATCTAAGACAAACTTTCCTTAAATGCAGAAAAATTGGGTTGTCCTTGAACCCGAAGAAATATCACTTTGCTATGCATGAAGTAAGATTCTTAGTCATGTAGTTTCAGCTAAAGGAACTAAAATACATCCTAACTATGTTAAATATATCCTAAATATTAACATTCCCATACATACAAAGGAAATTCAATCTTTTATTGGGAAAATCAATTTTTTGAGATGGTTTATTCCTAACATTATCAAACAAATCATGGGAATGTTGATGAAGGATAAAAAATTAAAGTGGACATATGAAGCAATATTATCATTTGAGAAGATAAAGAAGGCTCTCACTGAAGCTCTGGTTTTGGTAAGTCCATATTTTTCAAAGGAATTCTTAACATTTTCCTTTTCATATGAGGATACAATAGGTACAGTTCTTCTGTAGAAAAATTATAATCGTTTAGAGTAGCCTATATCTTTATTTACTAAAAATTTGAGATATCCGAAGCTTAAATATAGTGCATTAGAAAACAAACATATTCTCTAGTCAAATCCCTAGATTATTTTAGGATTTATTTACTGCATTCGAATATTATTGCATAAGTACCTAACGCTGCAGTTAAATAAATTCTGGTAGGGCCTAATTGTGAGGGAAAGATGGGATGTTGGATAGCAAAAATAATGGATTATGATGTTGAAATTTGTCCTACTAAATTGGTGAAAGGTCAAGGTCTTTTCAGGTTATTATGAGACTCAAATTGTGAGTCTTTTAGAATTAATGAACTTGGTGTAAATCAGTCATGTCACGCAGGATTGTAGTTAGAATATGAGAAATAATAGATTTATAGTAGTTATGTTGAATCTCCTTGGTGCAGTGACATAGTACATGCTCATTTATATCTACATTGTCCATCATATTTAGATAAAAGGGAGTGTCATTCTTTGAATATTAAAGCAATGCAATATGGTTTTCTTGATAAAACCTTATATTGGAGAAATCATGCAGGTATGCTTTTGAGGTGTTTGGACTAAGATGAAACTGTTATGGTTGTTGTATATGTGTATGGAGGAGCTTGTGGAGGGAACTAATACTGAAAACTATTGCTTTTAAGATTTTAAAAGATTGCTTATATTGGCCTTCATTTTTCTCATATGTATATGGAAAGGTAAGATCTCGTGTTGAGTGCTAGAAATTTTAGGGTGGACAAAAACCTTTATCTTTCCTTTAAAACCTATTGCAGTAGATGCACGCTTTCAACAATGGGGTTTAGACTTCATAGGTGAAAATTAACCTCCTTTAAGTGGGAAACATAAGTATATTTTGACAACCACTTATTTTTTCACAAAATGGGTAGAGAAAAATCCACTAGGAAAGGTACTGATAAAGTAATAGTTAATTTCTTCGAAGAAAATATCTTGAGTAGATTTGGATGTCCTGCGAAATTTTTTTCTGATAATGTTGTAGCTTTCAAGTCATGAGAATTGGTGCACTTTTGTGAAAGACATAATATTATTCTTAAACATTCAACACCATATTACCCACAAGTTAATGGATTAGTAGGGTCTACCAACAAGAACCTAATTAACAACATTAAAAAGATGTTATTTCAGAAAAAAGAGGGCCTAGGACACCATGTTGAAGTATGCTCTCTAAGAATACATAGTTACTACTAAAACGTCTATTGGTACATCTCCATTTTAGCTTGTTTATGGTACTGATGTTGTTTTTCCTATCGAGTTAGGTCTACCAATCATGAAGTTTATGCAAGTCTAGAAGAACAAAATGAAATACAGAGGAAAATGTATCATTTGGTTGAAGTACAATAGCAAAGATAAATGTTGGGATAAAAAGAGCAAGCATACAGAAACAAAGTAAAGGAAAGGTTTGATCAAAGATGTAAAGACGACACTTTATTAATAGGTAATATGGTATTAACATGGGATGCAATAAATTATGAAAACAATAATCATGGGAAGTTTTACAAGATGTGTTTGGGTCCATTCAAAATTGCAAAAGTGATGGGAAATAATACTTTTGTACTGAAAAATTTGGGAGGGGAGTTGGTAGGCCGAGTGAATGGGCAATTTCTAAAACAATTTCATGTTTACTATTGTTGTAGGTGACCTAATTTCAGTGTAAATACTGGTGATTTTTCATATTTTTATTGAATAAGATTCCAACACAATGGATTTGTAAATAGTTTTAGTTTACAATATTCAAATAGTTACAGTTTTTTAAAAAATAGACCAATTTCAGCATGCATCTAGTCTATGTGTTTGTATCTTTACAAGAAATAATCAATCCCCCATGGATCTATATGTTCATGCTAGAATTGTACTTTAGACTAAGCCTCACATTTATGTTTTTGTTCTCATTTTAATCCTTAAATTTCAGTTTTAAGTATTTTAAATTAGGTTAGGTTACATGTATCCTTGTATTCACTAAGTACCCTTTTATGCATTTCTTTTATCAATAAGTTTTAAGTTTGGGTCTTATTTATGATTAATTCCTTCTAATAGTCTTTGATTTTATAATTTTCATAGCCTTGAGATTTATTTCAAGGAAATTACTCAAAGTGAAAAAAGTATTTCAAGCTATAGCATTGCAGCAACAGGTTATAATGGACCTTCGTGCATTGTTGTTAGAATGTCAAAAAGAGGAGTAATTCAAATTTTGAGGGAAAATACATAATCATGGAAAATTATGGCCTTGGGGATGGGATTCATCATTATAAAAAATACAACAAATTTTCCCATAATTTAAATGGATGTGACACCACTAAACCATTAGCCAATGTTACCTACAATCTATGATTCATCCAATTTCAAATATCGTAGTTGAATTGGATGTAATTTTTATGCCAATTGGGAACTAATGTATGTTTTGAAATATGTGTTAAGTTATAATCAGAGCTGAGCCATAGTGCTAATTCATGAGCTTCTAGGATGAAAAATATAGTGTTAAACTACATAGGTTGGATCCCGTTAATACCAAATTGGATGAAGAGAATCCTTAGTGTGTAAAGATGCCAATAGAAACAGGTTGGTTTACATTCTTTCAGAAAATCAAAGGTTACAATGTGGAGGTCACACTGCATTTTTTATGCAAATACAAAAGCACACAGTTTAACTTCAACAATCTAAGTTTTGAAGTTTATGAAACCTCAATTGCAGAAGCAACTGGGTTATCCATAAAGGGAAACTAGTGGTTCAGTTTTTTTCCTTTTGAGGTTGATTTGAACCCATTCCTTTTTCTAAGGCATGAAAACTTCGATTGGAGCAAATGAATTCACAAAAATTAGTTGAAGGTAGAATGTAGGGAGGTATTGAGCATCATACAAAGATATGCTATTTTTTAGGGAATATTTTCCACATTTTACAAGTATCATCTCCGATTCCTTCTTCATGTCGCAGGTATATCAAAGCTTAGTTTTCCCTATTATCTATTTAAAATATTATCGAAAATGGAAATGTGGGTTAGGAATAATATAGATCACACCTCCCATATTATTTTCCATCACATGTTAGTTAAGTTATTGGTGCTCAATGAATTGAGAAAGAAGAACTAGACTTGGTTACATTTTCTATTTTGGTCTCGATTCGAGGTTGAAAAAAGAAGAAACCCTAGAGAAACAAAGTGTTGGGAAGGTGAGGGAGGAAATGATGACTTCGACAAAAAAATAAGGTAGTCTCCACTTCAAAAAATCCAGTTCAATATAATCATGGCACTAGTAAATAACAAAAGGTCATAAAAGGAAATATGAGGATGAAACCCAACAAAATGTTGAAGATTTACATTCAATGAAAAATCCTACTGCAGATCAAGTTGTAGAGAGTAATGAAGAAAAACTAGTTGCTGAGGATGAACATGTAGTTGTGATAAATCCCAGAACACTCGGTGATTGAGAAGAGAAGCCAATGGAAAAAACACCAGAGCAAGCTACGTTATACCCATTGCTCCACAATACTACAAAGATTTATACTTGCTCTAAAAAATTTGAAGCTATCAAATGGTATCCCAATAGTAGGGATTCAAATAGGTATCAAATTAATATGAAAAAATTGTTACATACTAATTTGAAAAATCAAGGCATGATTGATATTGCATATTCTTCTAGTGAAGAAGATACAAAATCTAAAAAAACTGAGGGTATGTTAAGTAAATCCCTAGAAAATATTGAAGAAAATTTTAAAAAGGTCCTTGAGATTATAGTGAAGAAGCAAATAAAGAAAGAAAATAATTTTATTCATAATTTTGATGATAAAATGAGTTCGAAACCTTAACACATAACAAAGTGCATGGATATGCAAGGTTATAAGAAATTTGTGATGATCAAGAAGACCCTGCCAATGAGTACTAGATACAAATTGAAACAGGTAAGTGTATGAAAGTTTATAAAGAAGAGATGGATGTCGAAGAGGGATCTAAGATAGAAAATTTAAAGAAATCTCTTCAACATTACAAAACAAAAAATGCACATTTAACTGACTTTAATGACTAGTTAGCACAATAAAATGGAAGATTGAACAGAATATTTGGAGGAGATCAATACGGACTATGTAGATCTTGTTGAAGTTGTTGAAGAGGTTGTCAGAAGAAGAAAATTGGTGCAAGAACAAATCAAAGAACTCAGTAAGAAAAATCAAGATCTTTAAGAAAAAACTACAATTTATGGAGAAGGAGTACCCTAGATTAGAAAGGAGATTTCAAGCATTAGATGGCTTGATGATGTTGGTTTAATCAACTCATGGAATCTAGAATAGTCATACAAAAAGCTTCATAATTGATGTGGCAGTCAAAGTGTTGAATTTGCTCAAAACTAGATAATTATTATCGAATTTAAATATTTGGTTTCTTTTTTGAGCTCACTCAAACATAAAATTTTGGATATGGAAATTGTGAGTCTAAACCTATGTAATTATAAATGTAAAAATTAATATGGTCGAGGGGGCCAGTCATTGAGAAGGTCAAGAGATACATTTTTGGGTCTACAACAACTTACTTTGAAACACTGTAAGCTCTGTTTCAAGACTATTTTGAACATGAATCATATATATATATATATATATATATATATATATATATAATCAGTCATCTCTCTCTCTCTCTCTCTCTCTATATATATATATATAATCAGTCATCTCTCTCTCTCTCTCTCTCTCTATATATATATATATAATCAGTCATCTTATCTTTTGATGATTGTGAATTATTATCAAATGTACTTGCTTTGTTTATGTTTGTGAATTCACATGTGATAAAAATTTTATCATATATGCTCATACATAGTTTGTGTATTCCAATATGTTTTATTCAAAAATTATTTATGTTTGAAACATTTTCAAATCGAATATATGAATGCAATCTATATTTATGTATCTCATAGTTAATTTGGTTAAACTTGCATCCATGATTCATCTTTTCTAGCCTTTGAGATTCCTTTCTTTAAGATATTACTTTTTGCTGTAATATACATGTTATAACTCTTATACTATTGACTAATCCATCTTGTTCCTAGCCTAAACACATCCTTGAAATATTCACACTCTAGATCCAAACTTTGAGATGCTTGGGTTTTGTACCTTTGTAGTTTAGTAAAAACTATAGTTAAGCATTAAAAAGGTTGGGATCGTCCTCTCTCTATAGGACACAATTTCCATAAGTTTCCAAGTATTTAAAAAAAAAGGAAAAACCAAGGATGAGTTAGCATTCGAAACACTAAAATCCTAGAGTTTATTTTTTTTTCAAGAAAGATCTGTGATTTGACATATACACCTCTCCAAAAGGGTTGTGCACTCGGTTCAAAGAGAAAATCACATTCCTTCTTTTATCATTAGAAGAAAACCCTAAAAATACTTTTATTTTTTTTCATTAGACCTAAAGAGAAATCAAAGTATGCACTTTAGAATGAATTTTCCTTTTCATTATAATGGATTTTAAATAGATTTTGAAGAATTCTTATTGCTTTAAGATTTAAAGAATTTATGTTTTTAATAACATGTAATCAATCTTTAAGATTTAAAGCATTTTTTTAATAACATGTAATCAATCTTTTTCTTGGTTTCCAAGCAATAAATTGATTTATAGTCTTTTTATAAATAGAATAAAAAATCATTATTTTTCTTTATTAAATTGAGCACATAGATCTGTGGACAAACAGATAACTCACAAGATAGGCCATACAATTTACTTAGCAATTGAAGAATGAAAGAGTGCAAAAATGGCTTGCAACTATGAATGATTTCATTAATCAAAAGTAATTAGATAATTAATTATGTAAATGAAGTACAATGGCTAAATAACCTCATGCAATTTGAATCCATGTGAGGAAATTCGAATTGATTGGACTCTACTTGACTGGATGGTTAAATGAACTTGTCTAAATAATTATCGGAGTTCATCGAAGTTCAAAACCCAAAATCAAGTGTCTAATTCAGTGTTGACTAGTCTAACAGACTGAGGTAGGTGATTAAATATGCCTCACCTGCATGCAGCCATGCAATCCTTGCACTAACTGAGTAGAAATGAATGTAAGGGACAAGAAATGAATGTAATTGACTCCTAACTGAGTTTGACTAGTTACCAACTGAACTCAACTGATTGAGGTTGGTATCAGCACTCCGAGTGGCTCCTAATTTGTAGGGATTGATCTAGGAGGCTCCTGAACTGATGCATGCAAGTGCAATCAGTGGCATTTGGCCTCAATTAGTGTTCCCCACACTTTATTAACTGGTACATGTGCCCCAATTAGGACAAGTGGACCCAATGGTGCTAGTGACTAAAAATAGACTAAAAGGACTCCATATTTAGACATACTCATGATTTAGACATAATTGACCAAATTGGACAAGGGAGGATTATAATCCTAACACCCCTCCTTAATGCTAACTTGGACAATTTGTGGGCCCTGGTAACTAATACCATAGGTCACCCATTTCAAGAAGTAAATTAACTGCTTAACACAAGGAGCTGTGTAAAATACCACATTGGAAAAAATTCCCCCCTCTAACTAAGAAGGTAGAATTAGGATTCAACTTTGAAAAACTTGAAAATATGTTGCTGTGATCTCTGTGATGTAGTGAAGCAGGATGCATTATTAGCTATGCATAGGTATCCTAGGGCTTGGCATGTAGACTTCTCCATCTTCTCCCAAAATGATGACAGAAGGAAGGAGGAATGTAACCTTTGCCTCTTTCTAGATGAAGAGGAGTGTGATCCACTCTATTCTTCTGAATGCAGTGTGACTGATCAAACCTTTCCATGTAGCATATCACAAGGAGTTTGTTGCATCTCTCTTGAGGAGCTGATATTTCATGACATAGTGCAAAGGTCTTTTCCTTCTCAGTGTCGGATGGATTTCCAATCATCTTCCTAGCTTCCCACTTGGGAGTAGGGATTGGATCTAGATCTGAATCATCCTGAATCTCAATCTCATAAAATGATGCAACTGGTTCTGCAATACAAGTGGAAATTGAAAAAGAATTAGATCGAATGTTTATACCTTCCCTTTCAAGTGGCTGCGGAGAGTGCACTGGTTATGAAAAAGGCATGAAGTGTGAGAAATCATATGCCTTGGAGGCATGATTTGAAGTACCCTTCGCTATGATGTTCCCAATAGAGATATCTGTGATCTCCACTGATTCAGGACCAAATGTCACTCGCTTTGGAGATCCAATATGATTCATCTGGTAAATAGATAATATATTTACAGCTAAGGAGGGCACATAAAGCACATCTTTGAACTTTCCATGTTCAACCTTTATATAACCCTTCCCTTTGGCTTGAATTTGACTATTATCTCCCATATGAATACTAGGACCATCAAAATACTGTAAAAAAGAGAATGATTCTCTGGATGAAACCATATGATTGGAAGCTCTAGAATCAATGAGGAAGGCGTGTGCTGTTGAAAAACTAGCCTTCAATGCATGGCATGTTTCTTCATCTTCTTCAGTGTCTTCTCTATGCTCAGCCTTTCTTGCACTAGCAGGTACAATAATGTTATGTTTCTTCATAAAAAGAGCCATATCATCAATTTTTATTCTCATACAGGAGATTTCTAGATGAAATCCTCTTCCACAGTAAGAAAAGGGGCTCTTTCCTTTTCCATTCTTATTGCTTCTATTTGAATCCGAAGGCTCATTTGAATGCTCTTTCTCCATAAGAGACTCATCCTTTTGCTTCCCTTTATGATTCCCTACCTTAGGTCCTCCTGTAACCAGTCCTTGAACTTTGGAAGATTGAATGATCCCCATTTGGATCAACTTGTCATGCTCCTGAGTGAGAGATTCAATGAAGGAGTTAAGAGTAGCAATATTCCAATTTGGAGTAGTGAGTTTCATATAATTTAATGTTGATACAAATAATGAATATTCTTCACCAATTTTTGAGATAATGGCATGGATGAATTGTTCATCCTCCTTCTCAAACTTGCACAACTTCAACCGGAACACTAGATGCTTGAATTTGGTGAAGAAGTCATTTAGTGTTTTGAAATTGGCTGGATGAAGAGAAATCAGCTCATTATCCAGCTGATAGATCCTCAGGCCATCCTTCTTGTCAAACAAGGAATCAATCTTATCCCAAACCTACTTGGGAGTCTTCAATCCATTGGTGTGGAAGAGAATATCTCAAGAGATTGAGAGGCACAAGCATCCGTATGATTCATCAATGTTGGTAATAACTCCCGATTCATTATTATTCCAATGCAAATGACTATATTTATACAAATCACATGGTGGTTGGGTTTCACCTTTCGCTCAGCCTGTTTGGCTTCCTACTATTTATTTATTTATTTATTTACATTATATAACCCTAACGGATTATATTCTAACAATCCCCCTCTTAATCCAAAGGGGTGTTCGTAAGTCCAAGCATGTTTCTGAACCTTTCAAACTTTTCTCGTCCAAGCGCTTTGGTGAAGATGTTTGCAACTTGATCATTTGTGGAAAAATGTCGAAGATGGACTGTCTTGGCTTCTACATGATGTCAAATCGAATGATACTTTGTGTTGATCTGTTTGGTTCGATCTTGGAATCTAGGATTCTTAGCCAGCTTGATTGCAGAAGTATTGTCGACCAGTAATGGAGTGGAGTTCTCTTGTTTTTCTTGCAAATATTCAAGTATCTTCCTGAGCCATACTATTTCTTTCGTTGTTTCAGCTGCAGCCACATATTCTGCTTCTGTTGTTGAATCTGTCGGAACTGATTATTTGCATGATCTCCATGAGACAGCTCTTGATCCAAGACTCATAGTGTATCCAGATGTTGATACTCCTGTCTCCTTATCGCCATCAAAATCTGAGTCTGAGTACCCAATAAGTTTGAAGTCATCCACTTTAGAGTACTTGAGTCCAACGTCTTGAGTCACCTTCAAGTATCTTAGAACTCTTTTTGCATCTAA
>LPNX010304669.1:0-107220 GCA_001517045.1 Pseudotsuga menziesii | reverse complement strand
TTCATGTCTTTTCGAACTTCTCGTTCCCGTATTTCCAACTTCATCTGGATGGACACTTTCAAGTGTCTTTGTGGCCCATTTAGGAATCTTCCGTGATGGTACTGGTTGATCAGTTGGTGGAGCTTCATCATTGATTGAGAGTCTTTCAATTCTCTCAATCACATCATCCAGTTGGACCTCTTGTTCAAGTGAAGTAGTAGGAACTTCTTCATGCGGGGGAGTTGGTGCTTCATATGGAAATTCCAAAGGTTGATCCAGAATAGGAATCCCCCCTTCAAGATTTGGAATTTCATATTCATTTTCATAATAGTTCTTTGGATGAGGATAATTTTCCAGATGATCAAGCTGTCTCTCAATGGACATGTCATTTTTATTAGTTTCAAGAAAAATGACATCTCTGGAAATAACAAATTTCTTGTTTACCTCATCATACAAACGGTATGCCTTGGAGTATTCTTCGTACCCCAGGAAAATGCACTTTCTGCTTCGAGCACCAAGATTGTTTCTTTGCTCCTTCGGAATCAAGGCATAACAGGTGGAACCAAAAATTCTGAGATGCCTAACTGAATGGAGATGGCCAAACCACATTTCATGTGGAGTCTTGTTATCAAGTGTATTTGATGGACTTCTATTTCTCAAATATGCTACACATTTTACTGCATCACCCCAAAACATTAGTTTTACATTATTGAAAAACATCATTGAGCGAACCATATTCATTATGGTTCTATTCATTCTCTCTGCTACACCGTTTTGTTGAGGATTGTAGGGAACGCTAGTCTGATGTGCAATTCCATGTTAACGAAGATAAGCTTCAAAAGCATTTGAAGTGTATTATTTTCCATTATCAGTACGAAGTGTACCAATTTTTTATTGTGCTTGTTTTTCAATCAATGCATGAAAGTCTTTGAATGTTTGAAATGCTTCTGATTTTGTCTTTAAACAGTAAATCCAGCACATTCGTGAGTAGTCATCAACAAATGTCATAAAATACTTATTCCCATTTGTTGAAGGAGTTGGCATTAGGCCACACAAATCAGAATGTACTAACTCTAATTTCCTACTTGCTCTGAAATTAGATTCATGGAATGGCAGCTTACTATGTTTCCCTAAAATACATGCATCACATTTATTCTTTTCTTTAGAAATGGTGGGAAAGCCAAATACACCATTCTTTCTCAACAAACGAAGACTGTTATAATTTAGATGACCAAATCTTGCATGCCACAATGAACTAGATGACATATTACCTTCTCCATGCTGAGAGAGGTAGGCATAGTTCTAAAATCTTGCGGATGAAGCATTGAGCTTCAGCAGCTTCCCATCTTCATATCCAGTCATGATGACTTGGTTGTCAAAGGACTTTATTATTTCAATTATTCCATCAAACATGTGGATGGAATGGCCTTGCTATCGAGTCTCCACCAAGGACAGTAGGCTTCTCTGCAACTCTGGAAGATAGAGAACGTTCTTCAACAAGAAATTAGGGAATCCAGGCATCTTCAGTCGAATGGTGCCCATTCCCTTCGGTTTAATACTTGACTTATCTGCAAAGTACACTATGCCATCTATTGTTTCATTCAATTCTTCAAAACAGTCTTTTATAAATGTCATGTGTGATGTTGCACCAGTATCAAGCAGCCAACAATCTTTATAAGATGAAAGAGAAGTCATTTCATTAAATCCAAGATTACAATGTGCAACAATACAAGAATCAGAAGATTTACTAGCATCTTGGTCATCTTTCTTCTGGTTATGCTTGTCTTTGATGGAGTCCCATGAATCCCAACACTGATCTGATGTGTGCCCATTCTTTCCACAATGCTTGCATTGGAAATCTGATCTTTTGTTTCTGCCCCCTCTGCCTCTGAAATTTCTTCTTCCTCTACCTCCCTCTTTGCCAGAGAGAGTGGCACCAACTATTGATGACAAAGATTGCATATTTTACAGCTGTTAGTGTAATTTACAAGAATTAACTTAATATGACAAAGAGAAATAGAAAAACAATAACCTTACAGGTATACAGTCTCTGCCAAGGTGAATACAATGCAAGCTTCAGGTGAGCATACCCAAGCTTCTTCAATACAAAATATATCAGTCAGTATAAATATATCAGTCACAGTATATCAGTCAGCATGTATATCAGTCAGCACTCTATCGGTCACAAATAATTAGACCAACAGCACTCTCCTTCAACGCAGGCAGCTAGCTCAAATGATTAAAACTCCATGCTCAAACTATCCGGCCTCGATAGCCAGATTAAAAGCCTTGAATGTGGAAAAGTACAAAGATTATTAATGCATGCAATAAAGAGCAAGCCATATTGCCAAGAGTAGTTTTTACAGCTACAAATCTCTGCACAGGAATTAGGGCACAAATTAGGTTTTATGCACTTCACCAGCAAAACTAGGGTTTTTGTATCAAAAACACATTATCTATCTCCATGTGAGGCTTCACACAGTCAGCTCAATGCAGTCTTCAATCACTGTGCTTCTCCACTCAATGCACAGCTTCACTCCTCAACCGGATCTCAGAGATGACAATTCACAGCTGCATAATCTCAGTATTCAACAATTTATCAACAATTTATCAACAATTTTCTTGCAGGTTGTAGCAACTTCAAAATCAAATGTGAGTCGCAGCAACTTTAAATATGCCTTCAATCTCCAACACACCAGTACCAACAATGTAATCAATAGCTAGCTAGCAGTTGTATTCAAAAAACTCGTAGGATCTCAACAACAAAAGCCACAAACCATGAAATCTTAGTGAAGACGTGAGAAGCAGCAGCGGGAACAACATTCAAAATGCTGGGATTGAACAGAGAAACGGAGGAGGCCAAAGCTTTGATTATCAGTCACAATATACCACGCTGCAATCTCGGGTGAAGTGACCAAAGTGACCACACTGATAGAAACCTCCACGCTGTAGAAGGTACTGAATCTACACTTCACGCCATTGAAGAAAACGTGAGTCTCTTCTCCACGTAGGATATATCCTCTTCAATACACAGTCTCCACAATAACGGCTCATTAATGAACACAGCACAGTCTTCACGTCCTCAATAATGATGGCATGCTGGCAAGAGAATTATTTCTCCAATGCAGTCACACGCAGTATTCTTCAGCAGTATTGTTTCTCCAACGCAGTGAGACTCCAACAATCAGTATTCTTCAACAGTATTGTTTCTCCAATGCAGTGAGACTCCAACAATCAGCAGTCACACACAGTATTCTTCAGCTAGGGGGATTAGGGTTTCATGTACAGTGGAAGACTCTCAACAAAAACACAGCACAAAAATGGAGGAGTCTCTATCGCAGCACAAAGAGCAAGCTATGCAGAATAATACACATACAAAATGCGTCTGGATTAGGGTTTGCAGCACACAAAGTCAATCATGAAGGAATTGTAACGCAGACAATGCATGTGACTAGACTGGCAGATTGATGGAGCAGTCTGGAAATGGACTGGCAAGCAGAATGCCAGGAATGCATAGACTGGCAACAGGCAGGAGTTATGGTAGCGCTCTGATACCACTTTTTGGTAATAAATCCCGATTAATTATTATTCCAATGCAAATGCCTATATTTATACAAATCACATGGCGGTTGGGTTTCACCTTCCTCTCACCCTGTTTGGCTTCCTACTATTTATTTATTTATTTATTTACATTATATAACCCTAATGGATTATATTCTAACAATCAAGCCTATTACAGTAATTCTCTTTGTAAACATAATGAATTGGATTTTCCTTTGTCTCCATTGTGAGTCTGAAGAATATTTTGGATCGTAGCTGTATCTCCATGTCCTCCTTCCACTGGTGGTAGTTGAAAGGAGTGAGAAGCTACATTTCAGGGTCCATTTAGAATTTAATGAAAGAGACTAAGCTGTTGTAGCGAATGCAGTGAAGGAGGCTGAGCTACTTGTAGCGAATGCAATGAAGAATACTGATAAACCTATAAATGACACAATTAAATAGACAAAATAAGGTCAGCAGTCTGCACTTTTGGAATTTTTATCACACCCAGCATAGTTGATCAAGTAAGCTTGATCAATAATTCCTTTATTTGAGATATTAAGTGGTAAATTCTCCGCTTCTGGTGCAGTACTGGAAGGAGAAAATTTGCTCATTTTTTTCTGTTGATCGAAGTATGGATCTATAGTAGGAGAAGTGCCTTGTCCTACCAAGGCTCTGATACAATGTAAGGTTTTTTCTTACACCAAAACCTGCATATTTTAATGAACATTTGAAACCCATCATAAGGCCCTATCACTAGGAGTGGCAGTTAGTCCATTTTTTTATATTCCTAAAGGTGTGGTGGTTGTACCATGTGGAGGTTGTACCGATACTCCAACACCCTGCCTCCAATGTATATCGGGGGAATTGAACCTAATATCTATGCTCTTATACCATATTAAATTAAGCACATAGATATGTGGACCAACACACAACTCACGAAATAGATCATACAATTTACTTAGCAATTGAATAATGAAACAGTGCAAAAATGGCTTGCGACTTTGAATGCTTTCATTAATCAAAATTAATTATATAATTAATTACAATGAAGTACAATGGCTAAATATTGTCATGTAATTCAAATCCATGTGAGGAAATTCAAATTGATTGGACTCTTCTTGACTAAATGGTTAATAGATCTTGTCTAAAACATTATTGGAGTTCAAAACCCAAACTCAAGTGTTTAATTCAGTGTTAACTAGTCTAGCCGACTGAGGTAGGTGAGTAAATGTTCCTCACTTGCATGCATTTATGTAATCCTAGAGCTAACTAAGCAAAACTGAATGTAAGGGACTAGAATTGAATGTAACTGACTCCTCACCGAGCTTGACTAGTCACCAACTGAACTCAAATTATGGAGCTTGGTATCGGGACTCCCAGTGGCTCCTAATTTGTAGGGATTTATCTAGGAGGATCCTAAATTGATGCATGCAAGTGAAATCAATAGCAGTTGGACTCAATTAGTTTTCACCACACCTTAGTAACTGGTACATGTGGCCCAGTTAGGCCAAGTGGATACAATGGTGCTAATGACTAAAAATAGACTGAAAGGACTCCAGATTTAGACATAATTGACCAAATTGGATAAGGGATGATTATAATGCTAACATTATTTTTTGAATTTATTTATTTATATATATTATATGTATAAGTAATCATACATTAATTGTTTATATATATATATATATTATTTACCACATTATAATATTAAATAGGATAATCAATTTATTTATTTTCGTATACATATATTCATATCTGTATATATACAATAGGGAAACATCCAGCGCCATGTTTGAATACATCATAAGACTTCTTAGACTAATTAGAATTGGCCTATTGAGCCATAAAAATACTTAGTAACATATTCATTAATACCCTAAAAGGGATACTTAACTTGTTTTCACTTAAGAACTTTATGTTATTTCCTGGAATCCTTTGTTAGGGCTAAGATATCAATGATATCTATAATGACTACTTCATTTGGGTTCATTACACTCAATAATAATTATCCGTATGCTAGTAAATATGTCATATGAAAGTTTGTTATTTCCTTGTGGTGTCTAGTAGTTTCTAGGGTGTCCTATCTAGGACAAACCATTAACTACACTTATATACTTAAGTTCCCATCTAGTGAACATAAGTGTTCATTTTTCCTCAAGTGCTCACAGCACCAAGAGGACACCCATCATCAAAATAAGTGCTACCAAACAATTCAACCTCTCCTCGTAATGGATTCCATGCCCCTTTTTTTTAGTTCTATCAATACCTTCAGTCTCTTAAGTTTACAAATTCAAAATACAACTTATGAATCATAATCATACTTATACAGTTTACTAGAGGGGACTTGCCCTTCAGATCCTCTCCAAGAAATTGTACACTTACATTTTTATTACCCAAGCATAGTGGTAAAAGGAGAGATATTACATGCTCCCCCTTGTAATAACATTTTCCTTGGTGTTCGTACCCTTAAAAAAACTCCTTCAACTTTTGGTCTTTTGGAAACTATAATTTCTAGCTATCTTTCCTTGTTTTGGCATCTCTACTTGAATGTATTTAAAATTATTTACTTCTCAAAACTGTAAATTACAAAACTAATACAAATTCATTCTATAATTTTAGTATAAAACATTTGCATACACATGGTTATTCAAAATCAATAGGAACATAAATGATAATTTCCTTTGTAACAACATGTTGTTTCCTTTCCATAACAACTATTTCCAAGTTCAATTTACTTACAATGATTCACCTTGTAATATTCATTTACCTGCAATATCTTTCAATCATACATGATATATATGATTAAAAATCTAAAACAAAAATATTCCCAAAATTATCTTCATGGCATGTAACCTTTTCGGATATACCATCCTTATCCATACCTCTTGTATGATAATTCTCACGTACTTTTAGCCACTTACAACTTTCTCTTAATAATAAGAAGATCATATCATTTTTTCATAACATGAGCATTCCATGAATATAATATAATCATAACATGTGCATAAGAAAAATATGAAAAAACATAGTTTTTACATCAATGATAACTCACCCAACACCAGGACGATACCTTTCCTTTGTGTATCTCATACTTGTACTACTCACGGTGGTAACAAAAAAAATGTTACTAACTAGCGCAACAAGTGCTAATGATACATCACCCGACACAAGGATGATACCCTTCAGTAGCACTTTACAGTCATATGTTTATCTCCTACATGTGGTTTTCAAGGTGCTAAAACAACAATTGTTACTATCTATCACAAATTGTGGCAAGAGTATGCCAAGTACTCATAGTACAACAAGTACTTCATCAATCGTCCATTACAAGAATGTAGCACACCAAGAGATAAGAGTACACTAGGCATTCATAGTACACCACGTACTTCATTAAATCATTTGATATAAAAATAACCTTACCTTTTTGTTGTAGACTTGGTCAAAATTTTAGGGTTTTTTTATATCATTATTACTAATGCAGAGTAGACACACAGTTTTTTACCTGATCTATGTAGAGTCCTGTAATATAATCCCAAAAGTTTACACAGTACTTCCTAGACTAGTCATATACTATAAAATGGAAAACTAAGCATTCAAGGAACTACAACAGAACCCTCAAGTGTACTAGAGACAATTACCCCTTGAATTTCCACTCTATGCAACTTTTCATTTCGGGAAAGGCTCTTCTTCAACTTTAGATTCTATTGCTTAGGAACATACTTTAATTATCACATATTTTTACCTTTTAATTAATTGGTCAATTCTCAATATAAAGATTCTTATTTAGTGTAGAAATATTTCTTAAAGGTTTGAGGGAATTATAATATAGGGAGTCCCCCTTGATTATCCAAAAGGCTTCATAATTCTTTATTTGAATAGTCTTTACTTGTATTAAATTTATTATTCTTATTGCAGGATTCGATATCTTCTTAAATTATGTTCTTATTGAAACTGGCATGGCCCAGTACCTACAATTAACTCAAAACATTAGTTTTCACCATGCCATATAATTAATGGTTTCCAAAAAGAATCTTTGAGTAATAAAAATAGCATACTCGTCATATCACTAATTATACTTGATGCAACAAAGTCCACCATCTCAACATCAAACCAAACATGACAAGTATAAATAGTATTTATTCCCTAGATTCTACCACCTCAACATCAATTAGAATAATTCTAAATAATCTTGATTCTCATATCCTACTAGGTCAACATCAAACACAACAAGTCTAAATAATGTTGATGCTATAGAACCTACTAGCTCAACATCATGTCACATATATCTTTATTAATCCTTGATTCTCTATAGTTCCCAACTCAACATCAAGGCATGCATATCTAACTCCTCCAAGACTTGATTAACAACAACCGTACACATTAAACATGATACACATCATGTTACCAATTTCATAACTTGATACTTCTAGTATCTTGCAAAACATGTGTAAACCATTAGAACAATTCTCAATTTAGATCTTCTATATTTTGTAATTCAATTGATTTAACATAAATATGCTATCTTAACATTCTATAAGACATAAAATATAATAAGTTCATATTTTAAGTGCGCATAAACCATTGATGCAACAAAATGTTGTTATGCAAAATCCCAATGCATTACTTTTTCAGCACACCTAGTATTGTTGACATCAACATATATCAATATAATTGGTTTAGCCATACCTCGCATCTATCATTCGTTGATTTGTACTTTATCTATTTATTTCTCTTTCTCCAACATATCAAGCACCATTTCCTACCATAATTATTCTAAGATTGAATACACCTTAAAGTTTTAATGCCACCACTAACTTTACCTCATCATGTCTTCTCTTCAACCATCTTTGACTTAATGTATTAATATCATGCATTTAACCTTTCTAACATAATCTATGTTAATTTTTTCTATGTTGTTATATATTAATTTCTAACTTTATTAACATTTACTACATTTTCATAATAGCAGCATAAAGAGGATTACTGAAAGAAACATAGTCACAAGGTTCACAACAATTTTCCCTCTGAAACCCTAAAGGAAAAACCCAAAAAAAATTCCTCAATATAGATTACCAGTATGCAATGAACAAAGAAGAAAGTCTCATCAAGTGAGAGACCAAACCCCAAGTATAAGAGCCTATACAAAAAACAATGGTCCTCCTCCTTCTTTGTCTCTCCTTGTTTCTCTCTCTTGCGCAGTACAAGTGTGTGTGAGTGTGTATAAATGAGGAAGGGATCCTCCCTATTTATAGTAGTTTCCCAACTGACATTTTACCTAACTGGGTTGACTTACCTAATTGAAAGGTCTGACCTACCTAGGTACACTTCACAATAATAATTATATTTATCTTTTTTGGATGCTATTGACCCAAATTACATCTGAGGGTTTACCTCGTGAAATTTACATGACCTTTTACATTAGTAACCTCTCCCGAAAGAGGAATAACAATAATTTGAATTACAAGTAGAATATTATTTGAGGTTTACTTCAAAACTACCCTTTAAAAAAAAAGGTATTCTACTGATAGCAACAACAACTGGTGTGGTTCGATACAACATTATCGAAAGGAGAGAGACAAGGCATCATCAACATCATATTTTCGAACATCTTCTGCTACATGTATAGACCATCTAAATTTTTGAACATCATCATCATCTTGAGCTCGGTGCTGGAGTATCAAAATATTTAGTACAGAGTTGAAGTAACATCATCTTCATCTTTAGTACATAGTTGAATTAACATCATCAACATATTCAATACATAACTGAGGTAACATCATCAACATCTTCAGTATGGAGCTGAGGTAACATTAGCAACATCTTAAGTACAAAGCTGAAATAACATCATTTGCAGCATGGAACCAGGGCATTGTCATCTACAAAATGGAACTTGAACATCATCAACATCATGGAGTTGGAGCATCATCATCTGTAGTATGGAAATGGATAACCATCTGCACAATGGATCTGGAGCATCATCATCATCTGCTGGAACATCATCATCTACATAAAAAGTGGTACATCACTAGCATCAACACCATGATACTGGATGATCGACATAAAGATGGAATAAAAACAACAACATGTTAGTTTATCATCAACAACTCAAGGCTAGAGCAACATCATCTATGGCAGGTATAAGAACAACCAACACGATCCTTCCTTTCAGAATTATGGGATCATGGAAAACAAATATGCAGTACTCAAATGATACATCCTTTTGTAATTTCAGGATCAAGTCATTGCAGAGCTATCGATACTAATCACAGTTAACACATACATGCACAGAACGATGCTTCCTTTTGTAATGATAGTATCAAGTCCACAACTAACATTGTGGATGATCTTTCCTTTTAGAATTATAGGATCTAGTCCACTACTAACATTTTGGAGGATCCCTCCTTTTAGAATCATGGGTTCAAGTCCACTACTAATATCCTAGAGGATCCTTCCTTTCGGAATTGTGGGATCAAGTCCACTGCAAACATTTCGGATGATCCTTCCTTTTGGAATTACAAGATTAAGTCCACTACTAACATCCAGGATGATCCTTCCTTCTAGAATTATGAGATCAAGTCCTCTACTGATATTCTTGACGATGCTTCCTTTTAGAATTATGGGATCAAGTCCACTACAAACATTCTAGATGATCCTTCCTTTTCAAATTAGAATATCAATTCCACTACTAATATTATGGACGATCATTCCTTTCGGAATTATAGGATCAATATTTAAGACGATCCTTCCTTTCGGAATTATAGGATCAAGCCTAAGGGTAATTAGTACTTATAGATCAACATTTAAGATGATTCTTCATTTCAGAATTACATGATCAAGTCTAAGAATGGTTAGTCCTTCCACATCAAAATTTAAGATGATCATTCCTTTCAGAATTATAGTATTAAGTCTAAGGATGCTTAGTCCTAACTTCAACATGCTGGACCATCATTCCTTTTGAAATTATGAGATCCATTCCTAATATCAACATTTAAGACGATCCTTCCTTTTTAAATTATGGGATCAAGTCTAAGGATCGTCAATATTGACATCAACATCTTTGGACAATCCTTCCTTTTGGAATTATGGCATCTAGTCCAACAATATCAACATTGAATACGATCCTTCTCTTCGAAATTACAAGATCAAGTCTAAGGATGAACATTCCTAACATCAACATCTTTGGATGATCCTCACTTTCAAAATTATGGGATCTAATCCAATAAGATCACCATTTAAGATGATCTTTCCTTTTTTAGTTACAACATCAAGTGTCTAAGGATGATCAATCCTAACATCAACATATTTGGACCATCCTTCCTTTTGGAATTACAGGATCCAATATAAGAAGATCAACATTTAAGACGATCCTTCCTCTTAGAATTATGAGATTAATTCTAAGGATGATCAATCCTAACATCAACATATTTGGATGATCCCTCCTTTCAACATCTTTGGATGATCCTTCCTTTCAAAATTACGGGATCCAATCCAACAAGATCAATACTTAAGACAATCCTTCCTTTCGGAATTACGGGATCAAGTATAATGATGATCAATCCCAACTAAGTTACCTATCATGATCAAGATTCCATATCATCAATACTACTCCCCCTTTTAATGGAATTCCTTACAAACAACACCAATTTTTTCTCGTAAGTCTTCAACTTCACATGAGACATAGTATTAGTCAACACACATGCAACCTGCTCATCTATGCTCACATATTCGAGCTTTATATTTCCCTTCGGAACCATGTCATGAATGTAGAAGTACCTAATTTCTATGTTCTTCATCTTATCATGGAACATAGGTTTTTTTATTATATTCATGTAACTTTGGTTATCACATAGAATCATGGTAGTATTAATATCCAAATCCAATAGATATCATAACAACTTCTGAATCCATATGGTTTCAAAACTGGAAGAACAAGCTCCAATGTATGCCACTTCTGCAATGCTGAGAGAAAAATTAGACTACTTCCTGCTTACACATGAGATCATGGATGACTCCAGACTAAAACATCTTCCTGAAGTGCTCTTTCTATCTTATACACTTCCTTCTATATCTGAATATGTATAACCATACAGTCTGAAGTCATGATATCTAGTATAACTGAGATTATAGTCTATCGTACCTTTTAGTTACCTCGTCACACGATTTGCAGCTACCAAGTGACCATGTCTATTTTCAACTAGATACTAACTCAAATATTTCACAACAAAGAATATATTTTGTTGGTATTTGTCAAATACATTAATGAACCAATGATCTGTCTATATAGTATCACATCCACTAATTATGACGAAGCATCAACCAACAACTTCAAGTGTGTTTCCATCAGTGTGGCCATGGTTTTACATTCCAACATGTAAAAACTTATCAGGATTTCCACTAGATACTTTAGTTGGTCAAGGAAGATTCCTTATAGGTTCTACCATACTTCAAGACCTACAAAATAATCCAACAAGCCAAGGTCTTTCATTTCAAGTTTTGCAGCGAGCTTCTTCTTCCACTTTGATTTTTACTTCTCACTAATTGTCAGGAACAATTCATCCACCTACAACAATAATACGACTTGTTCATCATCCATAACCTTAAAGTAAAGGTTAGTATCAACCTTAATTTTGGTAAATCCCAAGATCGTTAGAATACTATCAATTCTTCCATACCAAGCTATTGAACCTTGTTTTTGTCCATATAGAGCCTTCTTCAATTTATAGACATGTGTTATTTTGTCGTTGACTTCAAAAATTTGCGGTTGTTCTATGTGCACTTCTTCTTCAATAACACCATTTAGGAATGTTGTTTTCATATCCATCTGGTGTAGCTTCCATTCAGTCTTGGTTGCTAGTGCGATGATGGTTATGATGGAAGCATACCTTTCTACAGGAACAAATGTCTCTTCATAATCAATTCCTTCTTTTTGAGAGAATCCATGGGACATAAATATGGCTTTGTACTTCTCAATACTTCCATCGGGTGTATTTTTTATCTTCTAGATCCATTTGGAAGATACCAGACATTTTCCTTTTGTCTTGAGAACTATTTCCCATACATCATTCTTCATTATGTATTATTCTTCCATCATAGCTTCTACCCATTCTTTATTTTGGACAACTTCTTCAAAACAAGTAGGATCTTTGTCTGTAAGATCACACATCAAATACACATAACTAGGAAATGGCGGTGGATTCTTTCTCTACCTTGTCGAACCTTTTGGAGAACCACACCTTTATGCTTCTTGAATAATATCACGGAGCCAAGTTGGCTTTCTCTTATGGGAGATATTTAGGTGTGGAGGTTCATGGGGCTCCAACATATCATGTTCTTCCATAATCTCATCATCGTGAGAAGGTGTAACTTCCTTCATCAGTTCTGCAGCTCTGGGAGTTTCATGTTCTTCATATGTTTCTTCAAGTTGGCACTTTCTCAACATCTTTAGAGATACATATTCATCAAAGTTTACATCCCTGCTAATTTCCATATGATGGTGATATGCTATATAGATATGAAGGACTTGGATACCTCACTATACCTAACAAATATTCATTTTATTTCCAAAAGGATCTAATCTGGTTCTTTTCTCTTTTGGTATATGAACAATCCCTGTACAACCAAATATCTTGAAGTGACTTAGCTCTGATTTCTTGTTGGTGAACATTTATTTAAGGGTTTTGAATCCAAGTGCATTATGGGATATTCTATTATGGACATATGTTGTTTTCCTTGCTGCTTCATCCCATAATTGCATACAAATATCTTGATCATGGGTCAATGTTTATTCTGAGTGAACTGTTAGTTCATATAGGCCACCCTCTAGTGACAGATGCATCTTCTAGAGAACATATTCGTCAACTTCTATGTTTTCTAAATTCCTAGGAGGTTCTCCTTCCTCCTCTTCTTATTATTCTTATGGTAAGATAGCATGATGTCTTTTTTTATTCTTTCTCTTACATTATTCTTTCTTTGTCGAACAATATTTCACAATGTATCCTATCTTATCACAATGGTAACATTGATAAGAGGAGAAATATTTTTTCTAGTAATCTCCCTTTTTATTCTTTTGAAACTTCTTAAGAGGATAATACCCCTTATGAGTTTCCTTTTTGAAATGATTATTTCCTTTTCTTCTTCTGGCATAAGTAGCTAGAGCATGGTCATCATCTCTAAGTAGTGATTCTTGATTAGGCACTCTAGATTCTTCTTGAACACATTCTTCCCATAGGATGTCAAATTTCAGGATTTCCTTTCTTGCATAGACTATCTGAATGAAGGAGTCCCATTTTCTAGTAAGGCCATTTAGATTGGTCATTACTAATTAAATTTCATCAATCTTGTCTTCAATTTCTTCTAGCTTTCTTTGAATTTCCAAGACCCATGTTAAGTATTCATGGATAGATTTACCCTTTCTCATGTTCGTACTTTTGAGTTTGGTTCTCAAGTTCATATTTCAATTGATGTTTATTCCTTCATATATTCCTGATACAACATCAAACATCTCCTTAGGTTTATCCTTAGAGGATATTTTAGGAATCAAGTGATCCTTGATTGAATAAGCTATGATCCTATTAACCCTAATCATATATTTCTTGTAGTTTTCTTTTTCTTCATCTTGTTCGGACTCTGACAAAAATATCTTGATAAACTTTGCAAGACCATGCCCTTCTAGAATGAGTCATATTCTATATTTCCAAGCACAAATGTTTTCTATACCTTCCAACTTGTCATGAAGCTTAGTGCTTGGAGACATCTTGTCTTGGATATTAGGAAATGACAAAAAATGAAAATTTCTCAGAAATGAAAACTATACTCACCAAAATATGTGCCTGACTGAGGTGAGTATGATGGTATATTCAGCTTATGAAGAATCCATATTCTAACCCTTCAAGTTGGACTTGCAAGATTCTGTACTGCAGTTTCTAGTTTTGTTTCTGGTTTTCTGGTTTCAAGTAAAACTAGGGATTTACATTCCAGAGGATTTGCCCACTTTAAATATTTGATGTAGGTTCCAAAATATTCTACTAGGATGGGTTCACTTCACTATGTCACTTGCACTAAAAAATTCCACGTTATCAAAAAGCCCCAATTTCCTTATCTCAAGAGGGAGAGAGAGATCTACCTCATGAAAGTTTCTCTTTTCAGGATATCTATGATACCATGTTAATTTTTATATGCTATCATAACTCAATTTATAACTTTATTAGCATTTAATACATTTTCATAATAGCAACATAAACAGGATCACTAAAAGAAACAAAATCATAAGGTACACAACAATTTACCCTGGGAAACCTTGATGGGAAAAACCCAACAAAACTTCCTGAATATACATTATGAGTATGCAATGACAAAAGAATAAAGTATCATCAAGAGAGATACCAAACCCCAAGCATAAAATCCAAGACACCAAAAACATCGGTCTTCCTCCTTTTATGTATGTCCTTCTTTCTCTCTCTTATGCAATACAAGTGTGTGTGAGTGTGTATAAATGAGGGAGAGCACATCCCTATTTATGCTAGTTTCCCAAATAACATTTTACCTAACTTAGCCAGCCTACCTGAATAGCACGAATGACCTACCTAGGTACACTTAAAAATAATAACTATATTTACCTTTTCTGGGTGCTATTGACCTGACTTACAACTGAGGATTTACCTCATGACATTTACATCACCTTTTACATTAGTAACATATCCCAAAGAAGGAATAATAATAATGTGAAGTACAAGTAGAGTATTCTTCAAAGTTACATTATTTCAAAAATCTCAACATGTTATACATAGAATTTAATTTTTCATTTTACTGAACATTATGATTGTGAAAATAGCATGAACATATACTTGCATAGGTATGCAAATTTATATTACTATTAGCATGATAATGCATTCAGTTTCATTCACATATCATATATTTCTTCGTACTTACAAACCTAAGTTGTAATAATTATGTCTAAACCATAATGTAACCATTATTTTAACATACATAAAGAGATAAACATCTCAAGGATTATCTCACATCTACACTTATGATAGTTGACAAACTCATTTGTTTTCATGCATTTAACTAATGATGTCATGTTTATGGAAATCCCTTTGCATGGCACTATCAATTGTAAATTTTAATCTATGATCAATAAAATATTCCAAGTAATCAACTTAAGTCACACTTTTCTATAGAATAATTAAAATTGCTCATACTTCAACACATGTGAAGGAAGATGCACATTCCATCTTTATCTTTAAGATTCTAAGAAATTATTTATAACACTAAAGAGTTAATTTTATCATTACAACAATATTTAATTGGAACTAAATTTAATTAAAAAACATTGGACTTTTCTAACTCATTATTGCATTTACTTCCTATGGATAAAAATCAATAATCACATAGTACTCATGTTATCATACATTTGATTAAGCATATTCAACCAATGTAATCCTTTACTTTCTTTGACTATAGTATGTAAATTATATCCAACAAAAAATTATGATCTACTAGCTTAATTCACACTTGTTATAGCATGCATGCCAATAAAGAGAACACAACTTTTTGTTCATTCAGATAATCAATACTTCACATAGTACAAAACATACAGGTATGTTCATGAGTCCTGTTGCAGCTGCAACATTTATCCCCAAATTTTCTTAACTTTTTGGGCCCCTCCTTATGCTTTAGCATTATTATTGATCGTTGAACCTTGGAGTTTTTGGGCATGCTGTCTTTTCCATAAATTTTGAAGATGGATTGTCGACCTATTTAAATTGCTGTGTTTGTTTTTTGTGGTGGGTCGTGGATGTGAATTTATCTTGCTAGCCGAGGATAACTCAAATATTTTGTTCTTTAAGGCTGCTGTTTCGGAGGTAGAGTGACGTTTAACCTTTTTCGATGCTTGAAGCTATTTGAACACTTATTGTTTTGGTCAACTGGGTGTCATCTTATGTTAAATCAATGGCTGATAACTTGTTTCTCTTCCGCCGTTGCGGATCCCAAATCGCTTAGCCATCTGAAGCATAAAGTGATCCGCTTGCTGACGTACGTTTTCCTGTTTAGCCTCGGACCCGAGGCTGTTTCTCTTCTGCCGTTGCAGATGGGGAAGCCATTTTTCTTTCGATGTTCAAACCTGGCCGACTTCTAATTTAAAGTTTGTCCTGCCCGAAGGTCACGTGTCTTAGTATTTTCTCATCCGCCGTTGCGGCTGGGAAAGTAATTGAGCTTCCGAAAGGGAAAGCCGTCTGACTTCCGATTCAAAGTTTTCCTGCCCTCCCGTCGCATTTCGGTAGCATTGACTCTTCCACCATTGTGGCTGGGAAAGCCATTTGGCTTCTGATGTTGGTATCTTTTCGACTTCCACTGTGGTGCACCTGGCCATTTCTTGTGGAGTAACCGTGTCAGTTCTAAAATCTGTTGTTTTTGTTTGTAACGCAGTCTCAACGAATAATGCACATGGATTAATTGCAGGTGAACGATGCGCAACAACAGAGAGGAGAAGTTTGGCAAGGATCGAAAGGAAATCGACCAGTCAATAATGCTAAAGGCATGAACCGGACTTTGTGTCCATTACTAAAAGAATCATGAGTGCATATAGACAACTCAGAAGAATATGAAGCGTTGGAAGAACTAGAAGGTCAGACGTTAGGGGGAATCCCAAACGATCAGATGCTGTAGTTTAAGTACTTGGAAGTTAGAACTGAGGAGGGACTTTTTCTTTGTAAACCATTTTGCTTGTAAGAGGAACTATTTCGTTTTACAATCACGAACTGCAACTTTTGCCTGCTGGAGAAAGCGAAATGTGGAATGTATCAATGTGATTAAATGAACAAATGTTGAAGGGGAACTATTTCGTTTTCAGCTGTGTTTCATTAACTGTGAGAGTGTTTGACTTCCTGAACCTATGTTCTTGTTGAATGTTCTTCAGTATATTTAGTGATGTTTTCCATTGTGAGTAATAAGTGTTGTTCATAAAACAATCGGCTATCTAGTTGTTTAAATATCTGTAATTGTTCATGTGTCTTGAAAGAAGTATCAGCTATCTGTAACTCTTCGTAATGCATGTACAAAATGTATTACTCACCAACAAATGATAATTATGCTCCCTAGGGATAGTTTAGGTAGTTAGTTTATTTTCTTGTTGTACGTGATTTGGATGCTTGTGAGTCTTAATACGAGAGGTAAGAACCTGCGCATCACATTGGTACTGATCCTTGCATTTTTATCACCCTGCATTGTTAATTTGGCACTTGCATTTCATAATTTAAGTCAAAAAATACAAAAAGTCGGTGGACCAGGCTGTGACCAATAAAGCCTTTGTTTTGTATTTGACATATGGTAGAAGGACCGTAAACCAGACGGATTCCGTATTCCAAACATTCAACGGGCTAGTTGGGAATGCCGATTGGGGAGAATCCCTTACTATTGCTGCCTGCAAATTTCAGGGCCTCAACAATTTTCGCGCTAGAAGGAGGGCCACCAGTGTATGGCTGGCCAAGGAAACTCGTTTTCCCGAGAATATTCCGCCGGTAACAGTTCTGAAAGTAGTGGGTTTCATAATCCAATTCCGAAAGAAAGAGAACATCTATAATCTATTTGGAATGAAATTTTTAATGATCTGAGAAGACACGCCAGGGCATATGTAAAGAAGATTGGAGGATTTCCAATCATCCCTGATATGCCCAGAAGAGAGTATAAAAAGAAAGATCGTCGTGTAGCGGAAGACTCAGGGTTGGTTGGAGATTTGGAAGAACTTGTAGAAACAACCTTACAGGAAGTTGTGCTACCTTTGAATCAAGAAGGCCCAGAAACCCCTCACAGTTCTCCTTCTCACACTCCAGTTGGTTCACCTCCTCACTCTCCAACCAAACTCATGGCTGGTGTGAACGTAAACCAACCACCTAACCCACCTAATCCACCACCTACATGGAGAGCCAGATCACCATTAAACCTGACACCTCCATTACATGATTTACCTCAATCCTTTGAAAAGTTGTTGCCTAAATTCGACCCCAATGAGAAGATACTAGTAGATGATCATCTACAGAGTTTTTACTTGGCGATAGAAGGATTGAGGGCTGGGGAGCATGAAGATGTAGTGTGCTGACTGTTCCCGCATACCCTTAAAGGAGCTGCAGTGTCATGGTGCTTTGGGTTTCCTGCTAACTTTATCCCTGATTGGGATACCTTCGAAAGAATTTTCAGAAGTAAGTATGCAACTCAGAAAACTCATGCAGCCCTCATGAAAGGGTTATGTGCCTTGAAGAAAGAAAGAAAATAAAAGGTGAACAGTTTCACAAAAAGGTTTGCATCCTATCTCAAGAATTTCTCTGAAACGAATAGACCTTCAGACAAAGTTCTGATTGAATATTATACTTCAGCTTTAGGCCCTAATCTGGCCATGTTTGCCAAAGGCAGGGCCAAGCCTACTTTGATGGAAACCTATGAAGAGGCTAAAGTAGTGGAAGCTGAAAGAGAGAGTATTGAAGACTATCCATAGCAGTCAGGAGAAAAAGGTGCAGGCAGAAAATCCTTATTGTTTACTAAACCTAAGGAAGAAAAATCGCCAGATCTGGAAAATATGGCCAAAATGATGCAGAAGCTTTCCAACAAAATCATAGACTTGGAGAAAGAGAAGGAAGCACCAAAGTTTTATAAGCCATATTATAAGAAAAGAGAGGACAACAATCAGTCCCAACCTCCTCCTCACAGTACAACATCCATGAATTTAACAGAGATAGGGATGGAAAAGTTTTGCACTTTCCACCAACAACCCCACTCTGAAAAGAATTGTCCGCAAGGGATAAATTCAATGAAGTTGGTCATGAATCAGATGTTGGATTCTATATTAATAGAAGAAGGATATGAATAAAGAAAAGAGAGTTCTGCTTCTACTTCTATGAAAGAACAGGAAGAAGAAACCATGGCTTTATGGAATTCTATCTCATTATTTGATGCTAAAGAAAAAAAAACTCAGAGGTGCAAGGACATCATGGAGGCCAACATAACAAAAAGGAGCCAAGGGATAGTTAAAGAAGATAGTCTTATACTCCCAAAGATCAAGACGCTGTAGAGAAATGTTAAGAAGAAATTTCAAAATAAATCCTTGGCTGATAAAATTCCAGAATTCACTATTACCAGTCAAAATCCTAGACCGAATGATACAACGGCCAAGCCAAATGAAGATAAGGAGAATGATGATAAATCTCATCGCATTGAACAGCAGATGAGGTATGACATCATGGAGGATTTAAAGAAGATAAAAGCAAATGTTCCACTATTCGAAATGTGTAAAGTGCTGCAGCAAAAAGAAAGACTATTGAAAGCACTTGAAGCATCAGATGAGACGCTACCCACAGATAATCAACCTTAGGAAGAAGAAGAAATTGGAGAAACCAGCGTTGGAGGTAAGTCTAAAATAAAAAATCCACCGTTCCTCCTCACCTTTGAAATTTTGAATCATAACGTGCACAATTGTCTGGTAGACTCAGAGGCATCAGTTAATGTCATGCCCATATCAGTATGTAAGAAGATAAATTGGAAGCCTAAGCCATCCACGTGGAGGGTGGTTCAGTTGGATAGGACATATGTTAATGTAATTAGTGAGATGGAAGACGTCCTAGTCCGTCTGGCATCCAATGACAAAGTATGCCAAGTTATTAACATCGTGGTGGCTGATATACCAGATGCTTACGGTCTTGTCCTGAGAAGATATTGGTCGGCCAAATTAAATGGATATTTTGCCTCATATTGGTCGCATTTGTGGTTTCCATACAAAGGGAGTCCAAACTAGATTAAGATTCTAAGAGAGCCTCACATGAAGTACAATGTTACTCAGCTAGAGGAGAAGAATGTACCAGTGGATTCTATACTGGGAAACTATTTTATTGAGTTGGAACTAGGGAATTATCAAGCGGAAGAAGCCAGCAACACATCTGACACCCAGCCTGATCTCGTTCGATTCTCACAGGCTGATGAGATTGACTGTAATATAGTAAGCTTAGCAGTAGGAGTAGATTCACCTTTAGTAGCTAGTGATTTTTGGATTTTGTTTTTTGATGGCTCTAAGACATTAGAAGGGTCAGGGGCTGGATGTGTCCTGATCGACCCACAGAAGAATAAACATTTCCTTTCATGTAGATTAGAGTTTGAGTGTACTAATAATATAGCTGAGTACGAAGCACTGGTGCAGGGACTCAAGAAGGCAATTGAATTAAAGGTAAGTAATCTAAAAGTTTTTGGGGATTCTGAAATTATTGTGAAACAAATCTGGAATCAGATACATTGTGTTTCTCCCCACTTAAAGGCTTACCAGAATGAGGTATGGGATTTGCTTAAATTTTTTAATGCATTCAACATTATTTCGATTCCGAGAATTAAAAACGCAACCGCTGATCTGTTGGCCACATCAGCCTCTAGACTCGTACCCACTAAGAATCGGTGTTCTGTTGAATTGCGTTTTAGGCCCTCAGTACCGGATCTGATCACCAACTTGCGAGTTTTTGACGATGATCAGCAAATCATAGAATGTTTGACAAATGACGAGGTGTTTAAAGGAGCGATCATAGATGATGAAGAGAATCAGGCTGAGATGAAATATGACAATTTCATTCCTAAAGGTGTCAGAATGTTAAAAAAAATGTTCGATTTAAATGAAAATTTTAGAAGACCAGCCAACGTGAAGACCCACAGCTCATCTCTACAGTTCAAGCTGATAAATTTAAGGACTGAGACGAATCCCAAATTTGTGAATCTCGGCAAGTGTTGTTCACCAGCAGAAAGAGACAAAATCATCAGTATATTTAAACAATATAAATATGTTTTCGCATGGACGTACGAAGATTTGAAAACATACGACACCAACATCATCAAGCATGTCATCCCCATTAAAGCAGGCGTCAAGCCCTATCAACAACCGTTAAGAAAAATGCATCTAAAATTGGAACCACTGATTCAGAGTGAAGTGAAGAAATTATTGGACGCTAGAATCATTTTTAAAGTCAGACACTCTGAGTGGGTATCAAATTTGGTACCAATAAGGAAAACGTCTGGAGAAATCAGAGTTTGCATGGATTTCAGAAATCTAAATCGAGCTTCTGATAAAGATAATTACTTGGTGCCACCCATGGAGCAATTGCTCCAAATGGTCTCAGGTTCTGAACTGTTTTCGTTATTGGACGGTTTCTCTGGGTACAATCAAGTATTAGTAGCCGAGGAAGACAGGTTGAAGAAAACGTTCAGGACCAAATGGGGAACCTTTTCCTACAGAAGAATGCCATTTGGGCTTATCAATGCTGGAGCAACGTTTCAAAGGGCTATGGACATAGCTTTCCGAGGATTGATTGGCCATAGTGCTGTAGTGTACCTTGACGATATTACGATATTCTCAAAGAAAAGAGGAGAGCACGGATTTCACTTAAGGCATATTTTTGAACGCTGTCGGAAGTATGGCATCTCACTCAATCCTAAGAAATGTGTGTTCACTGTCATAGAAGGCAAGTTGTTGGGTCACATAGTGTCAAAGAAAGGGATTTCCATTGATCCAGAAATAATTAAGGCTATTGAACAAATCCCCTTGCCCCATAATAAAAAGGGGATGCAATCATTCATGGGAACCATAAATTTTGTCTGAAGGTTTGTGCCTGATTTCACTCAAATAGTCAAGCCATTGCAGCAGATGGTGAAACAAAATGCACAGTTCAAGTGGACCGAGATCGAGAAGAATGCTTTCAGCAAAATTAAGATGGCTGTTGCACATGGACCTTCCCTGAAAATACCAGACTTCGATAAAGACTTTATTCTGTACACTTTTGCATCCGATGATTCTCTAGCAGGTGTGGTTATGCAAAAGGATGATGGGGGGGAGGAATTCCCAATATCCTTCATGAGCAATGGTCTGCAAGGGGCTGAATTAAACTACCCAGCCCTTGATAAGCAAGCTTATGCAGTGTTTAAGGCAGTAAAGAAATTCAGGCCTTATATATTAAAGAATCACACCAAGGTAATAGTCCCCTACCCAGCTGTAAGATCCCTTCTCATACAGAAAGAGTTAGGAGAAAGAAGGGGCAACTGGGTAATAGCTCTTCAAGAGTATGACCTTGAATTCAAGCCAGCCTCTATAGTTAAAGGTCAAGGGTTATGCAAATTGATGACTAAAAGTGGGAACAATGAAGAACAAGCCTGGGAGGATGAGGCCGAAATACATGTAATGGATGTATGTCCTTTGTTTACAGCTCCCGATTCTTGGTATGGAGGCCTTGTACATTACCTACAGGAAGGGATGTTACTTGAACATTGGAATTCCAAGCAAATAAGAGCACTACATCTTAAATCAACATCTTATCAAATTGTCGAAGGAATATTATTTAGAAAAAATTATGATGGGGTTCTTCTAAGATGCCTAGAAAAGGAAGATGTGAAGAAAGTAATGACAAAGTTGCATGATGGTCCTGCTGGGGGACATTATTCAAGAGACACTACAGCCCACAAGATCCTTAGGGAAGGTTACTATTGTCCTATGCTTTTCAAATATGCACACGCACATGTCAAGAAATGTGATATTTTCCAAAGGTGTTGTGGGAGACAACCTAAAGCAGCAGCACCCCTAAATCTTGTGATGATCACGGAACCATTCGAGCAATGGGGGCTGCATATAATTGGAGAAATAAAGCCGAATTCCTCTCTGCAGCACAAGTACATTCTGACCACCACTGATTATTTCACCCACTGGGTCAAAGCTATCCCGTTGTGCAAGATAAATGAAGACGAAGTCATCAGCTTCCTGCAAGATCATATCATGACCAGGTTTGGAGTTCTAGTTTCGTTAGTCTTTGATAATTCTAAGTACTTCTCGTCAATTAAATTAACTAGTTTTTCTCATGATAAAGGGATAAAATTACATTATTCTGCTAACTACTATCCAGAAGGAAATGGCCTCGTTGAGTCCTCTAACAAAAATCTGATTAGAATTTTAAAGAAGACTGTAATAGAAAACCAGAGGAGTTGGCACTCAGCACTCCCAAATGCCCTTTGGGCTGATAGAGTCACCCCCAAGTCTGCGATAGGAGTGTCACCTTATACCCTTATGTATGGTAAAGAAGCCATTCTTCCGCCCAACATCATGCTTCCATCTTCTATTTTATCCCAAGAGTCTAGTGGGTCGAGGGAAAAAAAGTTTTGCAAATAAGAATATATAATCTTCTGAAAGCAGAAGAGGCTAGATCTAAAGCCCGAGAATGCTTTAAGCAACAAAAAGAGCTAGTTAAGAGATGGTTCGACAAACATAAAGTTGGAACAAAAGACTTTGAGGTAGGAGACTTAGTCCTCAAATGGGATCACCCCCATGATGAGAAAGGAAAGCACACTAAATTCCAGTAGTTGTGGGTAGGCCCTTTTCAAATTGCAGCAAAGCTTGGTCCTTCTACTTACAAGTTGCAGGATATTCAAGGGTGGGAAGAGAACTTACCAGTGAATGGTTTGGTTCTCAAACCTTATTTTTCCCAAGTTTCTTTGAGTTCTTCTATCTTGTATATAAATAATCTATTTGGCTGTCTTTTGAGTCATGTTTTACAGTTTGTTTTAGTTTGTTTTCTTGATTCTAATAAAGGGAATGAACCCGCAGTTGCATGGGGAACATCAAAAGGTTTGTGAATGATAGACATTTTTGAGTCTCAGACTGTGTGTTGCTAAAGGAACTTCTTCCAGTTTAGCATTTTTCTCAAATAAACTCTGTGTGCATTGAAGTCCTACTTAACCCCTGTGAAATAAACCGGATTCGAAGAGTCTGGAATACTATGTTGAGGCTCCATCCACGTCAGAATTAAAATGTTCTAAGGATCGACAGTAGAGGACCCATGGAAAGGAGAAAGGTGAACAGTATATTAAATATAAATGATCCCATGCCAAGAAACAAATGCCAAAAGGAAAATAAAGAGTAAAAAACTCCTATGAAAGCATCACAAATCAAAGCAGGTGCTGAATCATAAGTACTAAATTGTCGAAAAATCCTCTCCATCCGTGAGCTGAAACTTGAAGTACACCACTCACACAAAAGGACACTATGGGATAGAGGATTCTGAATTAAAATTCAGTAAGAAAGGCATTCAGGAGGACTCATAAGAAAAGGACAAAAGTCCGAAAGCACAAAAAAATTGCTAAAATGGCATGGGAACGAGGAACAAAAGAATATTTATGTTTACCATGTACAACAATCCTGTGGTGTCCAAGCTATCAGTTACCTGAAGACAAAGGTAATAATGAAACTCATCTTCTGGCCTCAACAAAGTTATCTAGACTTGAAAATCTTCTTTTCCACTCTCCCAAATTGGGCTATTATCAATCATTGGAGGTACACACTTGCGGCATTCGAGAAATCCAGATAGTTGGAAGAATTCAATGGAATGCATTTGTTGTTAAACAGTCTGTCACTCAAAGAATAATGGCCCAGAGATCTAGGTTCACCAGGTAATCACCAATTGTTGCAGTTGCAACATTTATCCCCAAATTTTCTTAAATTTTTGGGCTCCTCCTTATGTTTTAGCATTATTATTGATCATTGAACTCTGGAGTTTTTGGGCATGCTGTCTTTTCAAGAAATTTTGAAGATGGATTGTTGGCCTGTTTAAATTGCTATGTTTGTTTTTTGTGCTGGGTCGTGGACATGAATTTAGCTTGCTAGCCGAGGATAAGTCAAATCTTTTGTTATTTAAAGCTGTTGTTTCGGAGGCAGAGCGATGTTTAACCTTTGCCGATGCTTGAAGTTGTTTGAACACTTATTTTTTTGGTCAAATGGGTGTCATCTTATGTTAAATCGATAGTTGATAACTTGTTTCTCTTCCGCCGTTGCGGATCCCAAATTGTTTAGCAATCCGAAGCATAAAGCGATCCGCTTGCCGACGTATGTTTGCCTGTTTAGCCTTAGACCCGAAGCTGTTTCTCTTTCATCGTTGCGGATGGGGAAGCCATTTGTCTTTCGATGCTCAAACCTAGCTGACTTCCGCTTTAAATTTTGTCCTGCCCGAAGGTCGCGTGTCTTAGTCTTTTCTCGTCCACCGTTGCAGCTGGGAAAGTAATTGAGCTTTCGAAAGGGAAAGTCATCCGAATTTAGATTCAAAGTTTTCCCGCCATCCCGTCGCATGCTGGTAGCATTGACTCTTCCGCCATTGCGGCCAGGAAATCCATTTGGCGTCCGATGTTGGTATCTTTCTGACTTCCGCCATGGTGCACCTGACCATTTCCTGTGGATTAACCGTGTCAGTTCTAAAATCCGTTGTTTTTGTTTGTAACGCAGTCTCAACGAATAATGCACATGGATTAATTGAAGGTGAATGATGCGCGACGACAGAGAGGAGCAGTTTGGCAAGGATCGAAAGGAAATTGACCAGTCAATAACGCTAAAGGCATGAACCAGACTTTGTGTCTGTTACTAAAAGAATCATGAGTGCATACAGAAAACTCAAAAGAATATGAAGCATTGGAAGAACTGGAAGGTCAGACGTTAGGGGGCAGCCCAAACGATCGAATGCTGTAGTTTAAGTACTTGGAAGTTAGAACTGAGGAGGGACTTTTTCCCTCGAAAGTTTGTGAACCATTTTGCTTGTAAGAGGGACTATTTCATTTTACAATCAGGAACTGTAACTTTTGCCTGCTGGAGAAAGCGAAATGTAGAATGTATCAATGTGATTAAATGAACAAACGTTGAAGGGGAACTATTTCGTTTTCAGCTGTGTTTCATTAATTGTGAGAGTGTTTGACTTCCTGAACCTATGTTCTTGTTGAACGTTCTTCAGTATATTTAGTGATGTTTTCCATTGTGAGTAATAAGTGTTGTTCATAAAACGATCGGCTATCTGGTTGCTTAAATATCTGTAATTGTTCATGTGTCTTGAAAGAAGTATCAGCTATCTGTAACTCTTCGTAATGCATGTACAAAATGTATTACTCACCAACAAATGATAATTCTGCTCCCTAGGGATAGTTTAGGTAGTTAGTTTATTTTCTTGTTGTACGCGATTTGGATGCTTTTGAGTCTTAAGACGAGAGGTAAGAACATGCGCATCACATTGTAACTGCTCCTTGCATTTTTATCACCCTACATTGTTAATTAGGCACTTGTATTTCATAATTTAAGTCAAAAAATACAAAAACTCGGTGGACCGGGCCGTGACCGGTAAAGCCTTTGTTTTGTATTTGACCTACAGTAGCCGGACCGTAAACCGGACGGATTCCCTATTCCAAACAGTCAACGGGCTAGTTGGGAACGTTGATTGGGGAGAATCCCTTACTGTTGCTGCCTACGAATTTCGGGGCCTCAACAAGTCCATTACAAAGTAGTGTTGTTACTCTGCTCTCATATCACTTGTAAGATACCCAATACCCACAATTATCCTTTAAGGAATATGGGGTATAACTGTTTTTCCTTTGATGTTGTCAAACCAATAAATTAGGTTAACATACATAACAATAAATCATATGCTTTCCATTGATTATGATCCTCTACAAGTTTAAACACTTTCTTTTACTATATAATATCTTAAAATAAGATCGTATGGATATCTTTTATTTCCTCTATTCTTATTCTTAGTATAACGTTTTTGAAAATATTTATTTAAACTCACGAGTTAATCTTCAATCTTAGCTTGTTACCCATACTCAATACTTAAGGTCGTTATATGTCTAGCTTGTTACCCATAGTCAATACTTAAGGTCCTTATATGTTAGTTATACCTAACCGTCTTAGCAACAAGACTACTAAATACCTAGCTTTTCTTTAATGTTTATATCAAATTGTATTTGCAATACCATAGTACGAGATGATTCGTCATACACAATTAGAATAAGTTCCTTAAACTTTTCTACTTAAACTATACACTAATGTATGTGAATATGTATATTAACTCACGACGGTGATTTTTATACTTACAAAATATTTTTATGAGTTGAGGGAATGCTATTATTTAAAACCATAACCAATTTTTAAACCTGAAGTGTTTACATTGCAACCATGTATTACTTACTTCTAGTCCTTATAAAGAGCATTTTACACCTACGGGATTGATCTTAATGAAATGATTAATTCATTGTTTCATCTACCAATTTGAACATGTGAGATTGGATCCATAATCTATTTCTTTTCACTTATGTATTTCACATCTAAATAAAGGAGTGGAGCAAACATATTTTAAGGATTCGTCTTTATCAACTAACATTTTAAAGAAATGATTACTTAATATCTCTATGGACAAAAAAAAAATATTGATTTCATATGAATAATGTTCATTGCTTACAATCATTTAATTAAATAAGATGATTCCTTCACAATACTAATATCTTAAACATTTATAAGGAAAAATACTTACACTCTATAGGTCAAATTTAGTCATTAATAGGAAAAATAAACCTTTATGGAACATAATTTAGTAGAAATATCAATACATCATTTAATCATTAGAATATTGTTAACTCATCACAATATCCATCAACATATTCATGCATAAGACTTGACATAATATAATCATGCTCATAATGATAAAACAACTGAAGATAGATATCTAAATCAAGTAGACTACAACAACCGAAGGAGACTAAGGGAATGACTGCAACATTCCACCCAACCTATTAGCTCTTTGTATAGTATATATTCCTTTCGTTGGGACGTCACCCCTTGAGCTCAACATGAATCCACCAGAGTAGAGTTTATACTTTATCAAGGGCCCTCCTACCCTATTACATAGAAATGGACTATGGCTACTTTGTTACATATATGTATATTATGTCTAATATAGCTAGTCATACTAGATTGGTGTTATGAATCTTCTCGCATAAGGGTAAGGAAAATAAGGTAGAACTATGAACTTCTATGAGTCCATTGAGTATATAAAATACATATTGCAGTTTCAACCTATAATTAAAGTTGAAGCAAGGCCTAAGCCTCTACAAGCTTACTCAAACTTAATAAATCTATATTATAAATATAGAAACACATGAAACATGGGCTATTCCATAATGGTCATGCCCCTTCTTGGATCACATAGTAGCTTATACTTAATTCAATATACATATAATACTTGCAAACAAGGATTGTTCTTGCCTTAGATTTCATGTGTTAGGAATGACAAAATAAAATAAAATATGCAATGAAAGTTGGATTTACACCCTCTTTATCAAGCTCCCACTTCAAATTTTATCATTTATATATAAAATAGGACTTGTAGAAAAAGGTGGGCCTACACCATCTTTCCTCAAGCTCACAATTCAAGTTTTAACAAGAATAATGTAAAACAAATATTACCGAAAAGGATGGGCAATGTGGGCCATCCTTATGTCTATTACAGATACTCTGCATCCAACGAGAAAGGAGCAAAGTCAACTGTTGACTCTCCTCTTTGCCCGTTGGATGCAGGGAATCTATAATCGAGATAAGCTTAGGCATGAATCGAGATAAGCTCAGGCGGAAATGTGCCCCCTTCCATGAAAGCTCACACTCTAGCTTTTAACAAACAAACAAAAAAAACTTGGAAGCAAATTCTGGACAATGCGCCCCTTCCATGAGAGCTCACACTCTACTTTTTAAACATAATTAAAATAAATCTTGCAAGCAAAGCCTCGAAAATGTGCCCCCTTCAATGAGAATTATCGAGCTTATCCACATATCAAATATTAATATAATATAAATATTTTAGAGCCATGTGTTATGCCATATCTGGTCATTATGTTCCTTAGATTACACAAACTTAGTGGAAGATCAACATATTAATCAATTACAAAAAAGGTAAGGGATTTGTGTACCTCTACTAACATCACATTTAATATTTCATATATATATATATATATATATATGCAAAGGTACTCACAAACATTCAATTAAATCAATATATAAAATTATTCAATATACGATATTCTCCAAGAGTTGTGCCTCTTATCCTTGCAACAAATAGGAATTGTAAAACAAATACAATAATTAAATCACACAATTACAAGAAAGCACTTTGCTCTCCTTGAGAGAAAGCACCCATATCCCAACCAAAGTACTAAGGCTTGGATCTCTCTTCAAGAGGCCACCATTACCCAATTTGTCATAACATTTAAACATGAAACAAGGAAAGGAAAAGGATGGGTTGGTCCTCTCCCTAGAGGATGTAACTTCCATAACTTGCCAAGCATTTAAAAAAAATATTAAAAACAAGGAAACACCAAGGCTAGGATAGCATTCGAAATCATGAAATCTCATAGTTGTTTAAAAAAAAAAAGATCCATGATCTGAGGTATACACCTCTCTAATAGGGGTTGCACCTCCTTTTCTACACTTGGATCGAAGTGAAAATTGCAGTCCTTCTTTAGCAATAGAACAAAACCCTAAAAATACTTTGCCCTTTTTTCTTTAAATCTAAAAAGAAATCAAAATATGTACTTTAACAATTGTTTTTAAGATGAATTTTCCTTTTCACTATAATGTCTCTAAAATAGATTTTAATGCATTCTTAATCTTTTAAGATTTAAAGGATTTATGTTTTTAATAACCTAATCAATTTTTTCTTTGTTGCCAAGCAATAAATTGCTCTATAGTCTTTTTGTAAATAGAATAAACAATCCTTTTTTATTTAATTAATTTATTTATATATAATATATATATAAATAATCTTAAATTAATTGTGGGAGTATAACAATATATATGTTCTTGTTCCCCACATTATAATATTCAATATTATAATCAATTTATTTATTTTCTTATGTATACAATAAATTGCTCTATAGTCTTTTTGTAAATAGAATAAACAATCCTTTTTCAATTTAATTTATTTATATATATATATTATATATAATATTAAATTAATTATAGGAATATAACAATATGTATGTTTTTATTCCCCACATTATAATATTCAATACTATAATCAATTTATTTATTTTCTTATGTATACATTTGTATATGTATATATACCATAAAGAAACTTCAATCATCTTATAGATAGAATAAATAGTCTTTCTTTTTCTTTTTTTTCTATTTAATTAATTTATATATATATTATATGTTTAAATAATCTTAAATTAATTGTGAAAATATAATAATATGTGTGTTCTTATTCCCCATATTATAATATGATAATCAATTTATTTATTTTCTTATGTATACATTTGTATGTGTATATATACGATAAAGAAACTTCAATCATCCTATTTCAATACAACGTAAGATTACTTTTCATTAGACTTGGATTATTTTTTCATAAAAATACCTAATAGTATCTTCATTAATACACTAATATTGATACTTAGATTCTTTCCATTTAAGAAATTAATGCTATTTATTAGCATCCTTTTCGGGGCTAATATATAAATGATATATACATTGACTACTTAGTTTTACTAAATAACAATTAATAATAATTAGCATTATCTTAATACTATAGGTCATAGGAATTTGTTATTGCCTTGTGATGACTAGTAGTTTTTTGAAGTCTCTATCTAGTACTAAGTGTTAACTACACTTATAAACCTAATTTCCCATCTCGTGAACATTGCAATGATTTTTTTTTAAGTTCCCATAGGACCAAGATGACACATGTCATCAAGTGCATGGCTACCCAACCATTCAACCTCTCACCTTAGTAGATTTCATGCTCATTTTATTTAGTTGCATGAATACCTCCAGTCTCCTAACTCTACAAATTCAAAATACAACTTAGGAATCATAATAATACTTATAAAGTTTACTAGAAGGGTCTTGGAATTGAGCTCCTCACCAAGAACTAATACCTTTTTACATTTTTGGTTACACAAGAATATGGGTAAAAAGAGAGATGTTAGTGTAAGTGCAAAATGAGTAGTTGACGATAGATAGTAGTGAATATTTTGACCAATCTTGGTCGATGACAAAATACCAATGGATTTGTTGAAAGGGTCATGAGATAGGTCATAGGGTGCAGTCGAGTATGAAAAGTAGAGAAGAAAAGATTAGGATAATTCCCATTGAGGAGATGGGAAGATCCTAATCAAAGTTCATAATGATGCAAAAGGGGCCAATGATCCATCTGGAATAGAGAGACACATAACTAGGGAGGTAGTTGGTGTAGTTATTGCGTAATTATGGAGGTTATTATAGGATGTTAGATGGCATGTTGTGGTGAGAAAGGGTAGATGGATATTTAATGAAGAAGAACCATAGTTGGAAGCATGGACAGATTTCTAGAATATGTTTGAGTGGGATTTTTAATAGAGAGTGCACCTATAAATAGTAGTGTATAACCAAAGAAGTGGGTGTTGAAATTTTGTTATTGAAGTTCCAAATAGAGTTGTTGTACTTTAATGCTGTCTAGAGTGATTATTGTTTTGAGGATGAAGAATAATTTGATATTGTAATTTTCTTTGTGCGATCATAGTTTATAGATACACGACTAAACAAAGGATTAACTATGCATTTTAAATATTCATTACATGTAAATAAAATTAATATAGAGCCATAATTCCTGGCATATGCTATTGTGTGTATTTGTGGGTTTGTAACATTTTGTTGTGTGCATTGATCTGCAGCCGATCAAGGGTCCATCTACATCAATTGGTATCAGAACAAGAAATGTCCCGCATGGAATTACAATTGCAATTAGATAAGGGAGAAACTCCAACTATGGTTTATGTAGAGTTGTAGAGGACGTGGTATACCCAATTGCAATTAGGTAGTGGTGGTTTAGTCATGTGAGCAAGGGAAACGACTAAGAAGGGTGTTAATGTCTGTGGTATAGGACAAAGTCCATGTAAAGGAAAAAGAATGACTATCGACCTTGAAATGTTTGAGGAACGAGTTCAAACCATGAGAACTCTGAAGAGCAAACACGAAACAAAGAAGGAATCCCAAAAGAGAGGAATGGAAATTGAAACCCTTGACCGCAATGATGAAGATGTTTTAGATGAAGGAAATTCTCTTAAGGTTGAATAAGAAGAAGACCTATGAGAAAAAATTATGAAAGTATTGTTGGAGATGAAGGGTGGGTGTAAAATGGAGGTGTCTACCTACTAAGGGATTCTAAACCATGAAGATTTAATATATTGGATAAGTGAAATGGAAAAATACATTGACATGGAATAGATAGAATACCCCAAAAGAGTAAATGTTTCTTGCTCGAACTTGAAGGGTTATGCCTCATTATGGTGGGATAATGTACAAGATAACATAATGAAAAATGGAAACTAAAATGTAAAGTCCTAGTATATGATAGTTTCCAAGATTGAGGAGAAGTTCCTTCTCGCCAACTAGATGAAATCCTTGTTGAGAAAGTTGCAAAATATGATATAGAATGAGTTAAGCATACAAAACTTCTTAGAAGGTTTCTATTGCTTGTCTATTGGACTAGGACATACCGGCGATGGGGAAGAGGTAGTCCCAAGGTATGTAAATGGATTAAAGTACACTATTCAACATGAGTTGATCCTGTATATGAGAATGTTTTGGAAGAAACCATACAAAACAACTAAGAGTAATCTACTACAAATGTTGGAAACTGAGACATAAGGAGTACAAGTTCCCAAAAAAATTGTATATCGCAAGTGAGATGGAGACCAAAAGTTTGGGTGTGGATGTGAAATATAGTCTTGTCATGAGAGAGATAACAATGTGGACTTCGTCAGAGGGATTTAGAAATCTAATGACCCAATAAATGCTATTGCAACTAACTCGACAAGATAAGAAGGAACTTATATAGGGGATTTCTGTCTTCTAGACAAATGTGAAGATTTGAGAGAGATTTTATATAACCATCATTGCTAGAGGAAACACAGAAAATTTGGTCTCGATGGAAGTAATAGAAAATATGGTTCTAAAGTTTCAACCATACCCAAATGAGTATAGAGTGTCATGGTTTTATAAGGGACACTATTTCACTATGACTAGGAAATGCCTGATATATTTCAAAATTGGAAAGCTTTACCACAGTGTGTTGTGCAACAAGATTCCCATGGATGCATGCCATCTATTGTTGGGACGAGCATGGAAATATGAACGAAATATGGTATACAATGGTTGTAAGAATACCCTCAAACTTGAGAAGGATGGAAGGAATTTTTGGTTGTTTCCCTTGGCTGAAAACCAAAATATCTAGGGAATTGAGAATAATTAGTGGAAAAGGAGGATACTGATGTGTTCAACTAAAGAGTTCCTAAAGGATGAAATGAAGAAACAATATTACTTTGTAGTCATTCCCAAAGGTATAAGTGTTGACATACCGATGGGGGATCTCTCGAAGAAATTCATAAAGATGTTGTTGGAATTTAAGGGGATAATAGTCAATGAGGTGTCGACAAGGTTACCACCGACAAGGAGTATTTCAAATATTATAGACCGTATCCCTAAGTGATTTTGCAAAACAAGGAACCACACTAAATGACGTCAACTAATAATGTTGATTTAAAGAAACAAGTGTATTATTTTGGAGACATGTGTGGACGACCTACGAGTGCTAAAGTGTACTCTACATACATTTCAGACCTCAGAGTCAGGTCCATATTCAAGAGTGAGAGTGTCTCAATGGAATTAGTGGCTTAGGGTATTATAAATAGACAAGAAATATAATTATTATAGTGTAGTCAATTTCAGCCAAGATTAATATCTATGGCTATTTATGGAAGTTCTTATTTCTCAGGTTGTGTATAATCTGTTTCCATGCTACACTCAGAATTAAACCATCATCTCTATTGAATTTTTTAGGGTTCTTCTCAATCTCGATCACTTCCGAAATCCTTCTTCTATTGTAATGTTCCTCAATCATGATTAATTTCATGTCCTCTATGCGTATCTGGTGATTACTTATATGGGAGTGCTCAGCAACCGCCGAGGTCTTGATCCTTCCGTGAGTGATTTCTACACAATGTTCTTTTATTCTGGTATTTATTGAGAGACCTATTTCTCCTATGTACACATACTCATACAATCAAGGGTCAGAGTATATTCCTTTCCTTAGCTTAGGATTGATGCGGTCTTTTGTTCTGTCCAATATATTTCGTAAGGAATTTGGAGGCGAGAAAAAAGCTCTTGATATTCTTCTTTTTTAGGATTTTGGATATTTTGTTTGTTATCCCCTGGATATATGGAATTATCACCATTCCCTTGTTTCCTTCCTCATATTCATTTACTCAGTTTCTAATTACACAACCTTGCGCTTTCGAAAATGCCATGTTAATCTCCTTCTTGGTATAACCATTCTCTTGTATATTCTTTGAGAGGTGTTGTAATTCTTCATTAAGACGGTCCTATCTAGAGAGTCTAACTTCTCTTTTAGCAAGAGTATGTAGAATACCTATCTTTTGGGAAGGGTGGTGGTGTGAATTAGTATGTAATTATTTGTCGGTGTGAGTCTTCTTATGATATACCTGATGTGCAAGAGAACCATTTAAATTTTTCGTGATTAAGACATCTAAGAATGGTAGACAATTATTCTCTTGGATTTCCATTGTGAACCTTATATGATTTGACCTGCTATTTAAATGTGAGAAATTTCTCTAGATTATCCCTACCATGTGGCTAGATAATATTTGTATCATCAATGAATCTCTTCCACTCCTTCAGTTTTAAAGGGAACGAGTCAATGGCCATTTGTTTAAACCTCTCCATATATAGATTAGCAACTATAGGTGAGAGTGAAGATCCCATTGTGACACCATCTAACTATTCTTATATTTCTCCATGAAAAATAAGATATGTTGATTTCAGACAAATCTTGACTAGGTTGGTTGTTTCTTTACTTGTAATTTCCTTTATGAATTTAATGGCCTCCTCAACCGAAACTTTTGTATAAATATAGACTACATCAAAACTTAGAAATAAGTCATTTTATTCCACACAAAGATTCTTGATGCCTTCAATGAAATGGGGAGAATTTCTGATGTAAGAGAATGTCTCGTTGACCAGTGGTTTTAGGGTTTTTGCCAAGAATTTTGCTAGTTGGTAGGTCAGTGACCCAATTGTGTTTACAATTGGTCATAAAGGAGTGACTTATTTATGGATTTTGGGCACACCATATATCCTTGGGATGATCGTGTATTTTGGAATAAGTTTCTTATTTATGTTCTCCTCAATCGTGGATTTATCAATGGCATTTTTAAGTTATTTTACAACATTTGTCATGGGATCCTTCTTCAGTTTTCTATAGTTTCCACCGATGGAAAGGTGCTCTTACATTTTGGCTTCGTAGTCCAGTGTATTCATCACACTATTGCATTCCCTTTGTCTGCCTTTACTATTATTATTTCCTTATTTGATCTCAGGTTTTTCAACGCTCGTAATTTATTCTTGCTGATATTAGGTTTTGGTGTAGTGGCAGTTCTCAACACCAGGCTGCAATCCAGTCTCACTTCTCCTGCTTCATGTTCTGGTAATGGGTTGATGGAATCCTTGATCGAGAATATTATCTTCTCCATAGGGATGTGCCTTGGTACAATGGAGAAATTCAGTCCTCTTTCCATAACTTTGCATGCGTCTTCATCCAATTCATGGTTCGATGTATTGATTATGCTCCTTAATTCCTTAGTAATAGGGTTTCCTTGTACGCATATCTTCTTTTTATATTTTTCTTTTTCTAGTTTATCAAACTTATTTATCAAGCTCTGTGTAGTCTCATTGGGAGTTCGTGAGACCCTAGTAGCTATGCCCATGTTCACCCTTGTCCAAATATCATGGTGAACTGATCCTGCGACTTCAAGGTGTAGATCATAGCATTCCTTCGATAGAAGGTCAAGACGCTTCCTGGTGTGTTTGATCTCTTTATTAGAGTACACTTTACCACCGGAAGGTCCTCCACACATGTTTCCAACATACTCTACCTATGAAAACCTAAATTCAAATTCTAGTATTTGTTTAATAGATGACTGATTAGAGAGAATTTGAGTCCATGTGTGGTACAAAATTTACTAGAACTGAAGAAAGGAAGAGAATGGAGGATGTGCAATAATTCAATTTCCATTAATAGGATTACCATCAACTAGAGGTTTGTGTTACCAAGAATGGATGACTTGATTGAATACTTGAGAGGAGAGTGTAGTGTGGATTTCTCCACTACTACGTGCAAAAGCACCTACCCTATATCAACATGATCATAGGGTAGAGTTGAAAGCTGTGAAGTGTCTTTCAACCTCAAATTACAACAATAACTGATAATAAACAAGAACGGAAATATTTTTATAATTTTTTTTTTTTTTATAACTTACAAAAAATAGCAATAATATGCATACCTTTCTTTGAAGTGGGCCATTGTAGTCGTCCAAGAAAATGGTCCCACAACTCCACGATTTAGGTCTCTAGTCTACTCCACTAGTGGTTGTCAAATAGGGGGAATTGATCCAAATGGGTATGGAGCAAGCTCAACATACACCATGGGAATAATATGGAAAATTGTGATGATAATGGAAAATGGAAAAAAGTGTGAATAAAATTGTTTTGGGGGAGACCTCCACTATGTATTTATAGGAAGGTCCAAGTTTTTTTGACCCGTGGTATTTTATTGTTTATGGTATTTATGTATGGTCTTTGACTGATTCTCATTATTAGGGTTTTTTTATTGATTTTGGAGAAAATGGTGATAAATCACAATAAATTTGTTAGAATAATCAACCCATAGTTACCTACCTTAGACATGAATTTAATCATTTTTGTCTTATTACCTAGTTTCCTAGATTCCACTCTATTCTAGTTTCCTTCTAGATGTCCAAGAAGTCAACACATGCTAAAACTGATTCATGGAGCACTTGGGAAACATCCTGGAAACCAGTTTTTGCATGTATTATTTATTCCATATTCTCCAAAGTGCATATCTACTTTTTCAATAAAGCTGCCTTCTTTTATTTCTAATTTAAGGAAAAGGGAAAGCTAGACTAGTGGTAACTGCCTTTTTTTTTCCCACATCATCCTCCCTCCTTTTCTCCAAATAAAAGAATGTATGAGTTTTCTTTCCATCCCTATTTATCTTTCCCACTTGACTTATCCAAATTTTGAGCACCTACCTAGATTGAGAAACTGCTTTATGCACCTATGGGGGATTTGACTAGTTTTGCTAAGCCTGCTTTTTGACTATTTGGAATGGCATATTTATGCATTCTAATATCTCATGTAATTATATATTAAAGTAGACTATTACTTCACAAGGTTGGATATTGTACACTTACTCAATACACATTAGTGTTATGCTCCAATTTCAGTCTCCTTTGGTGTTAATTTTGCATCTTTGATTAGCAATTTTGGTGAGTGTAATTGTTCTATCTCTTGGGTTCAATTTCCACATGGTATAAAATACTTTTTATATCTATTTATATCCTTCCATATTTCTATTGCAGGTTCAAAATCTTGACAGGGAGCATATTCTACTGACTGAAGGGAAAAGTTTCTGAGCTATGGACCAATCTCATAAGATCATCTTGAATCCATTCAATTTCTTTGAGTGGAAAGATGAGATCGAGATATTTTTGAGAGAAAAAGGTATCTATAGGGTGACTATAGAAACTGAGGAAGATCCCAATGTAGCAGTAGAGAAAATCAAATGGCACAACAAGAGGGATGAGGCCTATGGTGTTTTGTGTCTGAGCATTTCAAGAGACCTCCTCTTCCATCTTAATGGATTGACATCACCTAATGAAGTGTGGGAGAATATTGTAGTAATTTTTGGTAATATAGATGATATGATAAGACATCAAATTGAGAATTAGCTGAACTCCTTGAGTTCTAGTAGCTTCGAATCCTTGCAACTCTACTTTTCCAAGCTTGAAGCCCTTGTTTTGCAGCTAAAACATTGTGGGATCGAAAAGAAGGAAGAGAAACTAGTTTTGTCCATACTCTCTAAGCTTGTCCCTAACTATTCAATGTTGGTTTCTACCTTCCATGCCACCAAGTTGACATCATGAGCCTAGAAGATGCCAAATATTGCAGAGTTCATGGAATCCCTGACACTGGAACAAGATAAGTTGGTGATGATGGGAACCATCAAACCTTCCAAAAACAAAGGTTTAGTTGATGTAGCTTCAAAGGTGGATTCAGAAAGCAAGAAAAAAGCTAAAAATTGACCTGAGCAAAAGAGAGACAAGAACAAGTCTCAAGAGGAGCCCCAAGGTTCCAGGAAGAAGAAGAACAAAGGAGAAATGAGCAAGTGCGCATACTGCAGTAAGAGATATCATCCTGAGAGCTCTTGTATGAAGAATAAAATTGACATGTTGACCCAACTCTTGGAGAAGAATAACATCTCCCTTCCTGATTGCTCAAAGAAGAGGGAAGGATGATCAAATTTAGAGGACATAGAGAGAGTACATGCCTTGGTTTCTGGCACATCAAGCTCACCTAGCTTCATCATAGAATCTCAATATTCTAGACATATGGTTTCGACAAAAGCAACATTCTCCTCTCTTGACATGTCGAAATTTCCACCAATAGTTTTGGAAGATGACTCTCTCACTAATAGTTTGGGGAAGGGAACTTCAATAATGTGTGTTAGATGACTCACACTGGGTCTCCAAAGAAGGTCATATTCTCCCCTGATGATGTTGAAATCATAGATATTTCGAATGGTAAAGTCATAGAAAAAGGTGTTATTGATCACACTTCAAAAGTATACATGTTTTCCCATTTTCTACCATACTCAAACCCCTATGCTCTTTTGATTCATGTTAATGAAGCAAGGAAGCTTTGCATGAAATATTTGGCCATCTTAACTACAAGTATATTTCTAATTTGAGTGAAAAAGATATGGTCATAGGGTTACCAAAGATCAAGTTTTCTAAGGGATCCTATCAAGGTTGTATCCTAGGAAAACACCCAGAGCACAAATATGAGAGTGCTAGTCATGAGAGAACCTCTACAACTCTTAATTTGATCCACAGTGACATTGCTGGTCCATTCAGTCATATGTCCATGATTCAAGCAAAATATGCAATGACCTTCATAGATGAATTTTCTAGGTATTGTTGGGTTCACTTTCTAAAGCATACGTCTGGAGTTTTTCACCTCTTCAAAGTCTTTAAAGCCTTGGTTGAAAACCAGTCTGGGAATAAACTCAAGCTCCTTAGATCTGAAAATGGTGGTGAGTATGTCAAGTCTGAGTTCATTTAGTATTGTAAAGATGAAGGTATTCAAATGCAGCATTCGATCCCTTACACACCACATCAAAATGGTGTTGTTGAGAGAAAGAACAGGTCACTAAAGGAGATGGCAACCTGCATGATGGAGGCTAAGACTTTTCCACCAAAGTTTTGGGCCAAGGCTATAAAATATGGATCCTACATATAGAATAAGGTTCCTTATAAGAAGCTTTATGGTGCGACTCCTTTCGAAGCTTGGAGTGGGCACAAGCCAGATGTGACCCATTTCAGGATTTTTGGCTCAAAGGCTTGGGATAGAATTCCAACATAAAAGAGGAAGGATTTGCAACCCCAAAGCCAAGAGTGGCTATTTGTTGGGTATTATAAATATTCAAAAGGGTACAAGATTATAAACTTGAGCACTAACAAATATTTCATTGAAAAAATTGTTCAGTTCCAAGAAGAGCCTTTAGCAGCAGTTGAAGTTGGAGAGTCCTCTTCACCACCAGAACCATTGATTGTAAGTGGAGAGACTAATGAGTTTGATGATTCTGATATGTCTCATAATGATCATTTAATTGCAGATACTAATAGTCCTAAAATACCAAAATGGGCAACAAATACCATTCATGCAGCTGGGGAACTAGATGGAAATCCTAATGACACCAGGAGGACTAGATCTCAATTTGAGAGTGCCCTTTGTGTGAAAGATCCCCTATTTGCTGAGAAGTGATATCTGATGGTTGAATCAGACCCACATACATATGAATATGAACCACATGATCCAATATGGAAAATAGCCATGAAATAAGAATTCAGTTTGCTCCAAAAGAACAACACTTGGGAACTCGTTGATCTTCCCCTAGGGAGGAAGCAAGTTCAATGTAAGTGGGTTTTCAAGACTAAGTTTGCTGATTATGGTTCAACTTTGAAATATAAGGCAATATTGGTAGTGAATGGATACTCACAAGTACATGGTATTTACTACAATGAAACCTTTGCACTAGTGGCAAAGATGGACTCCATAAGGCTAGCTTTAGCCATTGTAGCTTCGAAATAGCGGGAGGTACATCAAACGCATCTGAAGTGTGCTTTCCTAAATGGAGATATAATTGAGTATATTTACATTCAGTAGAATAAAGGGTTTGTTTCTAATCCATATTTAGTGTGCAGGTTAAAGAAATCATTGTATGGGCTCAAGCAAGCCCCTAGGGCTTGGTATGCCAAGATTGATGGCTATTTTCTATCATTGAGTTTTTTTCCATGCAAGTCTGATCCTAATGTCTATTTGAAGCTGATTCATGGTTATTTTATGATTATTGTCTTGTATGTGGATGAACTTCTGATTACAAGAAGTTCAAAGAAAGAGATTTCCTCCTTGAAGGATGCAATGAACCATGCATTTTCTATGACATATTTGGGATTGTTGAGCCAATTCTTGGATCTCAAAATTGCTCAATCCCTACATGGAATCAAAGTACATCAGTACAAGTATGCCTTAGATTTTATGAACAAGTTCAACATGACATATTGCAAGCCAAGCAAGACTCCCTTCCTTTCAGGGGTTAATCTTGAAGAAGTAAGTTCTTCTCCTATGGTAAATAATATACTATATAGGAAGTTGATTGGGTGTTTTCTTTATCTTACACACACTCATCCTGAGTTATCTTATGCATTTAGTGTGGATTCTAGATACATGGATCAGCCTCATGAGATCCACTAGAGGGAAGCCAAAAGGATCCTAAACTTTGTTAAAGGAACAAGAACTCATGGGATCTTATACAAAGCAAAATCTTATCTTGATTTGATTGGGTTTACTAACGGTGATTGGGAAAGTGACAACATAGATCGAAATCCTACATCAGGATATGTTTTCATGCTTACAGAAGGGCCAATCAACTAGTCAAGAAAGAAGCAGAGTTCCATAGCACTCTCATCTACGAAAGCAAAGTGTAGAGGAGTTGTAAATGCAGCAACTCAATGTTTGTGGTTATAGGGAATAATTGGAGAATGTGGGTTCTAATGAGAGTTTTCAACTATTATCTACTATGATAATTAGAGCACCATTAAAATCTGCAATGATCCATCTCAGAGATAGAGAACCAAGTACATTGAGATCCATATGTACTACATTAGATAGCTTGTGCATGATGGTACCATTCATCTACTCTTTTGTGCATCTTCAGAACAAGTAGCAGACATCTTGACCAAAGTTTTTTTTGAGAAGACATTCAGCAATATAAAATCACTGTTGGGGATTGCTGATCATGCTGTGAAGCATGATTGATGACAAGATTTCCAAATTTCATTTTCCTATTCATGTTTAAGGGAGGATTTTCCCACTGGGTTTTTGCCTCTTTCCTTGGTTGTATGGACAAGTAGTATGTAAAGGGTGACTAAGCCTTGTTGCTAGGCCCTATATTTTTATGATATTTACTCATAAATTCAGGCTTAAGGGGGGTTTTATAATAATTGACCCGTAGTTACCTTCCTTAGACATTAATTTAATAATTTTTGTCTTATTACCTAGTTTCCTAGATTCTACTCTATGCTAGTTTCCTTCTACATGTCCTAGAATTCAATACATGCTGAAACTGAGCCATGGGGTGCTTGTGAAGCATCTTGGAAACCCATTTTAGAATGTATAATTTATTCCAAATTATCCAAAGCACATATCTTCTTTTTCTGTAAAGCCTCCTTGTTTTATTTCTGATTCATGACAAAGGGAAAGCTAGACTAGTGGTAACTGCCTTGTTTTTTTCCCACATCATCCTCCCTCCTTTTCTCCAAATAAAATCATGTATGAGTTGTCTTTCCATCCCTCTTTAGCTTTCCCATTTGACTTATCCAATGCATGAGCATCTACCTATATTTGGAAACTACTTTATGCACCTATGGGGGATTTGACTAGTTTTGGTAAGCTTGATTTTTGACTATTTCGAATGGCATCTTTATGCATTTGAATATGTCATGTAATTATATATTACAGCATCCTATTAATTCACAAGGTTTTCTATTTTACACTTAATACAGATTATTTTTATGCTCCAATTTCAGTCTCCTTTGGTGTTAATTTTGCATGTTTGATTAGCAATTTTTGTGAGTGTAATTGTTCTATCTCTTGGGTTGAATTTCCACAAAATGATCAACTTCCATTCATTTATGGGGAAGGAATAATATTTTTTTGGACCATATTCAGTGGAATTTTAATTGTGAAGGTAAAAATGGAGGAAATAATGGTGGGAATATGATGTATAGTTATGGTTTGTACCATAGCGAGCTAGGTGAGCAATTGTTTTGTGTAAACATATTTCCCCTTTGATGTGTGAGGGAAAGAGCTCATCGTATGGTCGATAGACATCATATGATCAAGGTAAAATGGTGACAACATTGGAGAGATTGGAGAGGACTGCGAAGGAGTGGAGTATCCTCGTTCAAACTGCAGTGACTTTTGGTTTGTAATTATTCAAAAAAATGGATGAGGTACATAGAATATCAGACAGGTATATGGACGATGTAGGCATACCCATGCTCGTAACAATGTCTTATAATAAAAATGGGGATCAAGGCTCAAATAATGGGAGTTGATCAATACATATATAACTGGTGATACATAATGGTGGCCTCAATGGGAGGCTGAATACAAATAGTGATCTAAAGAACTGGTACACAGGAACAATGGAATTCTCATAGAATTCAATATCACAACAATTGATGCTATGTTGAATATGGAGGTGTAAAAATATGTATCATCTCAATGACTAGGAGTCAGAATCTATGAGGTACAATAAAAACCATCAATTACTATAAATACACAGAAGCATGAAATTGAGGGGCTTTTGAACACTGTCGCCAACGCAGCCCGAAAATCACAACGGACATGAAACTATATGGGTTTCATGGTAGAATCACCAATGTCATAGAGTCAGGTGACAAATTGGTTCTTTGAACAAATAGTGAAGGAACCAATACCTTGTACAAATCTCAACAGTGCGTTGATGGATTTGAAGTCAAGCATGTGAGACAAAACCAACCTAAAAGGGACTAAGGAGTCTGTTCAAGTGGTCCAAGGCACTCATAAATATTGTGGATGAAACCAGGATATAGGGACCTCTATGTCTATCCTCTAGAATAGATGTGTTGAAGTCAACAGAGAGAGACCTCCAACTACCAAGGTAATGAGGTTTCCTTGAAAGAAGTGTGAGGGGGATAACTAGAGATGTGTAATAGTCAAGTGACTTAGACACTGAATGAGGAACGTGCACATGGGAGTATGGGGCACTCAAGCTTCCTCTGTTCAGATTAAGATGGAAGGGATGACCTAAAAGCAAATGATACTAACTCATGGTGAAGGCATCATATCTGTGAAACTGGGGAGATAACTACAATGAAAAATACTTTGGGGATTAACTAGAATAATGATATCCAAGGGAATCAAGGGAGACTCATTGCAGAGTACTCTGAAAAAAGGTGACCCAATGGGGGGAAGCTACCATATTGTGAGACCATATGTAATATGTGTGGGTTCCTAAACACATTGTTTGGGACTTTTTCATATTTTAAGGAGCACAAATAAGGGATATAAGCATGCTCGATATGATACTATCTTGTGGATTTTTGTCGAGCTCAAGATAGTAAATGCTCGATGGTGTTTTCATGTTTAGAGAGTATGGAAATAGGAAAAAGACTCTAGTGGATCTCTTTTTCATACAGTAGTATCCTAATCCCTAAAAAGGATAAAACTATACAAAGGAGATCTTTCCAAGCCGAAAGGGACTAAGAGACTTATTTTTTGTTGGTATTCTAGCCATGCCAAAAAAGGTTAAACCTATACTGACTCGATGGTCATTCAGATAATTTTACGAGCATGAATGAAACCAATTTTGCTTTGGGATATTTTCTTCATGAGGGCTTGGAAAAGAGCTTAAATACAACCCGTAAATGAGATTTTTCCTAAGTTACGGTCACAATGTCCGACAAAGCATAAAAATATACAAAGGGAAATGTTCCTATATGGAAGGTGCCAATGTGATCCTTTTATTTAAATATTCTACATAGTATAAAAAGGAGATAAACGAGGCCACATAGGCGCCCTTTCAAGTACTTTAACGAGCGTGAAAGAAAGTAAGTGTCCTTAACAATCTTTTCATTCTTTTAGGAGTCAGAAAATAAATTAATATAAACTCTGTAATGGTCAATCAAGTAAGGAGGAAGTGTTGGATGTACCAAATGAAGTGATGTTGGGAACATGGTTAGTATGAATAATAGTGGAACACTTGTGGGGCCTTGTTGCGGGAATATGGATAGAGGGAAAATAATCCCAAGCTTGCAGTATGGATGGAACGGATGGCTCATGAACATTCCAATACATACAAGGTTTGATTCACATGGTGGCACACAAATCGAGGTGACTCCAGGAATTCACCCCAAAAATCATAGGGAGAGAACAAGACTTGGGTCTGGTCAACAGATAGAGGACAAAAAACCAAATCCGATGGTGCAAATGGTGTGAAAAATGGAAGTCAGATGACTCTGTGGTGCACAAAAGAAACGTTTGACCAAATGGAGGACAATAAACAAGGAAGACAACATGAAATGTGTCATTTTCATTGCGCAGTGCAGAGTTGGAGTGGAGGGACCCAAAACAAAAATGTTGATTTCTTCCAAATGGACCGTTGGTTTTTTGATAATTGACTTATAGGTAAGAGCTCTCATTGAGCCCGTCAATTTCAGTTGTTTAATTTTTGGTTTTCCTCAATCTAGGGTCCATGGTTGAGCTTGAAAGGGTTCTCAAGGTTGGGTCACACTTTTTGAGGGAAAAGGTGAAACCCATATCGCACTTATCGGGTAGACAAGTGCGACCCAATCACACCTGTTGGGGAGACAGGCATGACCTAGGTGACACTTTCTTAGGATATAAGAGAGATCCATATGCACTTATGAAGAATTTTTTTGTTCCTTGGGTTGCACAAAAAGGCTCGACAAGTGCGACCTAACCAAGAATGTGAATTTTCGTGTAACTGATTATGACAGGGACTTTGTGCATGTGCAAGATGACTCAAGTTGGGTGGTGAGAGCGAGACACTAAGGACCTCAGAGAAGATGTGCAGGATGATGGAGTGGTACATGACACGCTCTCCCAGTGTTGGATGATGAAGTTATTTCATATCCCCTTGATGCATTCATTAAAACTAATGTTGGAAAAGCTAGTGATTTATTGGGATAGAGACTCCGAGTGTTTCATCATCCAGGGTGAGTTTTTGGAGATCACCCTCTGAGATGTGTATTTTCTAACTATCCTCCCACTAATGGGCGTGATCGATGACACCTCATCAAAGCTACTGAGGGGGGTGTTAATGGATGACCTTTGTTCCAAGAATTTCTATGCATCGGTGTATGTGCAAAATTCGTACATATTGGTGTGCGACATCGAGAGTCTAGAGAATTGAGAAGTGGCAACTATGGTGCTGTGCATACTAGATTCAAATGTGTTGCATAAGATCTCAAGAATTCAACTGCTCATTCTTGAGAGTGTCCTGAGGGGAATATAATATGGTTGGGACTAGATGTACTTGATAACAATTAGGCATGCGTTGAACCAGGCCAACTTGGTGGGTAGGACTTATGTTTCCCCTCCTTCTTGTGCTCATTTTTCTTTGGGAAACTACCTACACTGAGACTTCATTTTGCAGTGTGTGAGGGGGGACCTCATGATCCTTGCATGAGGATATGGTGAAAGATTATGATCATAGAGGGAGGTGACTTGGTGGGTCACTTCTTCACCTGAGATATTTTTTCACAGTGGTGGAACCTTCCAGTCCTCATAGAAGACTATCCATACAAAAGGATGGATTACTGGGGAGACCTGGAGATGCCTCAAACTCTAGGGCAGGTCTGGGGACCTACAGGTACATATACATGATTCATTATTGGTTGCATTCATATATAGTTTACTATCATAGTGGTAGCTAGATCATGTGTGTGATAGATACTGATGAAATACTATGTGCATGTGCAGATGTGGGGATGCACTCTCTAACAAGGTACCAGAGACATAGGGACATGATGGATGGTGCAGATCCAGCCACCCACGAGCAGAGGAAGAGGAAGAGTACGACATCAGACTCACTGCGGATAGACATGGAGAGGTTTATAGAGGGGGTCACCGATCATGGATGGAAGTACCTTGATGATGATTTGATTGTCGTGTGATACATGGATCCTTCGTAGTGGATCTCACTAATGATGAGGATCATGGTTGCTGCTGAGTATGTTCAAGTTGAGGAATAGGGTGATGTGTCGATGGAGGAGGAGGACACAGAGTCAGAGGAGGATAACCCAGACTAGTAGCTTGTGATTCTTCTCAAAATGCATGTGACCATGGAGATTTTTTGTATGATATGTATGATCAGACGAGAAACCATGTGGAGCTTCTCATTTTGTAAAAAACATGATATTTATTATATATATGCACATGGATGTACCTTTTTATATTTTTTATGGGTTTTTATGAGTCTATGTTTACGATTATGTCTATGTGATGTATATGATATATGTATGCATGACTATATGATGATGCATGATGCAATGTATTTCCTATTTCTGATGATTGATGTGCCACTCTAGAACGTCATTAGACATTTGGTTCACTACACTATTGAGATTTATTGGAACATGCATGAAGGACATGGATTCAAAATGTCTAAGCAAGCCTAAACATTTCTAATGCGTGTAGGAAATTTCTAAATATGGAAGGATCACATACCCGATAGTAGTTATTCAACTGGGAGACAAGCAAATAGGAGTCTAAGAAGACATCAAGGAAATGGATAACTTAGTTAAGGGTGAAGTTTCAGAGACGAACAACACCATCGTAATCAACCTAGTTGTTGGTAGAAATACCAACACAAATTTTGTCGATATGGATCAACTTATGTGACGGGGAATAAATGACCCACGCAGCGGAGGAGAGATTAGGATAGCATCTACTTGCTCCATCAATGAAACCAACATACAAAGGAATGGTAGTATCCTCTTTATATATTTGTAACTTTGAAATATATTCACTTGTATATTTTATATATTGTATTTCATTGGTCCTCGATGTTCCTATGGGGACAATCATTAATGTAATCAAGTCATGTAAATTCATAGACATTAACCCTCCTTATTGATCGGGGGGAAAAGTCCCCACAATTGTGGGGCACTAGGGTTATGTTGAGGCTTGGAAAATCACAGGTGACAACAACAAGGGATTCACCCTAGTAAACATTCCCAACTAGCCCGTTACTATTTGGTATGCGGAATCCATCTGGTTTGCAGTCCGGCTACTGTAGAGTCAAGTAACCAAAATAAAGGGTTTTACCGGTTACGGCCTGGTCCACCATGTATATTTTAGTTTTTTAGTTTTTTAGTATGATATGCAAGTGCCTATCTAATAATGCAGAATGATAGAGAATATGAGGAGTGGTCACAATGTGATGCGTAGGTTCTTACCTCTCGTCTTAACTCTCTTACATCTAAATCACACACAGCAATAAAACTAAAACTAACTTAACTAAACTGTCCCTAGGGAGTGATATTGTCATTTAATGAGTAATGTATTACTATTCATGCATTAAGAAAAATCACAGGTAGTTGTTCTTTATTTCAAAACACATAAACATGAATAGATAGATGACCAACAAGATAGCTCATTGTTTATGAAAAGCATTCATTACTCATAGTGGAAATTCTATAAAATCAACTAGAGAGCATTCATACAAAAACATAGGTTCAACAAGTTAGAATGATCCCATAGTTAATGGACAATAGCTAAAAATGAAATAGTTCCCCTTCAACAACATCCATTGCACAACATTTGAACATCCACGAAAGCTTTCTCCAACAGGAAAACTTGTAATTATCTATTGCAAAAGGAAATAGTTCTTCTTACAACATGTTCTCACAAGTATAACTTGGAAAAAGTTCCCTCTTCTATCTAACTCTCCTATACTTCTACTACAAGCCAAATTCTTGGACTACCCCTCGGTGACCTTTGGGATCCCCCAACCGTTTAATCTCACAATTTTTTCTTTTGTGAGTGCTCATGATTCATACAAATGTTACATTTCAAACTAAGATTTAAAAGCACTTTTATAAAAAAGGATCATCTTGGTAACTGATGAAATCTTCCCCAAGCCTCGGCCTTTGCTGCTATCGATATTTCTAAGATCTCAAACCTTTAATTTATTCTTCTCTATTTCTTCATTTTCTTTCTCTTCCTTCCATGCTACCTCATTTTTTCTACTTAGTCTTCTAGACATATCTTCTCTGCAGCAGCCATCACCCTGTCATGAACAACTAGTTCTTAGATCACTTAGCTTTTGACAAAGTAACTCAAACTGTATTAATACATGCATTCTTTAAAATGAGCTATAAAAAATATTAATGCATGAAAAGAAAAATGATAAGGCAAAGAAAATCCTGCACGTTAGGTCTGGAAAACTTCTAAGCCTACTGTCCCACTAAAACCATAGTCCCAACAGAATAGATTCTTCATCTAAAACCAAACCACAACTTAACTAACTAGAAAACCTATGAAAGAAGCATGAATATAGACAATGCAATCGCCACCTATCAAACGCCAAACCCCCAAATTGCACTCTTCACTTCAGAAAAAAACCTCGACTCAACCAGCACCCATGAGAAAATTCTGCTATCCAATAAAATAGAGTAACAGCACAAGATATGGTGGGAAAACCATAGGGATAGTCGGAAGCAAAAACACTAAGCATCGAATGATAAATTCACTGAGAATCCATAATGGTGGGCGACAGACAGAGTATGGGCTCCACGACCAAATAAAATGCCGATGAAATAAACACTAGAGACAACAGCATCGGACATCGAAATGACTATAGCATCGGATGGTTATTTTGCTACCGGGCCACAACGATAGAGAAGAATTTGGCTAAGGGATCCATTGAAAAGAAAATAAATAGGTGAAAACCATAACAAACCATCGGCGAGCAGAAAAACTATAAGTCGAACGGTTAGCCTACTAAGGAGCCGCAATGACGGAATTCAAATAGACTATGACTTCTGTAATCCAATGAAAAAATTGGGGAGAAGAACAACCAAAGGTCATGCATTGGCGAGGTGAAAGACTAATGCCCCAATTAAGTGTCCAACATAGTTTTGATAGCAAAATGAGAAAAATCAAAGATCCCGCAGGATCGACAAAGATAAAAGATTCCATCAGAGTGCTTGCAATCTGCCATCCAAAACGATGGCCACATAAAGGAATTACACTCCGACGGTGATGAGACAAAAAAAACGCCGATATGAATATAAAACGAAAAATGCGTCGGTGAAAAATAAGGCTTTGGATCGGGCCATTTGTTATTGAGCTTCCGCAATGGTGGCTGCATAGATAACTACAGCCCTGATTCACGGTTCAATAAGCTTCTGATAGCGAAAAATAAAATCATCCATAAGTTAAAACATCAGTAGACAAAGATAGGCATTCAACAATTTACATAAATTTAACCTCAAAGATCGAAATTTGTAGCAGAGGACAACAAATTTCATCAATCAAAAACAAATCCAGGCAAGATAAAATTAAAAGGAGGGTCCAATATTTTTTAGAAATTTGGGAAAATGTTGCAGATGCAACAATTGATGACTTCCTGGTGAACCCAGATCTCTGGACAATTTCTTCCTTAAGTAATAGACTGTTTAATAATAAAACCAACATGTTGAATTCTTCTAGATGTCTAGATTTCCTAACTGGAAACCATATCTACTTTTAATCATTGATGATAGTCCAATTAGGAAAATGGAAACTAGGATTTCAAAGGAAAGATATCTCTTTAGAGTGCAGGAATATGTGTTTCACTTATTACCTCTATCTTCAGGTAGCTTCCAGCTTGGATAGCACAGGATTGTAGCACATGGTAAACATAAATATTCATTTGTTCCTCATTCCCATGCCATTTTGCACTTTTTGTGCTTTAGACATTTTATCCTTTCATTTGAGTCCTCCTGCATTTCTTTCTTTCTGAAATTTTTATTCAGGATCCTCTATCCTTAGTGTCCTTTTGTGTGAGAGATGTATTTAATTTTCAGCTCACAGACGGAGAAGAACTTTTGGCAATTTTGTACTCATATAGTTCAGTACTTTGTTTTGATACATATTTCTTTTATCGGATTTTTTGACTCTTATTAGTCTCTTGGATTTCAATTCTTGGCATGTGATCATTTATATATAATATACTGTATACCCTGCTTCCTTTCCGTGGGTCTTTTGCTGTGACCCCCTAGGACATTTTTAATTGTGAGATGGATGGAGCCTCAAAATAGTATTCTAGACGTTTTGATCTTGAGTTATTTTACAGGGATTAAGTAGGACTTCAATGTGTTCACAACCATTTAGGAAAACTGTTTAAACTAGAAGAAATTATTTCAGATAAAACAATAGTACACAGTGTTATAATCAAGAATTTTAATTAATCCAAAATTCTAATGCTCTCCATGCAACCAAAGTTTTCCTCTTTTTTATTGAAATCAATCAAAATCTAAACTAAAACAAAATAGAACTAAAGCAAATCAAAATAAACCAAATCAATTTATTTATGCACAAAACAAAAAAGAAAAAACAGGAAAAATAAGGTTTCAGAACCAAACCATTTATTGGTAAGTTCTCTTCCCACCCTTGTAAGTCTTGCAATTTATAGGTTGAGGGGCCAAGTTTTGCTGCAATCTGAAAAGGGCCTACCTATAACTGTTGAATCTTCGCGTGCTTCCCCTTTTCATCATGTGGGTGATCCCACTTAAGAACCAAGTCTCCCACTTCAAATTCCTTTGTTTCAGCTTTGTGCTTATCAAACCACCTTTTCACTACCTCTTGTTGTTGCTTAAAACGTTCCTTGGCCCTGGATCAAGACTTTTCTACCTTCAAAATACTATAGATTCTAAGTGGTAGGATTTCGTTATCTATGCCTCTAGATTCTTGGGCTATTATGGAAGATGGTAGCATAATGTTAGGAGGAAGTATAGCCTCCTTCCCATAAACAAGGGTATACAGTGACACACCTAAGGAATTCTTGGGTGTGATGCTATCAGCCCAAAGAGCATTCAATAGTGCTAAATTCCAACTTCTCTGGTTTTCTATCACAGTCTTTTTTAAGATCCTAATCAAATTCTTGTTTGTATATTATGCCAAACCATTCCCTTGGGGGTAGTAGTTGGAAAAATAATCCAACTTAATTCCTTTTCATGAGAAGATGCAGTTAATCTAATAGAAGAAAAATAAGTAGCATTATCGAAAACCAAGGAAATTGGAACCCCAAACCTGGTCATAATATGGTCTTGCAAGAAATCCATGACCGCATCTTCATTGAGCCTACGTAGTGGAATGGCCTCGACCCATATAGTGAAGTAGTCAGTTTCCATTAAAATATATTTGTGCTGGAAGGAATAATTTGGTTTTATTTCTCCAATGAAATAAATTCCCCACTACTCAAATGGTTCCGTTATCATCACAAGATTCAATGGTCCTACTGCTTTGGCTTGTCTTCCACCACACCTATGGCAGATATCACACTTTCTAACATGGGCATGAGCATCCTTGAACAGCATGGGCCAATAGTATCTGGATTTGAGAATCCTGTGAGCTGTCGTATCTCCGGAAAAATGGCCTCCAGTAAGCCCATCATGTAACCCTATTATGACCTTTTTTGCGTCTTCTTTCTCTAAGCATATGAAAAGGAATCCATCATAATTCTTCCTGAATAAAATTCCATCAATGATCTGATATGCAGCTGATTTAAGGCGCAACGCTCTTCACTGTTTAGAATTCCAATGTTCTGGTAATAATCCATCCTGAAGGTAATGAACAAGGTCTCAGTACCAGGAATCTGGAGCTGTGAAAAGAGGACATACATCCATCATATGTAATTCATCTTCATTTTCCCAATCGTTTACTTCATAGTTTTTACCTTCAGCCATTAATTTTCACAGTCCTTGCCCTTTAACTATGCATGCTGGTTTGAATTCGAGGTCATATTCTTGTAAATATGTTACCCAGTTGCCTTTTATTTCTCCTAATTCATTTTGTACAAAAAGAGACCTCACAACTGGGTGTGGAACTATTACCTTTGTTTAGTTCTTAAGTATGTATGGCCTGAATTCTTTTACCCCTTTGAATACTGCATAAGCTTATTTATCTACCATTTGGTATTTCAATTCTCCCCCCTGTAGACTAGTGCTCATAAATGATATGGGGAACTCATCACCCCCATCTTCCTTCTGAGTAAGCACCGCTGCTAGTGAATCGTCAGAAGCAAAAGTGTACAAAATAAAATCCTTCTCAAATTCTAGACTTTTGAGAGAGGGTGCATGAGCAATAGATGTCTTTATTTTACTGAATGCATTCTTCTCTACATTACTCCACTTGAATTTTACACTTTTTTTTACCATTTGCTGCAAAGGTTTAACAATTTGAGTGAAATCCGACACAAACCTTCACATGAAATTTATTGTCCCCATGAATGATTGCATCCATTTTTTGTTATGGGGTAAGGGGATCTATTCAATAGATTTGATCCTTTCTAGGTCTATATATATCCCCTTTTTAGAAACCATGTGACCCAATAGCTTTCCTTCTATAATAACAAACACACATTTCCTTGGATTCAGTGAGATGCCATATTTTCAACAACACCCGAAAATTTGTTTTAAATGGAATGTGTGTTCTTCTCTCTTATTTGAAAATATTGTCACATCGTCGAGATACACTACAACACTATGTCCAATTAAACCATGAAAAGCTATATCCATAGCCCTCTGGAAAGTAGCCCCAGTGTTAATGAGTCGAAAGGTTATCCTTCTGTAAGCAAAAGTTCCCCATTTTGTTCTGAATGTAGTCTTAAGTCTATCTTCCTCAGCTACTAACACTTGATTGTAGCCAGAGAATCCATCTAATAACGAAAATAACTTAGAACCCGAAACCATATGCAATATCTATTCCAGTGGGACTGGATAGTTGTCTTTGTCTGATGCACAATTTAGGTTTCTGAAATCCACACATAGTCTAATTTCTCCAAATTTCTTCCGTACTGGTACCAAATTTGAAACCCATTATGAGTGTCTAACTTTGAATATAATTTTGGAATCCAATAATTTCTTCACTTCACTCCAAATTAACGGCTCCAATTTTGGATGCATCTTCCTCAAAGGTTGCTGATAAGGATTGAATCCATATCTAATAGGAATGATGTGTTGTATAATCATGGTATCATATGTTTTAATTTCTTCATATGTCTAGGAAAATACATCTTTGTACTGTTTGAACATATTAATGAACTTATTTCTTTCACCCAGGGAGAAACACTTTCCCAAATTTACATGTTTGGGTTTAAGTTCAGTTCCCAAATTTATCAGCTCGAATTGCAAAGACGAGCTGTGAGTCTTGACATTTGCTGGTCTTCTGAACTTGCTATCTAAATCAAACATCTGCTCTAAATTCTTGACCCCTTTAGGAATGAAGTTGTCAAATTTTAACTCAGCTTGGTGTTCTTCGTCATCGATAATCGCCCCTTTGAAAGTTTCATCATTCATTAAACATTCCAATATTTGTTTATCATCATCAAAAACTCATAGATTAGTAATCATGTCTGGAACTAAAGGCCTGAAAAGAAATTCAATAGAACACTTATTACTTGTAGTCACAAGCCTTGCAACCGAGGTAACTAACAAGTCAGCTCCTACATTCATAAGTCTAGGAATGGATAAATATTAAATGCATAAAAATTTATCATCAAATCCCATACTTCACTCTGATAAGCTTTTAAATGAGGTGAGATGCAATGTATCTATTTTCAAATATGTTTTACAATTATTTCAGAATCCCCATATACTTTTAGATTTTCTACTTTTAATTCAATTGCTTTTCTTAGTCCTTGAACTAATGCTACATATTCGGCTGTATTATTGGTACATTCAAACTCTATTCTACATGAAAGAAAATGTTTATTCTTCTTTGGATCAATCGAGACACAGCCAGTTCTTGATCCTTCCAAAGTTTTAGATCCATCAAAAAAAGTGTCCAAAAACTATCTACTTCTAAAGTACTTGAATCAACAACTACATCTGAAACTAATTCTACTATTTTACAGTCAAATTCATCAGCCCATAAAAACTAAAGGAGATCAGGCTGTGTGTCTGGTGTGCCACTGACTTCTTCCACTTGGTAGTTTCCCAGTTCTAGTTTAATGAAGTAATTCCCCAATAAAAAATTCACTGGTTCATTCTTACCTTCCAGTTGAGTAACATTGTGCTTCATGTGGGGCTCTCTTAATACTTTAATTTGATTGGGACTTCGCTTATAAGGAAACCATAGATGTGACCAATCTGAATCAAAATACCCATTTAGCTTTGCTGACAAATCTCGACTCAAAACAAGTCCATAAGCTTCAGGTATGTCTGCTACTACAATATCTATGCATTGATATACCTTTTCATTTGAGGATAATTGAATCAAAAAATCCTCCATTTCCCCAATTAGCTTCACATTTTTTTGTTCTAATTGAATAACATGCCAGGTAGATGGTTTAGGTTGTCCATTTATCTTTTTGCAGACTGAAAGCGGCATAACATTTACTGATGCCCCTAAGTCCACTAAACAGTTGTGTACATTATGGTTTAAAATTTCAAAAGTCAAGAGAAATGGTGGAGTTTTACAGTTAGGCTTACCTCCCACACTTGCTTCACCAATTTCCTCTTCTTCCGGTTGATTGTTAGTATGAAGCTTTTCTTTAGGAATCTCAAGTGCTTTTAACAATATTTCTTTCTACTGAGGCATATTACACATTTCAAACAATGAGATATTTGCCTTAGCCCTCTTAATATCTTCCACAATATCATATTCCATCTTATGCTCTTTGAGATTCTTTTTTACATCATTAGTCTTCTTTTCAATGTGCTTGACAGGCATGTAGATTTTCTTTGATCCTCACTTGTAATGGTGAATTTAGGTATTTTATCAGCTGTGGTTCTTTTCTGAATTTTCTTTACGTTCTCTTGAAGTCTCTTAATTTTCAGGATTACTGATCTGTCTTTACTTAACAAGCCTTGACTTCTTGCTTTCACATTTGTTTCTGTTATCTCTTCCTCTTCTATATCAAAAATTGAGACAAAATCCCATAAAACCAAAGCATCGTCCTCTTTTTTTTTGTGGGTTTATTATTCTTTTCTTCTTCATCATCAGATTCTGTTAATCTAGAGTCCAATAGTTGATTCATAACTAATGTCATCGAATTTATTCATTGAGGATAATTTTTTTCAGAATGGGGTTGTTGATGAAAATTGCAAAAGTTATCCATACCTATCTCTGTCAAGTTCATTGTTGCAGGACTATGTGGAGGAGGTTTATGTTGATTGTTGTCCTCTCTCCTCTTGTAGTAAGGTTTATATGCTTTCTGAGCTTCCTTTTATTTTTCCAAATATATTATCCTGTTAGATAGCTTCTGCATCATTTTTACCATCCCCTCAAAGTCATGTGACTACTTTTCCTTGGGCTTAGTAAATAATAAAGCTTTCTTACCAAAAGGTTTTTCTCCCGACTGCTCAGGATAGTCTTCTATGCTCTCCTTTTCAACTTCTACTCACCCCACCTCTTCATATGTTTCTGACAATGTAGGATTGACTTGCATCTTGGAAAACATGGCCAATTCATGCCCTAAAGCTAAAGTATAATACTCAATCAAAACTTTATCAGATGGCTTATCAGCTACAGATAAATTCTTAAGATAAGAAGCAAACCTTTGGGTAAAACTATGCACCTTTTCTTTTCTTTCTTTCTTTAAAGTGCACAGTCCTTTCATGAGAGTTGCATGAGTCTTCTGGCTACATATTTGCTTTTGAATATCCTTTCAAAAGTATCCCAGTCTGGGATTGAGTTTGCACACAGACCAAAATACCATGAGGCTGCTGCTCCTTTAAGGGTATGTGGAAAAAGTCTGTAGACTACATCTTTGTGTTCTCCGACCTTTAGTCCTTCTATGGCCAAGTAGAAACTTTGCAAGTGATAATCCACTAAAATATTTTCACTGGGATCAAAATTAGGAAACATTTTTTCAAAATCTTGGGGTAAGTCATGCAAAGGAGGTTTTAGGTTTAAAGGTGATTTGGCTTTCCAAGCAGGTGGTGGATTTGATTGATTGGGTGGTTGATTTGCATTTATGCCTGCCATGATTCTAGGTGAAGGGTGAGGTGGTGAATGAACCGGTGAATAGCAACGTGTGTTTGGGCCTACTTGATTCAAAGGCTGTACAACTTCCTGTAAGGCTGTTTCTACCAATTCTTCCAAATCTCCAACCAAACCTAAGTCTTCCAATACAAGACGGTCTTTTTTCTTATACTCTCTTCTGGGTAAATCAGGGATAATCGGTAATCCTCCAATACTTTTCACATATGCCCTAGTATGTCTTCTTAGATCATTAACAACTTCATTGTCCACAGAAAACAAGTGTTCTTTCCACTTCTCTTCATGAATCGGATTGGGAAATAAACTGCTTTCTGAACTATCACTGGTGGAGTAATTTCGAGGCAATGGGTTTCCTCGGCCAGCCATGCACTGGCGGCCCTCCTAGTGCCAAAAAATATTGAGGCCTGGAAAATCGCAGGAGACAACAGTAAGGGATTCTCCCTAGTAATCATTCCCAACTATCCCATTACTGTTTGGTATGGGGACTCCATCTGGTTTGCGGTCCGGCTACAGTAGGTCAAGTAACCAAAATAAAGGGTTGTCCCGGTTACGGCCCGATCCACCGTGTATATTTTAGTTTTTTAGTTTTTTAGTATGATATGAAAGTGCATATCTAAGAATGCAGATTGATAGATAATATGAGGAGCGGTAACAATGTGATGCGCAGGTTCTTACCTCTCATCTTAACTCTCTCGCATCTAAATCACACACAGTAAGAAAACTAAAAGTAACTTAACTAAACTGTCCCTAGGGAGCGAGATTATCATTTAATGAGTAATGTATTACTATCCATGCATTAAGAAAAATCACAGGTAGCTGTTCTTTATTTCAAAACACATAAACATGAAAAGATATATGAACAACAAGATAGCTCATTATTTTTGAAAAGCATTCATTACTTATAGGCGAAATTCTATAAAATAAACTAGAGAGCATTCATACAAGACCATAGGTTCAACAAGTTAGAATGATCTCACAGTTAACAGAAAACAGCTGAAAACGAAATAGTTCCCCTTCAACAACATCCATTGCACAAAATTTGAACATTCCACCAAAGATTTCTCCAATAGGAAAAATTGTAATTATCTATTGCAAAAGGAAATAGTTCTTATTACAACATGTTCTCACAAATATAACTGGGAAAAATTCCCCTCTTCTATCTAACTCTCCTATACTTATACTAGAATCAAAACTCTTGGACTGCCCCTCAGTGACCTTTGGGCTCCCCCAACCGTTTAATCTCATAATTTTGTCTTTTGTGAGTGTTCATGATTCATACAAACATTACATTTCAAACTAATATTTAAAAGCACTTTTATAAAAAAGGACCAGCTTGTTAACTAACGGAATCTTCCCCAAGCCTGGGCCTTTGTTGCTATCTATCTGTCTGAGATCTCAAACCTTTAATTTCTTCTTCTCTATTTCTTCATTTTCTTTCTCTTCCTTCCCTGCTACCTCATTTTTTCTGCTTAGTCTTCTAGACATATATTCTCTGCAGCATCCATCACCCTGTCATGAACAACCAGTTCTTAGATCACTTAGCTTTTGACAAAGTAACTCAAACTGTATTAATACATGCATTTTGTAAAATGAGCTATAAACAATATTAATGCATGAAAATAAAAATGATAAGGAAAAGAAAATCTTGCATGCTGGGTCCAGAAAAATTCTAAGCCTGCTGTCCCACTAAAACCACAGTCCCAACAGAACAGATTCTTCATATAAAACCAAACCGCAACTGAAATAACTAGAAACCCTACAAAAGAAGCATGATTCTAGACAATGCAACCGCCACCTCTCAAATACCAAACCCCCAAACTGCACTCTTCACTTCAGAAAAAACCTCAACTCAACCAGCACCCATAGGAAAACTCCGCCATACCATAAAATTGAGTAACAACACAACAAATGGTGGGAAAACGCTACCGATAGTCGAAAGCAAAAACACTAAGCTTCGGATGATGAATTCACTGAGAATCCGTAACAGTGGGCGACAGAAAGAGTATGGGCTCCGCAGCCAAATAAAATGACGGAAAAATAAACACTAGAGACAACATCATCGGACATTATAATGACTATAGCATCGGATGGTTAGTTTACTATGGGGCCGCAACGACAGAGAACAATCAAGCTAAGGGGTCTGTGGAAAATAAAATAAATCGACGAAAACCATAACAAACCATCGGCGAGCGGAACAACTATAAGTCGGACGGTTAGCCTCCTAAGGAGACGCAACGGCAGAATTCAAATAGACTACGACTTCCGCAATCCAATGAAAACTTTGGAAAGCGGAACAACCAAAGGTCATGCATCAGCGAAGCGAAAGAGTAATCCCCCGATTAAATGTCCAACGTAGTTTTGATAGCGAAATGAGCAAAATCAAAGACCCCACGGGATTGGCAAAGATAAAGGCTTTCGTCATAGTGCTTGCAATCTTCCATCCAAAATGGTGGCCACACAAAGTACTTACACTCCGATGGTGATGAGAAGAAAAACATCGATATGAATATAAAACGAAAAACACGTCAGTGAAAAACAAGGATTTGGATCGGGCCATTTGTTATTGAGCTTCCACAATGGCAGCTACGTAGACAACTATAGCTTGATTCACAGTTTGATAAGATTCCAACAACGAAAAAGAAAATCATCCATAAGTCAAAACATCAGCAGAAAAAGATAGTCATTCAACAATTTACATCAATTTAACCTCAAAGATCGAAATTTGTAGCAGAGGACAACAAAGTTCATCAGTCAAAACCAAATCCATGCAAGATAAAATTAAAAGGAGGGTCCAAAATTTTTAAGAAATTTGGGAAAACATTGTAGCTACAACAGGTTATTAGAATCTTCTAAATAAGTTGGCCCTTGTAAGTAATTGTCAAGTTGGAAACTAGTATAAATAGAGAGTGAGCCTCTCTATTTGAGACATACACTCACCTAGCTATTGCGCATAGGTGAGAGAAGAGGAGCTCACACAAGTGAGAGAGAGAGAACAACTATTGGAGATCATATTTCTATCTTTGGGTTTTACTACTTCCATTGGTGCTCATTCTATCTCCGAGGAAGTTGCGAGGATTTCTCCTTTATGGTTTCCCCAAGGAAAATATTTGTGTCTATTGTCTTGTGTGATTGATTGTTTTGCATGTTATTCTCTGAGATAAGATCCTAAGATCATATTTTCAAAATGATAAAAATATAACATGGTATCAGAGCTAACCTTAGAAGAAGACACTATGCAGCTGCAGAAGCTAGGGCTTCTTATTTTTTGGGTCTCTCTCCACAATCCATGAGAAAAAGGAGGCTAGGTTGACTCTCCATTTAAGGGAACTTCTTTCTGTCGAATCAGAATCTAATTCTTAGCATTTTCAGTTTTTGACCTGTCACTACTGTGGGAAGTTGGGGATTTTCATAGAAGAGGAATTTTTGAGTGAGCTCCACATAGGATTTCTCTCCTCATCAAAATCGAAGTTTATAGACCAAGATTGAAGTTTTTGGTTGATTATAAATCTAGGAAAGTCAAACCCTAATTTTCCTTGGAACTATAAAACCAACACTGCAAAAGATCAACTCCAGATCTAGTTTCAGCTTCTTAAATTGGTAAGATCTAAATCCTTTGTATTTCCATTTGAGTTTCTCCTTAAAGATGTCTCATCACACCAATATTGATGAAAATATTAGGGGAGCTAATAACTTTTGAACTTGGAAGTATAGTATCTCAGTAGTTCTTGAAGAAACTGAATTGGACTCCTACATGAGGGAAGAGGTTCCATTTCCAGAAGGAGATGAGGCTGAGGCCTTACACAAAAATAACTTGGTCAAGGCCAAGAGGATTATTGCTAACTCAATCAAGGATCACCTCATACCACAAGTTTCGTCCCTAAAGACACCTAAAGAAATGTTTGACTCCTTGACCAAGCAATTTGAAGGGAAGAACATAAATTGGAAGATGACTTTGAGAAATTAATTGAAGAATGTGAAGATCCAGAATGCCTAGACCATACAATCATACTTTACAAGGGTCTCCCAGATCAGAGAACAAGTTGAAGTAGTAGATGAAGAAGTAGAGAATGAAAAAATTGTGATGACCACCTTGAATGGTCTCCCTAGGTCATGAGACTCCTTCATTCAAGATATTTGTGCTAGAAGAAAGTTAATCAACTTGAGTAGACTGTGGGAGGAATTCTCACAACAATAAGCTTGAATAGAATCTCAAGAAGAAAATATGGGAAATCAAGATCAAGCTCTCATAATACATACCAAGAAAACCAGAAGGGACCATCATCATCCCAGATTTAAGCATTCACAGCAAAATAACCCTATAAGAGATCTATCTAGTATTAGATGCTAAACATGTGATGAGAAAGTACAGATCTCCATATACTGTCCCAGAAACAAAGGTGGTTCTAAAAATAAGAAGAAATACAAAAGAATACATCATTCTCATACTCCAGAAGATGATGAGCCTCCAAGAAAGAAATTCAAAGAAGAAGACTCTTCTAGTGATGAAGAATACGTTTGTATTTCTGCCCTCACGAGAACTGCCTCACATGGAATCAATGATTGGCTCATTAATAGTGGGGATTCCAAGAACATGATAGGATTTAAAGAATCCTTTGTGAAACTATCCGAACATGTGTCACCCCATAAGGTGAAACTTGGGGATGACTACCAGTATCCCATAAAAGGTAGTGGTGAATCCTTCTATAAGCTAGACTCTCGAAAGTCTATGAAGATGAAGGATGTCTTGTTTGTACGAGGACTAAAGAAGAACCTTCTCTCCATCTATGCATTATATGCAAAAGGCATAAGCATTACATTTGTAGATGGACAAGTCCTTATGTGGAAAAAGGGAAATACTATAGATAATGTAGTTGTGATTGGAGAGAAAGAGGGAGGATTATATAAGATAAAGGGACAACTAGAATAAGCTTAGGTCCATGACCCAGTAGAGACAAATGAACTTCGGCATAGAAGGCCAGCACATGTTCACTATAGGGCACTACCACTTGCAAGTAAATTTGTTGAAGGTCTTCCAGAAATACAAGAAAAACATGAATATGTTTGAAAAGGATGTGCAAAAGGAAGGACACATAGAAGACATTTCCAAGTAGCGAGAGTAAGGCAAAAGGAATCTTGGAAATCATCCACTCTGATATATGCGGTCCGATGTCATCGAGCTCACTAAGTGGGTATGTATACTATGTTTATTTAATTGGTGATTTTTTATATGAATACATGGGTATACTTCTTGAAAAACAAAGATGAAGTATCCAGTAAGTTCAAATAATTCAAAGCCTTGATCGAGAACCACACATGGAAGAAAATCAAGACCTTTAGATCATGCAATGGTAGAGAATTCACATCAAATCAATTCAAATAATTATGCATATATTTAGGGATTAAGAGGGACTTGACCACTCCATATAATCCATAAAAAAATGGGGTTGCAGAAAGGAAGAATAGAACGATTATGGAAGCCGCAAGGGCAATGGTTCATGATCAAGATCTTCCCATGCATCTATTGGCAGAAGCTGCTAGGGAAGTTGTGTATGTATAGAACTGTACTCCACATAGAGTACTTGAGAACAAGAAACCAGAAAGAAACCAGTGTTTAAATTGAACCCAAGTGATAGAACAATTGCACTCACAAAATTGGTAATCAAACCTGCAAATTTACACACAAAGGAGACTGAAATTGGAGCATAACACTAATATATATTGAATAAGTGTACAATATCAAACTTTATGAAGTCATAGGCTGCTGAAACATATAATTACATGAGATATTCGAATGCATAAGGATGCAATTCAAAATAGTCAACAAGTAGGCTTACTAAATCTAGTCAAATCCCCCATAGGTGCATAAAGCAGTTTCCAAATCTACCTAGAGGCACACAAATTGGTAAAGTAAAGTAGGAAAGATAATAAATGATGGAAATAAAACTAATACATGCTTTTATTAGGATAAAATAATGGAGGATGATGAGGGAAAAAAACAAGTCAACTACACCTAGTCTTACTTTCCCTTTTGCCATAAATCTCAATAAAGCAGACAACTTAGCAAAAAAAGTAGATATGCGCTAGGGAGGATCTGGAGTAAAGTGGATATGCTAAATATGGATTCCAGGAGGTTTCCCAAGTGCTCCATGACTCATTTTTAGAAATTTTGACTTCTATGGCATGTGGAAGACAACTTGCATAGAGTGGAATATTGGAAACTAGACAAATAAGAAAAAAATGGATTAATTAATGTCTAAGGTAGGTAACTATGGGTTGATTATTCTAACACCCCCCCTTAAGCCTAAATTTATGAGTAAATATCAGAAAAATATACGGTCTAGCAACAAGGTTTAGTAACCATTTACATACTACATGTCCATTTAAACAAGGAAAGAGGCAAAAACCCAGTGGGAAAATCCTCCCTTAAACATGGACAGTGAAACAAAATTTGAAAATATTGTCATCAATCATGCTTCACAGCATGATCAGAAATCCCCAGTAGTTATTTGAGATTGCTCAATGTCTTCTCACAAAAAAAAATTGGTGAAGATGTCTACTACTTGTTATGAATATGCACAGAAGAGTAGGTGAATGGTGCCATCATGCACAAGCTATCTGATGTAGTGCATATGGATCTAAATGTGTTTGGTTCTCTGTCTCTAAACTGGATCATTGTAGATTTGAATGGTGCTCTGATTATCACAATAGATAATAGTTGAAAACTCCAATTCAAAGCCACACTCACCAAGTATCCCCTGCAACCATAAACATTGAGTTGCTGCATTTACAACTCCTCTATAATCTGCTTCTGTAGATGACAGTGCTATGGCACTCTATTTCTTGCTTGACCAGTTAATTGGCCCTTCAGCAACCATGAACACATATCTTGATGTTTACTTTCGATCTTAGTTGTCACCTGCCCAATCACTGTCATAAACCCAATCAAATCAAGATTAGATTTAGCTTTGTAGAAGATCCCATGAGTTCTTGTTCCCTGAACAGAGTTAAGGATCCTTTTGGATACTCTCCAATGGATCTCATGAGGTTGATCCATGTATCTTGAATCCGCACTTACTGCATAGGAAATATCAGGTCGAGTGTGTGTAAGTTAAAGCAAACACCCAATCAACTATATATATAGTGTATTATTTATTACCATAGGAGACCAACCTGCTACTTGAAGCTTAACTCTTGAAAGGAAGGGAGTCTTGATTGGCTTTCAATATTTCATGTTGAACTTGTTCAGAAAATGTAAAGCATACTTGGACTGATGTACTTTTATTCCATGTTGGGATTGAGCAATTTTGAGACCAAATAATTGGCTGAACAACCCCAAATCAGTCATAGAAAATGCATGGTTCATTGCATCCTTCAAGGATGAAATTACTTTCTTTGAACTTCCTGTAATCAGAAGGTCATCCACATACAATAAAATAATCATCAAAGAACCATGAATCAGCTTCAAATAAACATTAGTATCAGAATTGCATCAAACAAAACTCAATGACAGCAAAAAGCCATCAATCTTGGCATACCAAGCCCTTGGGGCTTGCTTAAGCCCATACAATGATTTATTTAGCCTACACACAAAAGATGGGTTAGTAACAAACCCTTGAGGTTTCTCCATGTAAATATATTCAGTGATATCTCCATTCAAGAAATCACACTTAACATCCATGTGATGTACCTCCCACTGATTCGAAGCTGCAATGGATAAGGCTAGCCTGATGGAGTCCATCTTTGCCACTGGTGCAAAGGTTTCATTGTATTCAATACCATGTACCTATGAGTATCCATTGGATACAAATATTGCCTTATATTTCAAAGGTGAACCATCAGCAGAAAACTTATTTTTTAAAACCCACTTACATTAAACTAGCTTCCTCCCTGGGGAAGATCAACCGGTTCCCAAGTGTTTTTCTTCTAGAGTGAGCTGAATTCTTCTTTCATGGGTGTTTGCCATATTGGATCATGTGCTGCATATTCATATGTCTATGGGTTTTATTCAACCATCATATAGCACTTCTCTGCAAACAAAGGGTCTTTCATACATAGGGCACTCTCAAACTAAGATCTAGTCCTCCTAGGATCACTAGGATTTCTAGCTAGTTCCCCAGCTACATGAATGGTATTTTATGCCCATTTTGATCTTGTAGGACTGTCAGGATCTGAAATTAAATCATCATTATAACACATATCAGAATCAGCAAACTCATTTGTCTCTTCACTTACATTCAATGGTTCTGGTGGTGAAGAAGACTCTCCAACTTCAACTGCTGCTAAAGGCTCTTCTTGGAACTGAACACTCCTTTCAATGAAGAATTTGTTTGTGCTAAAATTGATCAGATTGTACCCTTTTGAATCTTTATAGTACCCAACAAATAGAAAATCTTTTCTTTGGGGCTGCAAAGTCTTTCTCTTTTTAGTTGGAATTTTAGCCCAAGCCTTTGAGGCAAAAATCCTGAAATGGGTCACATCTGGCTTGTACTCACTAAAATATTCGAAAGGAGTCATACCATCAATATTTTTATGAGGCACCCTATTCTGGATATAGGATGCATATTTTATATCCTTGGCCAAAAACTTTGGTGGCAAAGTATGAGCCTCCATCATACAGGTTGCCATCTCCTTCAATGATCTGTTCTTTCTCTCAGCAACACCATTTTGTTGTGGTGTGTAAGGGATTGAATGCTACATATTAATACCTGCATCTTCACAATATTGAATGAACTAAGACTTGACATACTTACCACCATTGTCAGATCTAAGGATCTTGAGTCTCCTCCAAGACTGGTTTTCAACCAAATCCTTAAAGACTTTGAAGAGGCCAAAAACTACAGACCTATGCTTCAGGAAGTAAACCCAACAATACCTGGAAAATTAATCTAGGAAGTTCAATGTATATTTGTCTTGAATCATTGAAATATTAGGAAATGGACCAAAAACATCACTATGGATCAACTCAAGAGGTGCAGAGGTTCTCTCATGACTAGCTCTCACAAATTTTTGCTGGGTGTTTTCCTAGGATACGACCTTGGCAAACTCCCTTGGAAAATTTAATCTTTGGTAACCCTATGATGATTTATTTTCCACTTAGATCAGAAAGATACTTATAGTTAATATGGCTAGATATTTCATGTGAAAGCTTGCTTGCCTCACTAGCATGAATCATAATAGCAAAGGGGTTTGAGTAGGGTAGAAAATGTTAAAACATGTATACCTTCGAAGTATGATCTACAACTCCTTTGGCAATGAATTTACCATTTGAGATCTCTATGATATCAACATCATCAAGGGAGAATATGACCTTATTTGGAGACCCTTTGTGGGTCATATGATACACTGAAAAGAGGTTAGAGGCAAGACCTGGAACATACAATACATTACTAAACTTACCATGGTCAAGATCAATCCTTCCTTTCCCCAAACTTTTAGTGAGAGAGTCATCTCCCAGCACTATTGGTGGACCTTTCGATATGTCAATAGAGGAGAATGCCTCCTTGGTTGAAACCATATGTCTTGACGCTCTAGAGTCTATGATGAAGCTAGATGAGCTTGATGTGCCAACAACCAATGCATGTACTCTCTCTCTGTCCTCTGAATTAAATCCTCCTTCCCTCTTCTTTGACCAATCAGGAAGGGAGATGTTATTCTTCTCCAAGATTTGGGTCAACATGTCAATTTTCTTCTTCATGCAGGAGCTTTCAGGATGATATCCCTTACTATAGTATGCACACTTGCTCATTTCTCCTTTGTTCTTCTTCTTCAGGAAGTTATTTTTTGATCCTTGAGGCTCCTCTTGAGACTTGTTCTTATCTCTCTTTTGCTTAGGTGGCTTCTTAGCTTTATTCTTGCCTTTCGAATCCACCCTTGAATCTCCAGGAACCAAATATTGGTCTTTGGAAGGTTTGATGGTTCCCAGCATCACCAGTTTATCTTGTTCTTGTGTGAGGGATTCCATGAACTTTGCAAGATTAGGCATCTTCCAGGCTCGAGCTATCAACTTGGTGGCATGTAAGGTAAAAAAAACAATTAATAGTCAGGGACAATATTCAAGAGTATGGCCAAAACTAGTTTCTATTCCTTCTTTTCAATTCCACATTGTTTTAGCTGCAAAACAAGGGATTTAAACTTGGAAAAGTAGAGTTGTAGGGATTCAAAGCTGCTGGGAGTCAAAGAGATCAATTCATTCACAATTTTATGTCCTCTCATCTCATCTGTCTTACCAAAAATATCTACAATATTCTCCCACACTTCATTAGGTGATGTCAATCCATCAAGATGGAAAAGGAGGTCTCTGGATATGCTCAGACACAGAATTCCATACGCCTCATCCCTCCTATTTTTCCATTTAATTTTTGTTGCATCTGCATTGGGATCTTCCTTAGTTTCCATATTCACCATGTACAGACCCTTCGCTCTCAACTGTATCTCCATATCTGCTTTCCATTCAAATAAATCAAATCAAGTCAAGATGATCTTTTGAGATTGATCCATAACTCGGAACTGTGCCCTTCAACCAACAGAATGTGATCCTAGTCAAGATTTCGAACCTGCAATAGAAATATGGAAGGATAGAAATTGATATACAAAGGCTCTGATACCATCTGGAAATTGAACCCAAGCGATAGAACAATTGCACTCACAAAATTGCTAATCAAACCTACAAATTTACACACAAAGGAGACTGAAATTGGAGCATAACACTAATCTATATTGAATAACTATACAATAGCCAACCTTATAAATTCATAGGATGCTAAAATATATAATTACATGAGAGATTCAAATGCATAAGTATCCCATTCGAAATAGTCAAAAAGTAGGCTTACTAAATCTAGTCAAATCCTCCATAGGTGCATAAAGCAGTTTCCAAATCTACCTAGAAGCTCACGAATATGAAAAGTCAAGTAGGGAAGATAATAAGTGATGGAAAGACAACTCATACATGATTTTATTAGGATTAAAGAATGGAGTATGATGAGAGAAAAAAACAAGTCAACTACACCTATGGCATGTGGAAGACAACTTGCATAGAGTGGAATATTGGAAACTAGGCAAATAAGACAAAAAATGGATTAGTTAATATCTAAGGTAGGTAAATATGGGTTGATTATTATAACACCCCCCTTAAGCATGAATTTATGAGTAAATATCAGAAAACTATAGGGCCTATAAAAAAGGCTTAGTCATCATTTACATACTACATGTACATTTAACCAAGGAAAGACACAAAAACCCAGTGGCAAAATCCTCCCTTAAACATGGACATTAAAACAAAATTTGAAAATATTGTCATCAATCATGCTTCACAGCATGATCAGCAATCCCTATTAGTGATTTGAGATTGCTTAATGTCTTCTCACAAAAACATTTGGTGAATATGTCTGCTACTTGTTCTGAAGATGCATAGAAGAGTAGGTGAATGGTGCCATCATGCACCAACTGTCTGATGTAGTGCATATGGATATCAATGTGTTTGGTTCTATGTCTCTAAAATGGATCATTGCAGATTTGAATGGTGCTCTGATTATCACAATAGATAATATTTGAAAACTCTTTTTCGAAGCCACACTCAGCAAGTATCCCCTGCAACCATAAACATTGAGTTACTGCATTTACAACTCCTCTGTACTATGCTTCTGTAGATGAGAGTGATATGGAACTCTATTTCTTACTTGACCAGATGATTGGTCCTTTATCAAGCATGAACACATATACTGATGTTGGCTTTTGATCTGTGCTATCACCTTCCCAATCACTGTCACTAAACCCAATCAAATCAAGATCAGATTTAGCTTTCTAGAAGATCCCATCAGTTCTTGTTCCCTGAACAAAGTTAAGGATCCTTTTGGCTGCTCTCCAATGGATCTCATGAGGCTGATCCATGTATATTGAAGCCACACTTAATGCATAATAAATATCAGTTCGAGTGTGTGTAAGGTAAATCAAACACCCAATCAACTGCCTATACAGTGTATTATTTACCATAGGAGAAGAACCTGCTTCTTCAAGCTTAACTCCTGAAAGGAAGGGAGTCTTTCTTGGCTTGAAATCTTTCATGTTGAACTTGTTTAGAAAATATAAATCATACTTGGACTGATGTACTTTTATTCCATGTTGGGATTGAGCAATTTCAAGACCCAAGAATTATCTCAAAGACCCCAAATCAGTCATAGAAAATGCATGGTTCAGTGCATCCTTCAAGCAGAAAATTTCATTCTTTGAACTTCCTATAATCAGAAGGTCATCCAAATACAAGAAAATAATCATAAAATAACCATGAATCAGTTTCAAATAAACATTAGGATTATACTTGCATTGAACAAAACTCAATGGCAGCAGAAAGCCATCAATCTTGGCATACCAAGCCCTAGGGGCTAGCTTAAGCCCATACAATGATTTATTTAGCCTACACACAAAATATGGATTAGTAAAAAACCCTTGAGGTTTCTTCAGGTAAATATATTCAATGATATCTCCATTTAGGAAAGCACACTTCACATCCATGTGATGTACCCCTTACTACTTCGAAGCTGCAATGGCTAAGGCTAGCATGATAGAGTCCATCTTTGCCATTGGTGCAATGGTTTCATTGTAGTAAATGAGTCACCCTTGGATACCGATATTTTCTTATATTTCAAAGGTGAACCATCAGCAGAAAACTTAGTTTTGAAAGCCCACTTACATTAAACTAGCTTCCTCCCTAGGGGAAGATCAACCAGTTTCGATGTGTTGTTCTTCTAGAGTGAGCTGAATTCTTCTTCAATGGATGTTTTCCATATTAGATCATGTGCTACATATTCATATGTCTATGGGTCTGATTCAACCATCAGATATCCCTTCTAGGTAAACAAAGGGTCTTTCATATAAACTGAGATCTTGTCCTCTAAGTATCACTAGGATTTCCAGCTAGTTCCCCAGCTGCATGAATGGTATTTTCTGCCCATTTTGGTCTTGTAGGATGTTAAATATATGAAATTAAATCATCATTGTTAAGAATATCAGAATCAGCAAAATCATTTGTCTCTTCACTTACATTCAATGGTTCTGGTGGTGAAGAAGACTCTCCAACTTCAACTGCTGCTAAAGGCTCTTCTTGGAACTGAACACTCCTTTCAATGAAGGATTTGTTTGTGCTCAAATTGATCATATTATACCCTTTTGAATTTTTAGAGTACCCAACAAATAGACACTCTTGGATTTGGGGCTGCAAAGCCTTTCTCTTTTCAGTTGGAATTCTAGCCCAAGCCTTTGAGCCAAAAATCCTGAAATGGGTCACGTCTGGGTTGTGTCCACTCCAAGCTTCGAAAGGAGTCATACCATATAGCTATTTATGAGGCACCATATTCTAGATATAGGATGCATAGTTTATATCCTTGGCCCAAAAATTTGGTGGAAAATTCTTAGCCTCCATCACACAGGTTGCCATCTCCTTCAGTGATCTGTTCTTTCTCTCAGCGACACCAATTTGCTATGGTGTGTAAGGCATTGAATGCTACATCTGAATACCTGCATCTTCACAATATTGAATGAAATCAGAATTGACATACTCACCACCATTTTCAGATCTTAGGATCTTGAGTCTCCTTCCATACTAGTTTTAAACCAAAGCCTTAAAGGCTTTGAAAAGGCCAAAAACTTCAGACTTATGCTTCAGGAAGTAAACCCAACAATACCTAGAAAAGTCATCTATGAAGGTCAATGCATATTTGGCTTGACTCATTGACATATGAGGAAGTGGACCAGAAACTTTACTGTGGATCAGCTCAAGAGGTGGAGAGGTTCTATCATGACTAGCTCTCTCAAATTTATGCTCTGGGTGTTTCCCTAGGATACAACCTTGATAGACTCCCTTGGAAAATTTAATCTTTGGTAACCCTATGACCATTTATTTTTCACTTTGATCAGAAAGATACTTATCATTAACATGGCCAAATATTTCATGCCAAATCTTGCTTTCCTCATTAGCATGAATTAGAAGAGCAGAGGGGTTTGAGTAGGGCAAAAAATGTGAAAACATGTATACCTTCGAAGTGTGATCTACAACTACTTTTGCAATGACTTTACCATTCGATATATCTGTGATCTCAACATCATCGGGGGAGAATATGACCTTCTTTGGAGACCCTGTGTGGGTCATATAATACACTGACGAGAGGTTAGAGGAAAGACCTGGAACATACAATACATTAATGAACTTACCATGGTCAAGATCAATCCTTCCTTTCCCAAAATTGTCAGTGAGAGAGTCATCTCCCAAGACTATTGGTGGACCTTTCGACATGTCAAGAGAGGAGAATTCCTCCTTGGTTGAAACCATATGTGTTGAAGCTCCAGAGTCGATGATGAAACTAGGTGAGCTTGATGTGCTAGCAACCAATGCATGTACTCTCTCTCTGCCCTTTGAATTTAATCCTCCTTCCCTCTTCTTTTACCAAACATGAGGGGAGATGTTATTCTTCTCTAGGAGTTGGGTCAACATGTCAATTTTATTCTTCATGTAGGATATTTCAGGATGATAGCCCTTACTGCAGTATGCAGAGACAAGAACAAGTCTCATTTCTCCTTTCGTCTTCTTCTTTTGGAAGTTCTTCTTGGAGCCTTGGGGCTCCTCTTGAGACTTGTTCTTATCTCTCTTTTTTCTCAGGTGGCTTCTTATCTTTCTTCTTGCCTTTTGAATCCACTCTCGAATCTCCAAAAACCAAATCTTGGTCTTTGGAAGGTTTGATGGTTCCCATCATCACCAGTTCATCTTGTTCTTGTGTGGGGGATTCCATGAAATCTGCAAGCTTAGGGATCTTCTAGGCTCGAGCTGTCAACTTGGTGGCATGGAACGTCGAAAGAAACACTGAATAATCAGGGCCAAGCTTCGAGAGTTTGGAAAAACTAGTTTCTCTTCCTTATTTTCAATTCCACATTGTTTTAGCAGCAAAACAAGGGCTTTAAACTTGGAAAAGTAGAGTTGCAGGGATTCAAAGCTGCTGGGACTCAAAGAGATCAATTCATTCTTGATTTCTTGTCCTCTAATCTAATATGTCTTACCAAAAATCTCTATAAGGTTCTCCCACACTTCATTAGGTGATGGCAATCCATCAAGATGGAAAAGGAGGTCTCTGGATATGATTAGACACAGAAGGCCATAGGCCTCATTCCTCTTGTTGTGCCATTTATTTCTCTCTGTGGATGCATTGGGCTCTGCTTCATTTGCTAAATTCACCCTATAGATACCCTTCACTCACAATAGTATCTCCATCTCTTATTTCCATTCAAAGTAATTAAATGGAGTCAAGATGATCTTCTGAGATTGATCCATAGCTCGGAACTGTGCCCTTCAACCAGCAGAATGTGCTCCCAGTCAAGATGTCAAACCTGCAATAGCAATATGGAAGGAAAGAGATCAATATATAAAGGCTATGATACCATGTGGAAATTGAACCCAAGTGATATAACAATTTCACTCACAAAATTGCTAATCAAACCTTCAAATTTACACACAAAGGAGACTGAAATTGGAGCATAACACTAATCTGTATTGAATAAGTGTACAATAGATAACTTTATTAAATTATAGGATAATTCAATATATAATTACAAGATATATTTGAATGCATAAGGATGCCATTTGAAATAGTCAAAAAGTAGGCTTAGTAAATCGAGTCAAATCCCCCATAGGTGCATAAAGCAGTTTCCAAATCTACGTAAAGGCTCACGAATTGGAAAAGTCAAGTAGGAAAGATAATAAGTGATGGAAATACAACTCATACATGCTTTTATTAGGAGAAAATAATGGAGGACGATGAGGGAAGAAAAAAGTCAACTACACTTAGTCTTACTTTCCCTTTTGCCATAAATCTCAATAAAGCAAAAAACTTAGCAGAAAGAGTAGATATGCTCTAGGGAGGATCTGGAATAAAGAAGATATGCTAAATATGGATTTCAGGAGGTTTTCCAAGCACTCCATTACTTATTTTTAGCAAGTTTGACTTATATGGCATGTGGAAGACAACTTGCATAGAGTGGAATATTGGAAACCAGGCAAATAAGACAAAAAATGGATTAATTAATGTCTAAGGTAGGTGACTATGGGTTGATTATTCTAACAACCAGAAGTCAGTCATTTCAGAATATTTGGCTCTCTAGTGTACATACACATTTCTAAAGAAAAGAGGACAAAATTAGATCCTTTAGGAAAGAAGGGTATATTTGTGGGATATAGTGAAAGCTCGAAGGCTTACAGAATATACTTCCCAGGATTCAAGAATATCAATATCAGCAAAGATGTAACATTTGAGGAAGACTCAACTTATAAAAAATACAGAAAGAGACCTATTGAAGACCCTGAAGAAGCAGAAGCACCCAGGATTCAAGATACAACTATGAATGATGCAACTCAAGAAGAATATCAAGAAATAGAAGAACCCCAGGAACCTATAGATCCACCCTAGGAGAATAATGCTTACAATAGGAAACCTGCATGGGTACACAAATCCATCCACAGTGCAAAAAGATATGGGGCTCCAAAAGAAATACATACAGAGAGGAAAATAACTGGTTCCTACTTTGGTTATGTAGCCCTATTATGTGACATCATTGATAAAGAACCTTCCAACTATGAAGAAGTGACAGAAAAGAAATAATGGAAGGATTATATGATTGAGAAGTACCGGTATATCATGAAGAATGATATCTAGGATGTTGTCCCAAGACCAAAGGGGAATTATGTTGTGACTTCTAAGAGAATCTACAAGATCAGGCATGTTGCATATGGCAGCATAAGTAAATATAAAGTAAGATTTCTAGCTTTTGGATTCTCCCATAAAGGAGGGATAGATTATGAAGAAAATTTTGTGCCTATATCTAGATACCCTTCCATCATATCACTACTTGCTCTGGCTACAGTAATGAAATGGAAGATACACCAAATGGATCTCAAGACTACTTTCCTGAATGGTGCAGTAGAAGAGGAAGTGTATGTGGAGCAGCCACTCGGTTTTGAGACACATGATAGGGGAAATCATGTGTGTAAGTTGAATAAATCCATGTATGATTTGAAATAGGAAGCCAGGAAATGGAATGAAAGGATTGACAACTTCATGACTAGTTTGGGCTTTACCAAGAGTAAAGTGGATTCCGACCTTTACTACAAGGTTGAAGAAGGGAACCCAGTGATACTCCTACTATTTGTAGATGACATGTTTGTAACAGGTGAGGATGGGTTGATTTCTTACACGAAGAGGAATCTTGATTCCTAGTTTGAGATGAAAGACGGGTATGATGCACTACTTTCTAGGCATGGAGGTGTAGCAGAGTGAAAATGGAATCTCCCTAGGACAAGGGAAGTATGGAGTATATATCCTGAAGAGGTTTGCGATGATGGAATGGAAGGCCATGACCACACCTATAGCATCAAACCTAAATCTATTTAGTAATGATTCATCACATTCAGTTGATGTTACGATGTATCATCATATGATTGGGTCCTTGATGTACTTGACGAACACAAGACTAGATATTTGCTTTGTTGTGAACACATTGAGCCAGTTCTCAACAGATCCGATACATGTTCACCTGATTGCTGCAAAGCATATTCTAAGGTACTTGAAGGGTACAACTGATTATGGGCTCAAGTATGAGGAAAATCAAAAGATTAACCTGGAGGGTTATGTTGATTCGGATTGTGAAGGAAGTGCCATTGATAGGAAGAGCACTTCGGGGTGCTGCTTTAGTATGGGATCAAGTGTGATCTCTTGGTTTAGCAAGAAGTAGTCCCTCGTGGCACTAAGTATAACTGAAGCAGAGTATGTCATAGCTTGTTGGGCTAGTTGTGAGGTAGTTTGGTTGAGGAAGCTACTGTCTGATTTGTTTGATCTCCAGTTGGATGCTACTTATATATATTGTGACAACCAGACTTGTGTGAAGTTGTCGGAGAACCCGATGTTCCATGAAAATTCGAAGCATATCGAGATCAAATATCACTATATCATGGATATTGTGTAGAGAGGATCAGTGAAGCTCCTATATGTTGTGACGAATGAATAGATAGCTAATGTGTTGACCAAGCCATTAGCCAGAGTGAAGTTTGAGTACTTCAGGGAGAATGTTGTTGTTCTCTAGATCGAGTTTCCTTCCAAGAGGAAGTGATGAGTTTGTGAGCCTTTTTGACATGGTGGTAGGATTGGTTCCTCCCATGGTCAAAAGTAAGTGTTGTGCCTTTCTGACATGGTGGTGGATTGGTTCCTCCCATGGTCAGAAGTAAGTGATGTGCCTTTCTGGCATGGTGGTAGGATTGGTTCCTCACATGGTAAGATATAAGTGTTGAGAACTACATCAAGTATGAAAAAGTATCGGCTTTGTAGCAGAAGACCTTGCAGAGGGAAAGGCCTACATCTAGTAGGAAAAAGGGCTAGCTCTATATACCTACACCCAACATGTAAAAGGGTTGGCTTTGTAGAAGTACATCTAACATGAAAAAGGGTTGGCTTTGTAGAACTATATCCAACATGAAAAAGGGTTGGATCTGTATAAGTACATTTAGCATGAAAAAGGGTTGGCTCTGTAGACCTACATCCAACATGAAAAAGTGTTTGGCTCTGTAGAGGTACATCCAACATGAAAAAGGGTTGGCTCTATAGTGGCCTACATTCAGCATGAAAAAGGGCTGGCTCTATATAGGTATATCCAGCATGAAAAAGGGATGGCTTTGTAGAGGCCTACATCCAACATGAAAAAGGGTGGGCTTTGTAGGGGTACATCCATCATGAAAAAAGGATGGCTATGTAGAGGCCTGCATCGAGTATGAAAAAGGACTGGAACTATAGGGGAAGTCCTTGTAAGAGAAAGGCAGTACATCCAGCATGAAAAAGGGTTAGCTTTGTTGATGAAGGACTACATCGAGGCTAGGGCTACAACTAGCATGAAAAATGGTTGGCTCTGTAGAACTTCTTGTGATGAAAAGAATTGAGAGATAGCAGCATTTGATCAAGATAGTGGAAGCAGTGATGATGATGATCCAGTAATGATCCAGCTTTGATGATGATCTAGTGATGAAGACTTATGCTGATGAATTGTGTCAAGAGAATATCTTCCTACTTAAGAGGGAATGTTGATGTATTTGTAACTTAGAAATGTATTCACTTGTATATTTCATATATTGTATTTCATTGGTCACTGATGTTCCTATCAGGAGAATCATTAATGTAATCAATTCATGTAAAGTCATAGAGGATAACCCTCCTTATTGATCGGGGGGGAAATTCCCCACAATTGTGGGGAACTAGGGTTATTGGACTCTCCTAGAGAAGTTGTCCCTGGTAAGTAATTGTCAAATTTGAAAATAGTATAAATAGAGAGTGATCCTCTCTATTTGAGACACACACTCACCCAGCTATAGAGCATAGGTGAGAGAAGAGGAGATCACATGAGTGAGAGAGAGAACAACTGTTGGAGATCATCTTTCTGTCTTTGGGTTTTACTGCTACCATTGGTGCTCATTCTATCTCTGAGGAATTTGTAGGGTTTTCTCCTTTATGGTTTCCCTGGGAAAATCTTTGTGTCTATTGTCTCTTGTGATTGATTGTTGTGCATGTTATTCTCTCAGATAAGATCCTAATATTATATTGTCTAAATGATAAAAATATAACCAATCCATATGGAGAAACCAAGGAAACAAACTGTGAGATTCATGAAAAAAATGATGCAAAACAAGAAAGAAAAACTATGATACAAGGGTAAGTCATGGTGATAGACTTCATGCATAGAACCTATTGAGGTAGATTCCATTGCAGTGATTCTTCAATAAGTGGCCATTAGATTCAAGAAGTAGATATCCCCCCTTGCTGAGATGTTTATAGATGACATCAGGGGCACACCACATGGATTTGAACTTCCCTTTTCTAGTCTTATCATGGTCTTGGTCTTAAATGAGGACAAGGCCCCCCTCACTAAAGGTGTGTGGGTGGGCGTGGGGGACATAATGGGACTTCAACCAAGTCTTAGCTACTTCTATCATTTAGAGAGCAGCACAATGGTAATCATCGGTTTGTTCAAGCATAAGCATGCATTTTTATAATGGTGATGTATCAAGTAGAAGTTTGACATTAAGGAGTGACCGAATATGACATTCAATGGAAAGAACTGACTCCACATCATGGACTAAATGGAATGGAAATCATGTGGATATTTTGTGGTCAATGAGGGGGAAGGAAAACTGGAAGAGGAGATCATAAAAATGGTATTATTGGTGTCCGAGGAAGACACCATAGGGTATATCTCCTCAATGACCATGATTTTAGACTCATGGGAGTACTTGCGAAGGTCAGTAAGGAGTGAGTTGTACTCAAGAAAGTTTGGGAAATGGTGTGAATAATTACCATATATGCCACAAGCTGCACATGGATGGTTGGTTCAATGAGATTTGTTCTTAACATGGGTATGGTTGTTAAGTTGAAAACTAGATCATAATTGGTCTCGACTACAGTGCGCATGTGGGTGAAAAGGATAGGAAAACCAGGACAATTTTGTGTCACATGGCCTTGGAAATTGCATAAATCACATGTAGGAGGAGGATGTGGTTTTCTCATTGCTTTAGGCATCTTTCCCCCATTCTTGGTGGATGGAGGGGGAGTAACAGTATAGATAGAACCATACGTTTTTGTACTAAGAGGTGGGTGTGATACCATTTGGATAGGTTGGACAGGAGTGAGCACAATTGGGGGAGTTGGGGGAGGGGTAGGTGGATCTAGGTACCACACAGGAATACCCTAAGTGAGACCAGATAGGTTGGGAGTATCCATGATGGGATTACTCAGGTTTTCAAAGGTTTGAAAAATGAAGGAATCATGTGAACAGGGAATGAACCCCAATCATTCCTCGAGGTTTTTGGTTGAGGTTTTGACTGAGGTTACAAGGAAGTCGAAATGAAAATAGATGTGATGGTGCACAAACATTATATATCAGGTGGCGAAGGGGGAGGTGGCAAGGGAAAAAATGTGTCCATTAAAGAAGCATTGGAAAATAATCCTTGGCCAATGATATACAGGGAAGGTATGGACACACTATTGATTGTAGTGTCGATAGTAGGGAGGATGTGCTTTAGTGTGGATGGTCCCTTTGGATTATAGTACATTAGTTGGTTGATGATCATGATATTCCTATCATGGGGGGACATCAAGAGTCGAAAGATGGTAGATGAAATGACTTGCATTGCATACATATAACTACATCCTATGATGAGGTTGTAGTCGAGTTGGGTGTTGAAAAAATCAATGTCAATTAACACTATTTTTCTAGATTACTCAAAAGGGACATTCATGAGGATGCCCTAGGGTTTAGCAGCATGACCACCATCGACACGAAGAGCAATGGAAGAAGTTTGAAGGGTTGGGGATCCGATTTTCTGCCAAACAAAGGTTGACATAACATAGGTGTATTCCCCCTCATCAATGATGCATCAATGAATAACCAAATTCCAAATTGTGACCTAAACTTGGAAGGAAACAGATGATTGAATCCAAGGTTATCCTTGATCGAGGTTAAAGGTGATCAAACCAGAGTCAAAGGGATCGATGACACCTAATGTGGATAACACCATTTTGTGTTAGGAAGGACATGTTTTGACAACTTCCAGAGTAGACATGGTCGAGGGAGACTAGGTCGAGTCATTGACTATACTATATCTAGGCATGGCTCTGGAAATGACATTGTTAGTGACATGACGCAAAAGGAATTGCAGGAATTTGAATGGCCCGTCCATGGGGGCTCTTGGAAAATGCAAATACATATATGGAGTAGTGGAGGTAGATGGAATATATGAGTTAACAATTTTTGTGCTGGAGCCATACTAGTTTCCTCGAGTCTGTAGGTTGACACCAGACGACAATGTCATGAGGTGATGGAAATCAAGATCGATGGGTGGAACCGTAGTAGTGGGTGCGGGGGTTTTTGGGACTAAGAGCTGGGTTGCAACCATTCATTTATTTGGTAGGGGGTTTTGGAGCACCATAGGTGGAGGACATCTAGGCATTGGGTTTGGCTGAGTTGGAGCAACCCCATTGGGGTCAAGTTAATTATTGGTTTGGAGTAAATAGCATACATGGTTCATATGAGGACATTAATGTGTATAATGGTTGTAATTTTTACAAATGGCGCACAGATGGTTAGTCCTAAACTAAGGGTTCTTCCGAGGTCTATGGGCATGCTAGGGATTTTTTGTATGGGGGTTGGCTCTATTATTGTTCAAAGGGTTGCATTGTTGGACACCTCCTTGATGCTGGTTATTTCTTCGATTCCTACCTCACTATCGTCTTCCCTTCCCTTGTTGGTTATACAAAGAGGGTTTATTAGGGAGGCTCTGTTATCCGTTACCTTGTCCTTTAGGAATAGGAGAAGTCGATGCTAGAATAGGAGTAGGTTGCACATGTGGTGGTTAATAAGTAGAAGTATCTTGGGGGAAGCAAATCCAACCGTATAGATATTACACGAGTGTTCCAAGAAATCCGGTCAGTGAATGTGGGGAATTGGTGCAGGAGGCACATAGGAAGGTATGTATTCATACTAAGCCTTTGTTCATGAAAAATAAGGGGTGTAACCTGGTTTGGAAACACTAAGGGTGTTTCCATAATGGGGTGGCATCAAAGGATAAACCATATAAAAGTGGGGATGCATAGTAATAGATCCGATGACTCCATCAGTAGCAGGGGATTCACCTGGGGTATCTCGATGTGAGGAGCCAACAAGGGGAGCATCAAGTATAATTGTATACAGATAACCCGATTGGGCATAGATGAGATCAAACTGTTGTTCCTTTAGGATGGATTCCTTCTTGATTTGTGGGAGCTCAGATGCAGCGTGCTTGTCTATGGTGGGAAGTAAGGTTTTAAGAAACCAATATATAAAAATCCTATCATTTAACTAGATCTTACATAAGCTACGATGACGACACCATTCATGGATATGATCCGTGATATGGGTAGTTGTGTTTTGTCTACAAGATAATAGAATTTACAAACCCTCATACTATCAAATGGGTAACTGGAAATACTAGAGAAACATCGATGCTAATGAGGAAATGTTCGAGTAGGTGGCATGAGGTGGTTTGATATACCATTTGGTTGAAACACCTATGAGTGTCTGCTAGAATAACTGCAAGAAGACATAATCATCCACTATGTTGTTGGATGAACACCATAAGTGGAATGACATAGTATGGATTTGGGGGTCTTCTCCTGCATTTCCCTCAAACTTAGGGATGTTTGAAGTAACCTTGCTAGGCATGGGAGGCCATAATGGGTTATCCTGAATGGGTTCATTGGTCAACTGTACCAAATTAGGAAATTTGAGACTAGCCATAAAATGTAGAATAGAACCTAGAGTGGAGTAGGAAGGGCCAACATTGTTGTCAACGCTAGAAGAAATGTAGTTCCCATGAATGAATGGGGTTGGGAAAGGTTGAATTCCAAAACTAGGAGTCGTCATTGGGATGTTAGGAATAAACGGAATGGAAGTGGAAGGACCACTACCCCCATACATGAATGGTGGTATCGTAGAAATCACTATGGCTTGACTGGGGCCAGCACTAGTGGATAACTGATCAACAAAAGCGTGTGCGGTGGAAAAGAGACCACTAGGACCATGACTTGTCAGTCTAGTGTGCGAAATACCTAGAATTATGGGTGGAAAGGACACAATCCCACTACCAACCATCCCCATTGAAATGGACTAGGAGGTGCACCAACCATGGGGCTAGATGGGGTAGTGAACGAGATAGGTTCAGATTGATACGAATCTGAATCAGACTCAAAGGTAGTATATGGCTTTGAAGGCAATGAATGATGTCGAATATGGATCTGATGGTTATGGTTCAAGGAACCAAACTGAGCGGTATTCCCCCTAAGCCTATGTGAGTAGCGTGGTGGAGAAATGGTGACGTGGTGGTGTGATTTGTAATGAATGTAGGTGTAAGAGTGTCAAACGCATGATAAAAAACTAAACTACAACTGATTGTGTAGAAGGAGAGTGTACAAATGGTGGCTCACATGCCAAAAATAAAGCTCTAAAATTGAATTGCAACAACATGTTATAGTAGGAAATTCTACAAAAAAAGTGGCCAGAAAGATAATGAGAAGCACTACCTAGAAATAAAATGATTCACTCACTTATAGCGTATGAGTGCAAGAAAACTCATAGCTTCAATCTGGAGGCCCCTCACAAATCTTATCCTCTGTAGGGTGATGAAATCCTAGTTAAACAATATGAAATGGAATAACAATAGGCTAAGAGAATCCCACTTGCGAGAGGGAACTAGGGTAAAAGATCCCTAGATAGAATGGAAACTAGGATACCTCATTCATGACATGATGTTCGAAGTGGTTTACTGGAACTTCAACCCTTTGGCCCTTGACACTCGATATACTATGGCATGCATGAGGAAGACTATGAAGGGTTAGCCTTTGGTACATAATGGTGTTTAGTATTCCACCTTGACTTCTGAAACCCCTTCGTTGTGGCTTAATCCCGTAGAGCAGGAGGGCCTCCGACACACTGGTCATGACCATGTCAACAAGTACAAGAGGATTTTGGTCTCTGAATGGACAACCACTATTTCTCAAATGTAAGTGACAAATGGGTGTTGTTTGGATGCCTGTTCCCAATGTCTTAACTTAGCTACAAAATTTTTTTGGTCCTCAAATGAGGTTACAATGTTGGGTGTTAAGTTAATTTTTAGGCTAGATTGGGGTCATCAAAAAACCATTTTACTTCAGGTTGTGAGATGTGGGCACATGTGATGTGTATAAACCCCAACGATGTCATGACCGAGACACAAAACTAAAGATAAATAATAGTAAATGACAGTAAATATCATGCAAAATCACAACTAATTCTTTCAGAAAATAAATTATACACAAGTAAATGAGCACATAAGGAACTTATCAAGTTGTAGGAAACCCATAGGGGGTATAAACTATGAAGCTCGACTCAAGGAGATCACATACAAGAAAAATACGAACAGAAAATGAACCAAGGGCTTGTAATGGATCAAATGTGGGCATAAACATGTTAGGAAGGGGTAAAACACAAACAAGGGGATTTGTAACAAGGACCTTAAACATTGAAAAGGACTGAAAAACTATAGGTCACACCTATCAATGGAACAGGTGCAATTGGGGTCACATCGAACTATGAAACAGTCGTGATCGGGATAGACAAATAGTTGAAAGAATCAGGTCACACAAAACAAGGGTTTATGCATGATAGATCACAAAAAACTATGCCAAAATAGTTACCGAGGTCATTTCGAGCACCAAGACAAGTGTGATCTAGTGTTTTTCTCTAGGTCGTACTTATTTGGGAATAAGGAGTGACCTAGGTCACGCTTATCGAGAAAAAAGGTGTGACCTGGTTGCACAATTCTACCAAATATGTGCAATCCAGTAGAAACTTAGCATTTTTGGAAGTATTAGAATAATCAACCCATAGTTACCTACCTTAGACATTAATTAAATCATGTTTGTCTTATTATCTAGTCTTCTAGATTCCACTCTATGCTAGTTGCCTTCTACATGTCCTAGAAGTCAACACATGCCAAAATTGAGTCATGGAGTGCTTGGGAAACTTCCTGGAAACCCATTTTAGCATGATGCTTTATTCCAGATCCTCCAAAGCGCATATCTTCTTTTCCTGAAAAGCTTCCTATTTTATTGAGAATTAAGGCAAAAGGAAAAGCTAGACTAGGTGTAGTTGACTTGTTTTTTTCTTACATAATCCTCCCTCCTTTTCTCCTAATAAAATAATGTATAATTTGTCTTTCCATCCCTCATTATATTTCCTAATTGACTTATCCAATTCATGAGCACCTTGATGGATTTGGAAACTGCTTTATGCACCTATGGGGGATTTGACTAGATTTTGTAAGCCTACTTTTGAACTTTTCGAATGGAATCATTATGAATTCAAATATATCATGTAATTATATATTTTAGGAGCCTATTACTTCACAATTTTGGATATTGTACACTTATTCAATACATATTAGTGTTATGCTCCAATTTTAGTCTCCTTTGATGTTAATTTTGCATGTTTGATTATCAATTTTGTGAGTGTAATTGTTCTATCTCTTGGTTTCAATTTCCACATGGTATCAGAACCTTTTTATATCAATTTATATCTTTCCATTTTGCTATTATAGGTTTGACATCTTGACTGGGAGCATATTCTGCTGACTGAAGGGCATAGTTTCTGAGCTATGGACCAATCTCAGAAGATCATCTTGAATCCATTAAATTTATTTGAGTGGAAAGGTGATATGGAGATATTTTTGAGAGATAATGGTATCTATAAGTTTACTATGGAAACTAAGGCATATCCCAATGTAGTTATAGAGAAAATCGAATGGCACAACAGGAGGGATGGGGCCTATGGTTTTTGTATCTAACCATTTCAAAAGACCTCTTCTTCCATCTTTATGGATTTACATCACCTAATGAAGTGTGGGAGAAGCTTGTAGAGATTTTTGGTAAGATATATGATATGAGAGGACATCAAATCGAGAATGAGCTGATCTCCTTGAGTCCCAGTAGCTTCGAATCCTTGCAAATCTATTTTTCCAAGTTTAAATCCCTTGTTTTGCAGCTAAAACAGCGTGGGATTGGAAACAAGGAAGAGAAACTAGTTTTGGCCATACTCTCAAAGCTTGGCCCTGACTATTCAGTATTTTTTTTGACCTTCCATGCCACCAAGTTGACAGCTCGAGCCTGGAAGATGTGTACACTTTCAGAGTTCATGGAATCCCTCACACAGGAAGAAGATAAGTTGGTGATGATGGGCACCATCAAACCTTCCAAATACCAAGATTTGGTTGCTAGAGATTCAAGGGTGGATTCAAAAAGAAAGAAAAAAGATAAAAAATCCACCTGAGCAAAGGAGAGATAAGAACAAGTCTCAAGAGGAGCCCCAAGGTTCCAAGAAGAAATTCTTGAAGAAGAAGAACAAAGGAGAAATGAGCAAGTGTGCATACTACAGTAAGGGCTATCATCCTGAAAGCTCTTCTATGAAGAAGCAAATTGACATGTTGACCCAACTCCTGGAAAATAATAACATCTCCCTTCCTAATTGTTCAAAGAAGAGGGAAGGAGGATCAAATTTAGAGGACAAGGAGAGAGTGCATGCCTTGGTTACTGGCACATCAAGCTCTCCTAGCTTCATCATAGACTCTGGAGCTTCTAGACCTATGGTTTTGAAAAAAGAGGCATTCTCCTCTCTTGACATGTGAAGAGGTCCACCAATAGTTTTGGGAGATGACTCTCTCACTGACAGTTTGGGGAGAGGAAGGATTGATCTTGACCATGGTAAGTTCAATAATGTGTTGTATGTTTCAGGTCTTGCCTCTAATCTCTTGTTAGTGTATCAGATGACTCACACTGGGTCTCCAAAGAAGTTCATCTTCTCCCCTGATGATGTTGAAATCACTGATATTTCGAATGGTAAAGTCATAGCAAAAGGTCTTGTTGATCACACTTCAAAGGTATACATGTTTTCCCATTTTCTACCCTACTCAAACCCCTTTGCTCTTTTGATTCATGCTAATAAGGAAAGAAATCTTTGGCATGAAATATTTGGCCATCTTAACTACAATCATATTTCTGATTTGAGTGAAAAATATATGGTCATAGGGTTACAAAAAATCAAGTTTTCCAAGGGAGTCTTCGAAGGTTGTATCCTACGAAAACACCCAAAGCACAAATATGAGAGAGCTAGTCATGAGAGAACCTATGCACCTCTTGAGTTGATACATAGTGACATTTCTGGTCCATTTCCTCATATGTCGATGAGTCAAGACAAATATGCACTAACCTTCATAAATTATTTTTCCAGGTATTGTTGGGTTTACTTCCTAAAGCACAAGTCTGAAGTTTTTGACCTCTTCAAAGTCTTTAAAGCCTTGGTTGAAAAACAGTCTGGGAGGAAACTCAAGATCCTCAGATCTGACAATGGTGGTGAGTATTTCTGGTCTGAGTTCATTCAGTATTGTAAATATGTAGGTATTCAGATGCAGCATTCGATCTCTTACACACCAAAGCAAAATGGTGTTGCTAAGAGAAAGAACAGGTCATTGAAGGAGATGGCAACATGCATGATGGAGGCTAATACTTTGCCACAAAATTTTTGGTCCAAGGCTATAAATTTTGCATCCTACATTAAAAATAGGTTTCCTCATAATATACTTGATGGTATTCCTCCTTTTGAAGCTTGGAGTGGGAACAAGCTAGATGTGACCCATTTCAGGATTTTTGGCTCAAAGGCTTGGGATAGAATTCCAACTGAAAAGAGAAAGGCTTTGCAGCCCCAAAGCCAAGAGTGCCTATTTGTTGGGTATTCTGAATATTAAAAATGGTACAAGATGATCAAATTAAGCACTAATAAATATTTCATTGAATGAAGTGTTCAGTTCCAAGAAAAGCCTTTAGTATCAGTTGAAGTTGGAGAGTGTTCTTCACCACCAGATCCATTGATTGTAAGTGGAGAGACTAATGAGTTTGCTGATTATGATATGTATGATAATGATGATTTTATTTCAGATACTTACAGTCCTACAAGACCAAAATGGGCACCATAGACCATTCATGCAGCTGGGGAACTAGCTAGAAATCATAGTGACACTAGGAGGACTAGATTTCAGTTTGAGAGTGCCCTTTGTATGAAAGATCCTTTATTTGCTGAGAAGTGATATCTGATGGTTGAATCAGGTCCATAGACATATGGATATGCATCACATTATCCAATATGGAAAACATATTTGAAATAATAATTCAGCTCGCTCCAGATGAACAACACTTGGGAACTAGTTGATCTTCCCCCACGGAGGAAGATAGTTCAATGTAAGTGGGTTTTCCAGACTAAGTTTGCTTCTGATGGTTCACCTTTGAAATATAAGGAAATATTGGTAGCCAAGGGATACTCACAATTACATGGTATTGACTACAATGAAACCTTTGCACCAGTGGCAAAGATGGACTCCATAAAACTAGCTTTAGCCATTGGAGCTTCGAAGCAGTGGGAGGTACATCACATGGTTGTGAAGTGTGCGTTACTAAATGGAGATATCACTGAATATATTTACATGCAGCAACCTTAAGGGTTTGTTTCTAATCCCTATTTAGTGTGCAGGTTAAATAAATCATTGTATGGGCTCAAGCAAGCCCTCAGGGCTTGGTATGCCAAGATTGATGGATTTCTACTGTCATTGAGTTTTGTTTGATGCAAGTGTGATCCTAATGTTTATTTGAAGCTTATTAATGGTTCTTTTATTATTATTTTCTTGTATGTTTATTACCTTATTATTACAAGAAGTTCAAATAAAGATATTGCCTCCTTGAAGGGTGCAATGAACCATGCATTTTCTATGACAGATTTGGTATTGTTGAGCCAATTCTTGGGTCTCAAAATTGCTCAATCTGAACATGAAATAAAATTACATCAGTCCAAGTATGCCTTATATTTTTTGAACAATTTCAACATGAAATATTGGAAGCCAAGCAAGACTCCCTTCCTTTCAGGAGTTAAGCTTGAAGAAGCAGGTTCTTCTCCTATGGTAAATAATACACTGTATAGGAAGTTGATTGGGTGTTTGGTTTATCTTACACACACTAGACCTAATATATATTATGAAGTTAGTGTGCCTTAAATATAAATGGATCAGCCTCATGAGAGCCACTGGAGGGCAGACAAAAGGATCCTAAACTTTGTTCAAGGAACAAGAACTCATGGGATCTTCTTCTTCTGTGCATCTTCAGAACAAGTAGGAGACATCTTTACCAAAGTTTTTTGTGAGAAGACATTAAGCAATCTCAAATCACTTTTTTGTATTGCTGATCATGCTGTGAATCATTATTGATGACAATATTTCCAATTTTTTTTTCCTGTCCATGTTCAAGGGAGGATTTTCCCACTGGGTTTTTGCCTCTTTCCTTGGTTGTATGGAGAAGCAATATGTAAAGGGTGACTAAGCCTTGTCGCTAGGCCCTGTAGTTTTATGATATTTACTCATAAATTAAGGATTAAGGTGGGGAGTTAGAATAATCAACCCATAGTTACCTACCTTAGACATTAATTAAATCATTTTTGTCTTATTACCTAGTCTCCTAGATTCCACTGTATGGTAGTTTCCTTCTACATGTCCTAGAAGTCAACACATGCCAAAAATGAGTCATGGATTAGTTGGGAAACTTCTTGGAAACCCATTTTAGGATGTATTCTTTATTCCAGATCGTCCGAAGTGCATATATGCATTTTTTGAAAATCTGTCTGTTTTATTGAGAATTAAGGAAAAAGGAAAAGCTAGACTAGGTGTAGTTGACTTGTTTTTTTCCCACATCATCCTCCCTCCTTTTATCCTAATAAAAGAATGCATGAGTTTTATTTCCATCCCTCATTAGCTTTCCTACTTGACTTAGCCAATTCGTGAGCATCTTGGTGGATTTAGAAACTGCTTTATGCACCTATGGGGGATTTGACTAGATTTAGTAACCCTACTTTTTGACCTTTTCGAATGGAATCCTTATGCATTCGAATCTCTCATGTAATTATATATTGGATCAGCCTATTACTTCACAAGGTTGCCTATTGTACACTTATTCAATACACATTAGTGTTATGCTCCAATTTCAGTCTCCTTTGATGTTAGTTTTGCATGTTTGATTAGCAATTTTGTGAGTGTAATTGTTCTATCTCTTGGGTTCACTTTCCACAAGAACAAGGTTTCCAGCTTGGGTGGGGGGGTAGGAGCTGAGGAAACTCTATTTTGGATCTTCCTTGAGAGGGTCAAATCTATTATGGCTAAAGGTTCCCAAGTATAACAAAACAGTAGAAACACCTACAAAAACAAAGCTCTGAAAGGATCGAACAAGTATATTTTCCAAAACTGTAGTGGGGATTTATCCCCTACTACGTGTAAAATCACCCACCCTAGATCAACTGGATCATAGGGTAGATTTCAATGGTGGGAATTGTATTTCAAATGCGGGTTACAACAATAAATGACAATAATAAAGAACAAAAATATTTTTATTATTTTTATTTTTATTTTCTAACCAACAACAAATAACGATAATAGGAATACCTTTCTTTCAAGTGGGCCACTGCAGCCATCCAAGGAAATGGTCCTGTGGTTCCACGGTTTGGGTCTCCATTCTACTCCACTAGTGGTTGTCAAATAGGGGGAATTGATCCAAATGGGTATTGAGCAAGATCAATGTAGACCATGGGAATGATATGGCAAAGTGTGATGATAATTACGAAATGTGAAAATATGATGAAGAGTGAATGGAAAAAAGTGTGACTAAAAGTGGTTTTGGGGAGACCTTCATAATGTATTCATAGGATGGTCCAAGTTTGTTTGACCCATGGTATTTTATTGCTCATGGTATTTATCTATGGTTTTCTACCCATTCTCATTTTTAGGGTTTCTGGGTCCTTTTTGGAGAGTGTGGTGATAAGTCACAATAAATGCTTAACTTCCCTTCATTTATGTGGAAGGAATAATAATTTTTTGGACAATATTTAGTGGAATTTTAATTATGAAGGTCAAAATGGAGGAAATAATGGTGAGAATATGATGTATAGTTATGGTTTAGACCATAGAGAGCTAGGTGAACAATTTTTTTTGTTAATAGAGAGACATACTTCACCAAGATGAACTTGAAGCTTGGTTATCACCAAATCAGTATTAGGGAAGGTGATGAGTGTAAGACAACCTTGAAGACATAAGAGGGATTGTATATTGGTTGGTTATTTCATCTACGATGATTAATTCACTAAGTAGGTTGATGAGGTTTATGAATGAAGGATTGAATCCATTTCTATGAAAGTTTGTCCTTCTCTACCTTCATGAAATTCTAAATTTTAGTAAGACAAATTTCGAATACTAGAATATGATTCAAGAGAAGTTCTTGGTGAATCTACAGAAGTATTCATTCATGTAGAAGGAGATGATATGATTCGGATTCATAATCTCAAGAAATGGGATAAATATAGACCTAGATAAGATAAAGGTTATTTTAGAGAAGCACATGCTTATGAGTGACACTAAACTAAGAATTTTTCATTAACTTTATAGTTTCCACCAGAAATTCATCAAATATTTTAGTCAAATATGTGCATCAGTGACGATGCGGATGAAGAAGGGTGAGGTCAAGTGGGCAGAGGATTCCGACCTAAAGAAAAAGGTAACAGAGATACAAATTTTATCTCTCCCAATATTTGAAAAGGTATTTTCAGTCAACTATTATCAGGGATGATTTTAGAAGCAAATTTTAGCCTAGTGGGCTATTTTTCCATGTTTTTCTCCCAAAAACATTTGCCATTTTGCATTTTTTGAAGCCCTATTTTGCCCTATTTTGATGCGGTAAAAATTTTTCACCCTAAAAATCGCCAAATTATTATATAAATGATATAAAATCCTTGGAAATTAAAATATTTTTTGAAAAATATCACCAATCATTTTATAGTTGGTGTTTTAAGAATTGGTAATATTCACCAACATCTATACACTTTTAAATAATTATGGTTCCTTACAATCATCCCTGACTATGATGTGAGTGGGTTAGCAATTGGAGTTGTGTTGAGCCAGGAAGGTTGAGCAATCATATACTTTAGTGCTAATATAGATGATGCTAAGCATAAATAGTTTTTCTATGACCAAGATTTTTATTCCACTATATAGGCATTGAATAAGTGCATGAACTATTTGTTTCCCAAAGAATGTTTTTGTTCAACGACCATCAATATTTGAGGTATTTGAATACTCAGACAAAGTTGAATCAGAGGCACATGAAATGGTTCAAGTTCTTACAAATTTTTTGTTGAAGCACAAGTTGAGAAATACTAAAAAGGTCACCAGTTTGTTACGTTGAAGAGTCACATTATTAGGGAAAATGACTATTCAGTCAACAAGGTTAGATTCGATAAAGGCCGACTAAAAGTGGAAAAGGATTTTTCCAAAGCATGGAAAGCGATAAAGGAACCATTGAGTGTTGATAGAAATCTGTACATGGATTATTTTATTCAATAATGATACATTCTCAAGGTAGATCAGTTATGCATCCCTAGAGGATCAACCATGAATAACCTAATTAGGTAATTTCATAGTGGAGGAATAGTAGGACACTTTGGCATTGATAAGACCAAGGAATTGGTAGAGAATAAATACTATTGGCCACTACTTCCAATACATGTGAAGATGTGGATATGACAATGCAGAATATGCCATCATGCCAAACGGAGAAGTCAAATTATAGGACTATATGGACCTTTACCAGTATTGATCATTCTGTGGAAATACATAATCATGGATTTTGTTCTACTGTTTTCTATGATGCGGTGAGGTGATGAATCCATCATTGTGGTAGTCAACATGTTTTCAAAGATGACACAATTTATTACATGTAAAAAGACTAGGGATGACACCGGTATTGTTGTATTATTTTTCAAATATGTCATGAGATTTCATCTATTGTTGAAGAGCATAACTTCGGAAAAAGATATCAAGTTCATGGGTCACTTCTTTTGAACATCGTGGAACAATAGTGACATGAAATTACAATTCAATTCTGCATACCATCTATAGGATGATGGGAAGAATAAAGAGGTGAACATGATCTTAGGAAATTTGTTGATATGTTTGACTATTGATCTATCAAAGTAGTGGAAGAAATTTTTGGTGCGGGTTGAATTAACATACAAGAATTTAGTAAAGAAGTCGACTAGAATGAGTCCATTGCATATTGTGCAAAGAAAAAGTCTTCATGGAGTATATGGATTAGTAAAGTTGTCTATGGAAACATAGAAGAGCGTAAATGTTGAATTGTTTGTTGACTACACGAAGGATGTGCATGAGAAGGTGAAGTAACAACTAGAGAAAAGTAACACAACATATAAGTTGAGAGCTATATGGAAGAGATGAATGTAATGCTTTGCAGAAGTAGAGTTAGTGTATATGCACCTAAGGAAACAAATGTTCCTGAGAGGAACACACAAAAAATTGAATTTTAATAATATTGGTCTATGTAATATTCTTAAGAAAATTTCTAACAATGCACATGTGTTGGAGTTTCTAGAGGACTTCTATGTCATATTGTTGGTGTTCACTGTTGTCAACCTACACAGGTATGAAGAATGGTATATGAGTTGATGTGTGACAACCATAGGATGGCATGAGAAGATACCAGTCCATTAAACATAATCCGTCACATAGGAACTTGATGATAAATAATTTGGGAGGACAACAAACTAGAAGAAGAAGGAATATAAAATTACTTGGATGAACATAGATCGAGAGGAAGCAATGTGAATTTCAAAGGAGAAGGTCGATGAGCTACAAAACTATGGGTTTAGTTCTTTTAAACTTGCGGAGGGTGATGCAAAGGAATATAGACCCAACAATAGTAGTTCAATATGGACCAACTGAATTTGTTTGGTGGATGGTAAGCAACCTCGAGATAAGCACAAAGTGAGTAGTTGAGGATAGATAGTTGGAGGGATCCTAACTAGTCATGGTTGACTAGTCAGGATACACCTATGGTTGTGTGGAACGTGTCCCTTACAAAATTATTTGTTTGTATTCCCCTTTATAAAATATAAGTATTCTCTTTTATATTAATGTTGAATGATTTCATTTTCTTCATATCATGAATATGCCTGTTTATGCATGATATGGCTGTAAATAGATCTTTAGTTTTGTTGTGTTAAATTTCATTATTAGATTTCACATACATTTATTATTCATATATTTGTATGATGATAATTGGGAAAAATTTGTTATCTTGAAATTTGTAAATATCTCCCTCTGTTGGTTGGATTGATGCTAATGGGTACATGATAGAGTGGTACAAGAGCTTAAGGTTGTAACACCCGGTCTGCATCGGACAAATTTTGATTCTATAAAGAGGATTCCAAGTTGCAAAACAAGTGTTTGACAAAATGTGCATGAGAAAAAATTGGAAAATGTAGTTTTAAATGCTTCCACTGTTTAAATTCAATGCTCTAATACATAGTATGATTGATTGGGAAAAATGTGGACAGTGGCTATAGTACAATTTTGAGTTTTAGTTGTTTCTATGTAATTTGGGTGAAAAATCATAGTTTAAATACTAATTGTTTTGCACATCCCTCCAGGAAATCCATGTATGTAGTTATGAGATGGTGTTCTGGAAAATCCATGAGTTTGATATAGTGGTCACCAACTAAAAGGGTAGGGTGGGTTAAGAAATTTTTGAATTTTTTTTAGTTATGTTATGTAGCAAATAAGTTTCTAGAATGAAGGAAAATACTTGTAACACTAGTGGAAAATGAGAGATTAGTGACCAAGAGACCAAAATTTTTGGTCACCACAGTTGTTTTCAAGGGATAAATGACCAAAAATAATAAATTTAAGTGAGATAACTAAAAAAGACCAAGATAAATGACCACTTTTGGTCACGGGATAAAAACCAACTAAAAACGACCAAGATAAATGACCAAATTTGGTCATGAGATATCTAGACTAAAAATGACCACATAACAATTGGTCATTTTTAGTTGTCACTCCGGCAATGAAAAAATTACAAATTTGACAATGAATTTGTACATTTTAAGGGGGTCTTTGAATCCATCTCCAGTGTTAGAATTCAGTAAATTAATAATGTATTGTCACAACTCAACATGAATTGACCAAATTAATATAATATATAAAATACACATTGGTTGCCCTGAATGTGCATCTCTGGGGTCTCTCAATCCATCTGCAGGGTTAGAATTTACTAAATTGTAGACCCCCTCATGTACACAATTCAACTATTTTACTTTGTATGTAAATCCTAGGAAAAAATTTATTACATTTTTTTTAATAAGTAGCAATTCAATGAACTAAACTTTCTATTATTTGTTGAAAGAGTTCTCAATATTTTAACTAAAACAACTCGACCCGTGACCAGTTTATGATTCGACATTATTATGTAATGTGAGCCCATTTTATTTGCAGCTATAACTCCTTTCCTCTATTGAAATTCTACTGATTTGGGGGTTTAAAGTCTCGACACCTTTGGCCAATTCGAACCTGTGAGCTTTGAGCTTCCTCTTCTCAGTTGGACTACCAACGATGAATTTAGTGTAGCTTAAATCCTTAAATATTCATTTTCTCACCCTCTTGATGGTTATTTTATTTGCTATTTGGGTTTTTAGGCGGCAATCCTTTCTTCTCAACATATGGAGCCATTTCTTAGGCCCTGAGGCCTGGGATATTACTGTATTTTTGTAGAGTTACTTTTTGGCATCGGGATCATGAATTTTGGCAAACAATTGCAAAGTCAGATCGAGGAAACATTGCTAGAATGACAGGATAAGTTCTTGTCTTACAAAGACTTGAAGAAGCTAGTTAAATTTATATCGACTCCAAGGGAAGCTTCGCCTTCTTCCCTTGGCAGCGATGAGATCAGAAGCGGCTCCAATGAAGTTCCCAACAAAAGGTGAAAGATCTCTGGTGGACCTTTTGAAGCAGGTGATGCTTCAAATGACAATCTAAGTTTTTATCTCTAAATAGGGTTGTGGGGATCTAGATTTCGATTGCAGTAAAGGAAAAATGACCGCAAAGGAATTTTTGGAAGGGGTTTAACAATTTTCATAAATTCAGGTCGGGCAGCTTTACATGAAGAATCAAAGACTAGTTTAATTTCATATATTCCAAAGAATCAACTTACATATTCATTTCCCTTGGGAAAACAGTAATGGAAGGCATCACACATTTAAATAGTATCATGCACATCATTTATTTCTTTATTCATCCTGTAATTAATTATTTGTTGCACACAGATTTCTTACTGGTTGCACTATTACGTCATAATCTCAAATAACTTTATACATATTCACACCCATTTATATTGCTAAATTCAAGCCCAACAATAATGATTCATCCTTGGCAACATTGTTAATGTAATCAAGATAATTGAACACAAATAACTTCATTAAAGGAATCCTTCAAGTCTTCAACATGATACCTCATCATTTGCTCTCTATACAGCTTAACATGTGTTGGCAATAATAGTTATAATGGTATATGATCAATCTAGTTCCATTCCCTACTCATATTTATTGAAATCCTTTACTCCAATGCTTCTATTCTTGGGAGGAATGATGAGGAATTAGAAATAGTAAATAAGGATGCATCATCGCCTTACCCTTAGATTTCTTATGCTAGACACCCAAGATGATGGAGTCACTTCAATACCCTTTCTTTTTACCAGGAAGATCAGATATTTAGGGGACAAGTATTAGAACAACTTACCTTGGATACAAACTACTAGAAATACATATTTACTAGCCCTAGAACATTGGGTCTTTGGCTCTGGATGGACTGCTATTAGAACTTATCCTTCTATTCATACAAGAGTAACCCTACGATGATGGATTGAGTTACTTACCCCCGAGTAGACTAGGAATAGCACTAGGGAATGGGACAGTCTTAAAATCCCTTGGAAACCTCACACTTACAATATTTAGATATTGATAGGCCCTATTAGGTCTTTGGAGGGACTTATATCAGACCTTAGAAGCCCCAGGTGGATGGAATGGATGGAATTGCTAGTCTTGCTAGTCTTACTGGTTGGATGGGAAATGCCATCTTTTCGTACTTAATTTTCCACTTTTACAGGGAGCAAGGTACGAGGGCAAGCAGATTTACATGCCTTGGCCATACCCGAAGGCTTCTGCAAAATTTCTTGGTATATTCTTTGTGTGAACCAAACAAAAGGAATTTTAATAGTATTACATATTTTACATGCCTTGGCCATACCCAAAGGCTCCTGCAAAATTTCTCGATATATTCTGTGCTAACCATTATTGTTTTTGTTCTTCAAAAACAACATTCTGTGCAAATCCCCATATCTCCAACTTGCCTTTGCAATAACCAAGTCCCTGAATCATTGGTGAGAATGGCTCCCTATATTTAGCACATGTATATCTAAAGTTTTTTGTAGCTCTTGAGCACTCCCGGCCACTTGCTTTTAGTTAAATGTGAAACTCTCAGTTCAAGTCATAACAATGTAAAATATGGTAGAATATTGATATATCAATTTATAGAGTGTATGGGTGCATTCCATACAAATTTGATAGATTTTATGAACCTAGTTGATTAAACTTGGGCATGTCACCTGATTATCAAAGAGGGGTGTAAAGCATGTTCTCCCACTTTCAGGATACAAAGTTTTTCTCATTTCATTTAGACTTGGTCATCTCCCTCAATTATGCATAGAAGAGAGCATTACTACTCATTCAAACCCCCATAAATCTGGCTTGTAGTGAATCTCTCAAAGAGCACTGGGTACTCTCAATGATCCCACTACTTAGCTTTCCAACTTCAATTATTTCTGTAGGCTAAACCAAGTATTACCTAAATCCATGCGATAAGGGCGGGCATGTGGTGAAGAGTTCGTTGATTTTGGAATGGGTTTAAAAATTTTCATAAAGTCAAGGCGGGAAGCTTTACAAGAAGAATCAAAGACTATTTTATTTTCATAATGGTCATGGAGAAACCTTGGGCTTTTAGCTGCTTTTGTTTTCCAGGATGCAACAGGAACTTGCACTATGTAAGTGTTAACTAGAAGTGTCTTAGACATGTGACATTTTGCAGTAACAATGTTTTATTGGTTAACTTGCACCTTTTGTATAGGCTGGGACCAGTGAATAACTAACCAAAGGAAAGAAAAGTTATTGCACAGAGAAAGCGGGCCAAGCCTACAGAAAGAACATGACCTGAAGCATCAGGCTATTGCAGATCCTTAAGCATTTTTCTAGTAGGAATGTGTAAGTAAGTGGCCCTGTGTAATAGATAGATACAAACTATACAATGTTCACCCATATAGGCTAGGCATGCAATTTTTTCCCCAATGCATTGAATTAGTCATTCCCCATGATCAATTTCATGATCTTTTGAGATCTTAGGTGAAAGAGTCCCCATAAGATGAAAATTCAGAAACATACAAGAATGTGAGAAGCATGTTTAACATTTTACAAAAGAAGCAAGCTAGATTGTAGGCTTTGGTTCTAGATCGATTTTTATTTTCCCAGACAGTAGAAAGCATCTTTTCACTATCATTTATAATGCGTTTCATTGCAAATTCACCCTCCCTCTACTCATATGAGACCCAATTCTTAATGATGATTTCTTTGCATTCCATAATGTCAATCTAATACCGGTTAAATTTAGATGGTGAAGGAGCCTTTTTATTCTCATTCCTCAAATATAGAATGACTATTGCATAATCCATTCCACCATATGTTATTGTCAAGGATCTGTACTCCCTCATTGAGTTAAGGAGTTCCCTTCACAAAAAATATATCCAAATGCTTTCCATTAAAGTGTCCATAAGATCTTTAGTTAGTCCAGGTTGGTGCAAGGTTGATAGGTTCCACATTGATTAACCTAGATTCCTTGATCTTGGAAGAATTCAAATAAATGGTCATTTCTGGCTAAAGGCCCCCATCTTTTTCTATTTCTAATTGTTATATTCATTGCTCCAATATGATAAAAGACCAAGGAGAATATAAAATGCCCCTATCCCTGATATATTCCTAAGAACTCTATCTATACTCCAAAATTCCATAAATATTTAACAGATCTAGATACTATTTTAATTCTTTAAAGAAAACCATGACTAACATAGCACAATCAGATTTTATGCTACTTAGCTTGTCAAATTTTGTTTCCATATGGTCACCAATCCTTCTGAATTCCCTTGAGACTCTAAGATTTCATAGTACATACACTTGAATTGCTAGTTTGGAAAGTTCTTTCTCAAAGATATCATGCAATTCTTCTCCTATATCCTTTTTTATCCCACGATTTGGTATCAACAGAAATTCATAGTCATATATATGGATTTAAAAATGACTCAATAGTTTAGATATGTTCAAAATATATTATGTGAGAAAGATTTTATTATAATATTTATGGAAAATAATATATGAGATATATTTTATTTTAAAATTGATGAAATGCTTCTGTCAATTTGCTTTGGTTTGTACCGATCATTTTCTATATCATCATTTCCTATACATGTGCAGAATGAGCTCTCAGCAATTCTGAGGTTTGGTGCCAAGGAGCTCTTCAAGGAAGATAAAAATAAAGAGGAAGCAAAGAAGAAACTTGAGAACATGGATATTGATGAGGTACTTCAAAGAGGTGAAAAGGTTGAGTCAAAGGAAACTAAAGAGGAGGGTGAAAGTGAACTCTTAAGTGCATTTAAGGTAGGTAGTATGTCTGATATTTTAGACTATTTGTTTCTCTTGACATCTTTAAATATGTAATAGTGCATTACTTAAGTGAAAATAAGGGGTATCAAAAGAGAAAACACCTAGAGGGATAACGTTTTGTAAAATACTCCATAGTATTAACATTGGGTTGTTGATCACTGAAGCTTTCTCATTAATTAAAACCAATGATCACAACATTGAAAGTCTATGGGATCAATTGGCCAATGAAATCTATTTGTGATTTAGTCAATGGGAGAATGAATCATGGGTAAAGAGAATGCATGGATAGTTCTTTGTCAATACCAATTTTTCAACCCATCAACAATACACTGCAGGGGGAATCCCAATCCCACTGGCCTGGAGCCTATGGTTGTAGGTGACAATGCCTGTTAAATGACATACTCCGTGTTCTGTGGGTACTTATTCTAACCTTAACCTGCTTATATAACATGTGCACTGCATCCCTCCATTTCGTTGGCACCCCCATCTCTACCAATCTCACCTAAATTTTGTGTTGTGGGACGGTTTCAAATACCTTATGTAAATCCTCAAAGAAGTACCATAGGCCTTCCTCCTTATTCTCCAAGTTTTTCAACCATGTGCCTCAGTTTTTATCAATGATCAATAGTTGATTTGTAAACAAGAGACCTATAGCCCTCTTGTTTTATCAACATGGATTTTCTGTATAAATTATATTTTTCTTTGTGCTTAGTGCAACTATGAGTGCAAAACTTCTCAGCTTTTGATCATGAACAGGAAGAAACGAATGTTTATATATTTGGTTTTACTGCTTAGTTTACTATCTTGCAATGGAAAAATAAAAATCAATTCCAAATACAACATTCAAGTGCACTATGTCAATCCCAGTAGTTAGTGAATCACAAATCTATTATGCTAGCTGAAGGAACTCAAATTCAAAACCCAAAAAGGCAGATTAGCCTTTGCTACTAAATTAAACAAGGCATAACATAATGGTTCTGCTATTGGCCAAAGGTTTAGTCTGCTATTTGCATGTGCCTACACAGCACTCTGTTTGGTGGAGGTCAACTCTGCTTATTGAGTTGGTTGTCTCAACCAAACAAACCATGACAGTAATACATCCAATGCAAAGACTAGAGTTAAATGTGCCCCCTTGACATTAATTCTAACCATTAGAGTCACAATACTCACAGTTTATATTGAGTCCATACTAGTACATTTCAGAAGACACCATTTTATACCAATTGCATAATATAATTTGGTGGCCTAGAACAACTGCTATTTGAAAGAGGGATAGTTTGGATTAACGATTGGTGGTTCTTTCTTTCCATTCAGGTTGCGAACTTCAACACTATAGAAGATAATGGAACTTTTTGGAGTCTAATTCAACCTGAAGCAATATCAAAAGCTGAAGTATGTATGAGGAAACTGTACAATCCAAAGTATGTTGTGACAACTTCATTGATTATGCTAAATAGTGCATAATATATGTGAATAGGATGCCAAGAGTGTTTAGGTTTTATTGTGACAACTTCATTGATTCTGCTAGATAGTTCATGATACATGTTTAGGATATTTTTTTTTTAAATTTTACTTTCCTGTTAATTTTGGGGCCAACTTTTTAATTAGCCAAATATTCTGGCTTGGTTCCTTGGTTGTAATTGTTTCAATTGTGTTTAGTGATTGGGATGTTAAGTTGTAGAAAGACACCATTGACAGAGGCTTATTTTTGAAGGAAGCATTGGCACCACATGCTGCAAGAAGCACCAAAAGTTATGTCGACGTTTCTCAACCTGACAAAAATGGAAAAAGGAGGAGGAGAGGACGTGAAGTGCAAGAACGGTTGCAGAAATGCTCTGGAAACATTTCAGAAGCACCTGTGCAAACTTTGCTACCTCAAATAGAGGGTGATGTAGGTTATGTTTGTGAAAGGGCAGGTGGTGGGCTATCAAAGAAGGATGCCAATAATTTTGTAAAAGCGGTGAGATTTCTGACTGAAATAGATGGTTTTCTTAATCTATCCTAAATGATGACTCGGGATAATTAATGACAGTGATTATTGTGTTTTCTAACTATCTTGTGAGTTTAGCTGATGCATCTTTTATAGATTGCACAACTTGTTTCTTTTAAAATTTCTTGCCTTTGCTTTCTCCTAGATATACCAAGCATGTTTATTGATATTTCAGTGACGTTAGTGATTTTATCTCAAGCCTTATCCAGGTATTATTTTAAGAGTGAAATTGTATGTACACAAATTGTTTTCCTTTCTCGCTTTCTTCTAAATGTAAAAAACACGTTTATTGATATTTCAGTTGCCTTGTTGATTTTATCTCTAGTCTCATCTAGTAATATTTTAAGAGTGTGAAGCTTAGTCATACGCAAATTACTGGGCCTTTTTTGCTTTCCTCACATATGAATGCTTGTGAATTATAAGTTGCTTTGAATTTTTATTTGTTTTTTATTTAGATTGAAGCATCATTGACTAAGAATTCCAATGATGTTTTTCTCAACTATCAAGGCTAAGGTTGAAATTATAGTCACGTGTATCTAGTCCATGCTTCTTGGAAGGATCATGTGACAGTAGAGAGTGAAAGAAGCCATATTATTTCTTCAAGTGTTTCAACTAAGCATATTGTTTCAAAAATTTGGAAATATGGACATCTACCCTTGAATGAGATGCTCTTAACTCTTCTTTGCACACAACCAGATCATCCTTGATTTTTTGTATCTCATGGTCACTTTCTTCTTTTACTCCCCTTTTTTTCATTCATAAGTGCTAAGATTTTGTTTTCTGCATCTTCCAGCTCACTCTCAAGGGACTGCAACCTTTCAAAAACTTATCCAACTTAGTAGCTCGTATGTTAGCTTCTCCTTTGAATTTCATAGATTCTTGTTCTGCAAATCCTATCTTTTTCTGTAGTTCATTGACTGATTTACCAAGCCAATCAATTTTATTGACTGGATCCTGGGATAAAGCTTCACCTATAAAGTAAATAGCACTTAATGTATTTATTATACTCTGCATTTTACTATTGTTGTCAAGTAACCGCCTCTCTAGCTCAACACAATGATTTTTTACGGAAATTGCATATGCTTCTAGACTTTCAAAGTGCTCCAGCTCACTTGACAACTTGTTGATTCTCTACTTATGTTTAGTAATAGCTAAGCCACACAGTTGTAACGCCATTTTCAGCTGCTCCTTCTCTACTACTTTTTCATCCATAGATTGCTTCCAATTGTCTCGTTGTTGAGCTAACCTTTTTTCACTGCCATAGTCAATTTCTCCCTTATTACTGCCGATCTCTCTTCTGCCTCCTCAAGCTGTTCCTGTAGAGCATCCTTTTTATTTTTTACCATCTCTAGCTCTTCAGTCATTATTCTATTTTGCTGCATAAGGATTTATATCTCTACTCTATGTGATTCCACTTCTAAATAGACCTCTTCTTGGTTTTTTAGTCATTTCTTCTAGTTCTATGTTATTTGCAATCATTGTAGCCTGAAGACCTTGAAGCTCCATCATCATTGCATTACCTCTTTTCTTAATCTTTTCAACTTCCTCAGATAATTCATTTATCTTAGCTATGAGTTTCCTGATACATCTTTCGAGATACTCCCCATTACTGCAGCATGATGAGAATTCCTGAAGATCTTGATCTTTCGACACTTCAATAACCATATCCAATAGTCTCTTCATACAGTCTTCTGTAATTGAGCTCGTATCAAGAATGTTTGATTCCAATGGGGACTCACTCTTATGATGATCAACAAGTTCATCAGATAAACTCTCTTACTGGGATGCCTCTTGAACTACTTGCTCGGTTAGAGATTCAAATTTAGAATTAAGTTCCTCGAGATTTTTCACATATTCCTCTTTTTTGTGGTTTACTTTCAAGATATTTTCCTCTAGGATTTAAATTTTCTACTGTCCTCTTTGACTCCCCCAATTCAAAGGTAGATATATCAGCAATTCTTTGATCATTCTCAATTTCATGCTTAAAGTGAGCTTCATCCTGTTGGGCCTAAGTTAGTGCTCTGCTGAGCTAAGAAATCTGAAATTCTGGATCAATTGATTGCATTGATGTTGGCATATCAACATTCTCAAGAATCTGTTCCCATCTTTGAATAAGATGGTTCCTTTCAAACAAAGACTTCTGTAGTATATCTAACTGTTCAACTACACTACATGAGGAGCTACATATGTAGGATGTATGAGCGAGGGTCACTTTTACATTAAGAGGTGACCACAGTGGCATTTTAATTGGAGTTTGTTGATTACAACAAAATATTTATAGGTTGTTTGAGCCTCTCACGGTATCTGGCTGGCCCATCTCCACACTTTGAGTTCACCTTTTCCATCACCAGTGAAAACCAATCCACTAGGTCCAATCTGAAATGCCCACACCTCATTCCTTATGAATACTCTGCCTCGTTCACTGAAACTGAGAAAAAAACTATCATTGTTATTGTACCCATATCTATGAGAACATTCATGCACAGCATGATTGATGGTCTGCACACCAATTAAAAAACTAACATAATGAATTCCATAAATGAGTGCATGAAATATTTCCTAGTGCCCAAACTATTTTTAAACCCAGCAGAAAATGACCTTGAAATAGCCTATAAGCATTCTAGATTCCAATCTAATGCCTTCCCTCTGCAAGAAAACAGAAAACCATTTCCATTTTCCAGTATCTTAGTGGGTGTTCCACTGTATTATCAGATTTTGACACTTTTGCAGGTTGGTAAAGCTTGTGGCGATAAATGGCGGTAAAGTTGAATATGATGTAACCATGACAGCATACAATAATAAAGAGGTAAGATGGTTTGTTATGGTAGTAGGAGGAAGAATATGTACTTAAGGAGAGACATTTATGGAGCCCTAATTATTGAACTACGCTAGGGTAAGAAGAAGGAACAATAACAATAATTAGTTATTATGTTTTTCCATCATCGAAGAAAGTATATGTCTTATAGGAAGTATTGTATAGAGATCTACTTTGTTTTTGGAATTGGAGGTCTTAGATCAAATGAAAACAATTGAGGGGAACACCACAATTAGTGATTTCTTTGAAGGGCCCAATGGTAAACATTACTGCATATTTTTTATTAATTAAAATATGAGGGTCACTCTACTACATTTACTTGAGAATCCATAGGAAGAGGGATGTTTTGCTATGGGAAGTTGTAGGTGTTGGTCAAAGTCATGAGGTATTAGGTTCTTTTGACTACCATTATCAAGCATCATGATGGCTAGCTTGTCTTTTATCTAGAATTTATAGGTGAAAGGAAATTTGGGAGAATGAAGATAGTTTGAGAATATGTACATCATCTAGGTCAGGAATCTAGGGCTTGATCCAAATTCATGAAATACCTCGATATATACAATTGTATTTCCTGACCAACTGCTTGACGAAGTTGTAACCACCTAAACATGAGATTTGACATATGGCATGAGGGATAAATTCATTGCATGATAACATGGAAACATGTGGCTATGGAATTTGTATTTGGTCTTGAAGTATATGTCTTATGGCCTTTGTTATGGATCTTATTATATGATCCATATAAAGTGGTATTGACCATTAAGTAGTACATAACAGGAGGGCTCTACATAAGTGTCTATATAAGCCTATGGAATTCTTATATACTTATGTTTAGGTGATGTTGTTAACCTTATGGGTTACCCCTTCCACTAGATCCCATATAAACATCCCTTTCTTATATACTTATGTTCAGGTGATGTTGCTAACCTTATGGGTTACCCCTTCCACTAGATCCCATCCAAACATCCCTCCCACCCAAACAGCCCATAGAACCCCCCTAACATCCCAAAGCAGCCCCTACCCTTGGTGGTGGTATTAAATTTGATAAATAAAAAACCCTTGTCATACTAACAGCCATTAGAGACCTCCTAACAACCCCTCCTAACAGCCCATAGAGCCCTCCAAACAACCCCCTCCAAACCATCCCACCTCCCAAACAGCCCATAGAGCCCTCCAAACAACCCCCTCCAAACCATCCCACCTCCCAAACAGCCCATAGAGCCCTCCTAATAGCCCATCCAAATAGCCCACCTACCTAACAGACCTCCTCCTTCCTTCCTAACAGTCCATAGAGCCCCTCCAAACAATCCCACCACCCTCCAAACAGTCCCACCACCTCCAACAGTCCCACCACCCTCCAAACTATGGATATTATTTAACATCGTAACTTCATCTTAATCTATTTTACTGAAGAAAAAAAACATCACCCTTCTTGGAACAATTATACTGGAATTTGGTGGTGGTTACTCTTGCCATCCCAGTACCTGATGACTCCCCTAAAATTAATAGTAAATTATAACTTTATTTATAATATTTTTATCTTTTGTTATGTTTTTTTTTAATGAGTCTGACCAAAACCTTGGGTGTACTTTTTATCATATTCACTGAGATCAATGTATACTTCTCATGCTGTAAATCGAAACTACCGCCAAGTTTGAGAAATCCTTTCTAAATTCTTGTTGGCATGGATTAATCAATTGAGTCTTTGTGATATTAGGCCATGACTGGAAGTAGGCTCGAAGGTTAGGGATCCATTAATCTAAGGCTCCCCTATTCATTTTTCCTCCATATTTTGGTATCTTGTTGGAAGGTTGATGGTTTCTCCTTTTGTTGTAGGGCTTGTTGTGAGATTTTCATGACATATAGATGTAATGTAGAGGTAAATATTGTGGCAATAAATGGAAAGAAATGAGCGAAGCTGTATGTGCTTCTCTCTTTTTTTAGAAGCTTTTCGCTTTAGTAATATCTTAGCTTTTGTTAGAGTAATATTTCAGATATAGGGAGAAATTTTGGTTGTTCAGGGAGGAGTTCCGCAAAACATTCAAACAAAAGCATCCTGATGTCAAAGGAGTTACGACAGTAATGTCTCATTCTCCTATTTATTTTGAAAATATTCTCCCTATAGATGTTGTCTGAATTTTCTCAATCTACTTATTTGAGATTCTTGTAGGACTCTAATCAAGGTACAACAAATGTTTTTTTCTGGTTCGTAAAGCTTGTGGCGATAAATGGAAAGAAATGAGTGAAGTTGTATGTGCTTCTCCCTTTTTTTAGAAGCTTTTGGCTTGAGTAATATCTTAGCTTTTGTTTGAAATTTGAAGTCTTTCATGGCATTACATTTTGTTTGTTACAGGAAAAATCTCCCTACCTTGCTAAAGCTACACAAGTAGATTCTCCATTTGATGTTGTAGCATGCTTCCTAGCTATAGGGATGGCCATTATCCTCTCAGAGAAAAGGAGACTAAGAATAAAAATGCTGAAGCCATGTATGTGAAATGTAATGCCAAAGATAAAAATGTTTTTTTTGTGTTTTCAGTTTGTGTATAATAAGTATTTTTTCTGTTCAATTCTTTGGAATATTCAGGAAGAAGGTTCTCAATGCCAAAGAGAAGTCAAATGAGAAGCGGGCCAAACCCAAAGTAGTAAAGGATCCAAACCAACCTAAGAGGCCACCAGCTATTGTTTTTGTATATCTGTATTCATTTCCTCTCCCCTCTATCATGTAGATTTCTTTATTATCAGATAGTAGTATCGTAGCTACTTTGTTCTAACTTCTAATAGCCCTTTGAGATAGTTATTGAGAAATTTTGGTTGTTCAGGGAGGAGTTCTGCAAAACATTGAAACAAAAGCATCCTGATGTCAAAGGAGTTATGACAGTAATGTCTCATTCTCCTATATATTTTGAAAATATTCTCCCTATAGATGTTGTTTGAATTTGCTCAGTCTACTCATTTGAGATTCCTATAGGACTCTCATCAAGGAACAAATTTTTTTTTTTCCAGGTTGGTAATTGGCTGCAAATTTCCATATGGAACTTCGTTGCAGAAGGTGGCTTTAGGTTTGTTGCCTTTCTTAGAATCTTCTTCATTCAAGGAAGACAATGGTGTAATATTTAACTTTGGTTAAATTTGTTGCTCTATATCATCATATGCTTTAATGTTGTTATGTGGAAATCCATAATATCGATTTATGTTTCCATTTTACTTTTATTATCTGTTTTTTTTTAACTTTATGTTCTATATTTCAAAGCTGAAATCAGAATATACATTGGTCTGTCTTTAAGACACTTTTTCACCCTTAAAAGATTTTATGCTCTTCGTCTTAAACGACACTTAAAAAAAGTTTGACAACTGTTCCTACATCTACTTATTAGTCTTACTGTGTCATTTAAGGCCTCTGTTCATGCATCAAAGCACCAAAAAAGATACAGAATAAAATGCCTTTTTAGGCCGAAACAGGAACAGACACCCTTCTATTTACTTAGGAGTTTTTATTATATGTTTGCTTTATTATGTTCTATCCTTTAATTCTACAATTTATAAGCTGTTACATTTGATGTGACATAGTATCATTAGTTTTTAGATTACTATACTTAAATTTTTTATGTTGTCTTTCCAGGAAGGGAACAAAGAAAGACTTTAGTACTGCAATACTTGAGCGTAAGAAGTCTCCTAATCGGTTAGTTGTGGATGAAGCCATAAATGATGAGAATTCTATGGTGTCTCTTAATTCAAAAACAATGGAAACATTGCAGCTTTTCCGGGGTGATAACATCCTTATTAAGGTTGTTCTCATGCCCTTCTGTAAAATTTCCTTTTTCCTTTTATTAGTTTGGGTGGAAAATTCTGTTGAAAAGTTTAAATTCTTCCCAATTGTATTTTAAAAAATAAATTTGAAATCATAAAGATGATTTATTTTAACAATGCAGGGTAAAAAGAGAAAGGATACAGTTTACATTGTTCTGGTTGATGATACATGTGAAGAGCATAAGATCAGAATGAACAAAGTTAGGTCAAATCTAAGAGTAAGATTAGGGGATGTAGTATCTGTTCATTAGTGCCCAGATGTTAAGTATGGGAAGCGTGTGCATATTCTTCCTATTGATGACACAATCGAAGGTGTTACAAGAAACTTGTTCGATGTGTACTTGAAGTGTGAGTTTCTATTCCTTTTGTGTATGACTATACAATTTTGGTTTACTGCTTTGACACCATGAATGTTAAAATTCTGTATGCGTTATCTGTATACACAGCTTACTTCTTGGAATCCTATCGGCCAGTAAGAAAAGGAGACCTTTTTCGAGTACAAGGAGGAATGAGAAGCGTGGAATTTAAAATCATTGAGACAGATCCTGGTGAATATTGTGTTGTTTCTCCAGACACTGAAATTTTTTGTGAGGGAGAGCCAATAAAATGAGAAGATGAAGACAGATTGGATGAAGTTGGCTATGATGATGTTGGTGGTGTAAGAAAACAAATGGCACAAATCAGGGAACTTGTTGAATTACCCATACAGCATCCACAAATTTTTAAATCCATTGGCGTGAATCCCCCAAAAGGTATTTTGCTTTATGGTCCTCCTGGTTCAGGAAAAACATTGATTTCCAAGGCAGTGGCAAATGAGACTAGAGCTTTCTTTTTCTTAATTAACGGTCCTGAAATTATGTCAAAACTTGCTGGAGAAAGTGAAAGCAATCTTAGAAAGGCTTTTGAGGAAGCAGAGAAAAATGCTCCTTCTATTATTTTCATTGACGAAATTGACTCCATAGCTCCAAAGAGGGAGAAAACAAATGGTGAAGTAGAGAGGCGCATTGTATCTCAACTTTTGACATTGATGGATGGTCTAAAATCTTGATCTCATGTGATTGTCATGGGAGCAACAAATCAGACCAACAGCATTGATCCAGCACTTAGAAGGTTTGGCAGGTTTGATCGTGAAATTGACATTGGGTTTCTAGATGAAGTTGGTCAACTGGAGGTTCTTCGCATCCACACAAAAAAAATGAAACATGCTGAAGATGTAAGAATTTTATTAATCTCAAAATATTTTTTTTATTGATGCCTTGGTGTTATAGCATTTATCTTAGTTAACCAATTTCCCTATCCACGCATGATTCTTATTGTCGTGCTACTGTAGGTTGATATTGAAGTTATTTCAAAGAATACACATGGTTATGTTGGGGCAGATCTTGCAGCTGTTTGCACTGAGGCTGGACTGCAGTGTATTAGAGAAAAAATGGATGTCATTGACTTGGAAGATGAAACAATTGATGCGGAAGTTCTGAATTCTATGGCTGTTACAAATGAGCACTTTCAGGATGCACTGGGCTCTAGTAA